>OX451219.1:787043-1148727 GCA_949628195.1 Phasia obesa
AAAAAAAAAAAAAATATATATATATATATATATATATATATATATATATATATATATATATATATATATATATATATACATACATACTCGTATATACATATATATAAAATTGGCTCAAAACAGGAGGCAAAGCAATAAAGTGTTGCCACGCAAAATATAATGCTCGTTAATTAAAAATTATTAAAACTGTGCAGGAATAAATTATTTTTTTGGCATAAGATATTAATAGCACGAATTCTCAGCTACATTGCCGAACCTATTATGAAAGAGATATTAGACAACAACCCTTTTTTGAAGGGCCCACTGATTTTCAGAATCTTTCAAGGCCCTTAAATTAAAATTGGTGGTGGTAGAATCGAACCTATACTGTCAAGTCCGTGTATTTTTTCACTGTTGTACACTCTCATCAACTTCGGAGCAACGTTGCGTTGATTGACTTTTTCTGCCGCGGCAATTACTTGGAATTTGTTTTGAGATATATTGTATCGGAATTATGTACAGTATTATAAATCTTTGTTAAACACGCACCATCTATGTTAAGCTTAGTTCAGAGTTGGTGAATATTTGAGAGTGCTGCAGCTCAAGTGGCTAGCACGTTGACTACTAAAGCATGGTCACGTGATCAATATTTAGCCGTGACAACATCGATTTTTCTAATATGTATGTATTTATTAATTCTCTTTATACAATAATAAGACATATAACAGTATTACCACATAGCACTAAATCGCCGGCGGAAGTAAAATAATTATAGTTTGGCTATGCTAGCTTCAAAATTAATACGCCTAAATAACACTAGAGGTGCTGCAACACTGTTCTAAAAATAATTATAACGTGCAATTGCAGTCTTGCCGTATGTGAAGCTTTGCTATCACTAACCATCACCATCATAATCTTATTTAATCCTATCCCTTACCAAAGGAAGTAACACGATTGTTATAAGCATTAATTGGCTGAGTGTTACTTCTCTTAAAAAAAAAAAAAAAATTGACGAAATAAGCGTAACCACTATTTGTGGCAACTGTTTCATTTTTCAATATTCTATGTCACCTCTAATAACAAATGACGATTTATAATAATGACTTGTAAAACTTAATGATTATTTGAAATCTTTACAAATATTACAAAATATTTTCTCTAAGTTTAATTTTTAAACGTCACAGCGAACAAAAATTAAGAATTAAATCTATTTTATTTTATAACTTGTTGCAGGTGTAGAAGATTTTGATTAATATTTTCTACTTGAAACGTTCAAGCGATTATTAACATTTTATAGATTCGAAATGGATTTAAAAACGAAAAATAGAGAAAAAATCTTCTATCGTTAACTAACTGCTTGCTACTCGTATCAAAATTAAATTAATTATCAATTTTCCTAATGCTGGTATGAATAGTTAGTTAATTAATGAAAAAATGATTTACAAATGTTCGAAATATGCAAATTTTGAACGAGAAATGAGAAGAGAAATTTATAATTAAAATCAATATTAAATATTTTAATAAAAAAGAAAAAACCAAACTCCACTAAAACATAAATTATGATTATTATTACAATTATTAAAAAAGAAAAATAAATTATTAACCGACAACCAAAAGTATTATTTAACAAAAATATAATGGTGACTAAAACTCTTACCGCACAGATTCATAAGCGAATTTGACTTTCGCCCACGAAAATTTAGAGTACTTCCTTTGGCTACTGATATTCGTGATAAAGTTCGACCTCGTTCAACATTTGGTTCTGGAAGAATTCCCACATTTTTTAAGGGTATATTTTTTTGATAATAGAATCTGTTATATTATAATTTGATATTTATCTAAATAAAGCTTAAATTTGAAATAAAACAAAAAAAAAAAAAAAAAAAAAGGAACCAAAACCCTTTTCCCTTTTATTCTTAAATTAATAAAAAAATTGATTTAAATATCCATTAACCGAAATAAACCTAAATATTTTTAATTTTTTTTTTTCTATAGCTGGTATACATGTATGTAAGTATGTAGATTCCCCTACATTTATGTGAGTGTAAGGAATTTATTGGGAGCATGCTAACAAGACATTAATATTATCGAAAGCAAACATTATTTCACAAGAGCGAAACAAACCGAGCATCAGACTTTTAAAATATTGCGTTAGAACTTTGTTAAAATAAATAACAAGATTTATTAAATAAAGCAAACAATAAAAAAAATATGAACTTAACTGAACAGAACTTAAGAAGCAATAAAAAAGAAAAAAACACAAGTTAATAGGTGAAAAGTAAACGTATAAATTGAAGGGAAGCAAGTTTGTAATATTTCATTAATTCAGAAATATAAATCTATATAAACATGTAGATAATATCCCGCCACCAACCTTTAGACAGTTTATAAGATCCGCGACGTCCAATGGGCGTGGAACTTGTACTTGGGTACTCGTCCGGTGATTCTAGCAAAAGAAAAGTTATTATTTGAGTCCAACAAAGACAAGTTAATTTTCGAAGCTTTTTGTCAAATCGCAACTAACTACTTTCATGCAAAACAAAAAAAAAAAAAAAAAAATAACATAACATAACAACAATAACAAATCCCATTATAAACTCAATATAAATATAATTCCAAACCGATTTTAAAAAGTTACCAAAAAAAGAAACACAAGTAAAACAAATAATAACATAAATTTACTTAAAGAAATGTTGACTAAAAACAAAATAAGCAAAATTAAATAAAAATTACAATTACCTTTGACTGTTAAGGAATCTTGAGAGCCTCTGTAATAATCTCTCCTCATTAAATTGCTATTTAGTTGGCCGTAGCCTTTGATTGTTTCGCAATCAATTCAACATAAAATGGATCCATGCAAGACACAATTAAAAAAAAAAAACAAACGTAAAAGAAAATAAAGGAAAATGGAAAAATAAAATTAAATAAACGAAAATAAATTATAATCGATTATAATAAACTATTAACAACATATATGTATATACCCTGATTTTATTGCAGTCATAAGTTTACCTGTAAGATTCGTACTAGAACCTTTTTTACCGCGACTAGATATGCTCGATGCCTCGCTCAAGTCGACAGATCCATCATCGACGTGAATCGTTTTGGGTCTTGGTCGCGTGGGCTTGGGACGGGTTCGAGTAACTGTGTTTGTTTGCGAACCTAATTTGTGACCAAGATCTGAACGGTCAAGGGTTTTTCCCTGCAATTGATAAATAAAAAAACGTGAATGTGAATTTTTAACTTGCAAATTTTTCTTTACTTCTCGTTCTGCCTCTTCGAGAGCTTTCTTTAGACGATGTTGTTCGAGTATAGCTGCTCTTCGAGCCATTTGTTCCTCCTTTTTACGCTGTTTCTCCTCCTCCTTTTCACGCTCGGCCTCTCGTTTTCGAGCAGCCTCTTGTTCCTTTCGTTCTTTAGCTTCTTCCTGTTGTTGGCGACGTTGCAGAGATAAAAGCATAATTTTTTCCTTTCGACGTTCCATTTCCTCTGCGGATTCCTATAAACACAAACAATATATTTGCCGTTATATGGTTCTCAAAATGTTTTAATAAACCGTTTAACTCACCGGATCAAGAGTAGAGGGATCTGTGCCGATAACTAAGGCTTTGCCTTTTCCGTCTCGATTCTCTAAAGGAGTGCTGGTCCTCAAATGTGTTGGCGAAGTGGAAGCTACTGATGGGGGTGGAGTTTGCGGTTGATTATTGTTGTGCGATAATGAACAGTTTTGTGGTTTGTTTTCGTTTTTACTCTCACCCATTGACATGACCTGGCTGAGGTGTATTGGGCTATCGGTATATTTGTTGTATGTGGCCTTATTTATGTCCATTGGGTTTTTGTTTTGGAAACTATTGCTGACATTACTGTCACTATAGTTTAGTTTGCGTGTTTTGGATCGTATTTTCGATTCGCCAGTAACATCGTTGTTAATCATATCAGCGTAGTCGGTCAAGTCGGAATTGTTCGAAAGCTGGTTATTACCATTGTCTAAGCTCTTTTCTTTTTTCGGTGAACGCTTGGCTCGCAAAGGCGGTTTAGGTCTCTTTGGCTGATCATCATCGAACGAAATGTAGAAACCCTTCTCACTAGTGTTCTTTTCTGACGACCGGGGATCCTAAAATTTTAATTTATACATTTAAATTGAAATTAAAATAATATTTGTGGAACATTAACCTGGAAGCTATTTGGATGGAGCTGTGGACGTTGTGGTGAAGGTATTCTGTAGGTAAGATTGCCACTGGTAATATTTAATTTTTGTGGTATCATATCATTGCCGCTGCCGCTGCAACTGTAATCGTCGTAGTTGTTTTCATGGTCGTCGCGTTGCACTTGTGAAAATTGAGATGCATGCGTCTGTTGCTGCTGTTGCAGATGGTGGTACATGGGGAAGCTGTCTTCTGAAAGACCAGTGGATTGCATTTTTTCTATAACGCTGCGTTCAATTTCGTCAATATCGTCTTGATCGCCAATAAAGCAAATGCTCTGCGGAGCCATGACATCATCAGGAGGCGTGGGAGCGGATGAAGCCTTGGGAAAAACATTTGGTGACCTCGTTTCTCTTAAATTAGTCATAGACTGTTGTCTTTGGACGCCTACACTGCCACCACTACCTCCTGGCATGCGCTGATTATGCAATGGGGAGGAGTGCGCCGGGTACATTTGATGGTGCTGTCCATCGCCATTGTGGTGTATGGACGAGCGGTGGTGCTGCACGTTATTGTCCATCTGTGGACTACCCCAATTAGGCCCACCATCTCCGTCATTAGACTTTTGAGGTCGTCGCTGAACTTGCCAACTATTGCCGCCTCCAACTTCTACCATCTGCATCGGATCGAACGAGGGCTGAGCCCATGTTCTCCTTTGTATCGGATACTGTTGTTGCTGCTGCTGATTTTGCTGTTGTTGCACTAGAGGTTCATGTCCATAGAAATTGTTCGGTTGTGGCGACATATTTGGCTCACGGCCATGCATCGACTGCATTTGAAAATCATCGTAAATACTTTGACGAGGAATGTATTGTTGATGCGAATGATGACTCTGCATCGGTGGTTGACTATTCGACTGTGGCCCACCGAAGCTATGGTTGTTACTTCTGCTATAAGGCACGGCATTGTTGTCATTATAATGAGGATGCATCCCAGTGTTATACTGAGATTGGGGCAACATGGATTGTTGCTGTTGCGTGTACAAATATGGAGCATTTTCATTCATATACTGAACAGGCATTGGTTGCATTTGTTGATAAGGATCTCGGCTTGGTGGCCTCGATCCGTAAGGATTAACAACGCCAGTATTAAAAGACTGCGGCAAATGAGGTGAAGATCCGAAATTTGGCTGCGTTTGTAACGGCCGGGTTGGGTAAGGATCAGCTAAATGTTGTTGTGATCCGAAATTTTGTTGTTGCTTATAAAAAAAGAGATTTAAAGTTTTCAGTCATTATTGAAATTAACGGAAACGGATACGGATACGACTGCAATCAATTATTATTGCTGTATCTGAAGCAAATAACATTATTTCTGTATGTGTTAATGTGTGTGTACTTTGTCAGGATATTCTCATCTGACAAGATGCGTTTTTGTCTTAAAGAAAATCTGATAAAAAAACATTTAACATCTAAGATGTGTAGGAGGTACACGTGTGGGTAAATAATAAAATGTTTTCATGTGCTGTTTGAAATGTTTACCTGATTCAACATATTTGCTATTTGTTGGGCCTGCAGGAGCTGCTGAGCTTGCATTTGTTGGGCCTGTATTTGATTTTGCTGCGTAGCTAATCTTTGTATATCTTGTTGAATGTCTTGTAGATTCATATTCATAATAGCGATGCTTTGCTGTGTGAGTTAATGAGGATTTAGAGGATTTATCGTTAATCACGTTTACAGTGGGCAAACATAGTACAATTTACAAATAAATATATCACAAAACAAACAAACAAACAAAGAAAGAAAAATAAATGTAAACTGAACTGAATTAAAATAAAATAAATTCGAGTTTGAAGATACTTCACTTCAACAAAATTAAAACTGGCACGAAATTTAAAGACGACGACGCAAAATGCCAAAGGCATGTGAGTTTATAGCGTTGTGTAGAATTGCAATTCAACACTGCGTATTGTATCCTTTTATACACTGATCTTCTATTCGGCCTATTATTTAGTTGAACTTAATTAAAGGCCATTTTTAAATTTACTGAATGATTAAATACAAACAAATTGAAAAAATCAGATTGGATCGATAATTGCTATTTTTAAAACGTGCTTCATTTACGAGGTTTAAGTCTAGTCTAGTGTATTCGATTCGCCATGACTTTGTAAATTTTTTTTCTTTTTAATTTAAGATGAAACACAAATATTCCAGACATTATTGTCGGTTGGTAACATCGTAGCAAATGTGCATTCATGACTTCAAGAACGGTATTATGATAAGTAAGTGAAACGCTTGGACTGTTATTAAATTTATGAATACATTTAATGCTAATGTTAAAATTGAAACAAATTTTGTCTCTTGTGCATTGATGCTACAAACTTGTGTAAATTTTCTTTTGGATTGTTATTATCGATCGATTGCTCGAAATGGATCAATGAGTTTTTAATTGTTTTAATAAGTAGGAACACGATAAGATTAAAATATAACCACCACACTAACGAGATTAAGGGGATTAATATACGTTTATAACGATAATATCGCACCAACCTGATATTTATCCAAATCATTTGGATCTATGTCTGAAGTTCGTTTTGAGTCATTACTCATTGTTTCCCACTTCATGTAGTCAGCTTCCATATAATCATCCTGATTTAACTGTAAAGAAACTCGACGTAAGTATCGATTTATTTTTTTATTGAACACAAAAAAATACTTTTTCTTGGTAACGCATTAAAGCCATCTCAATTCTTTGTTTATCCTGTTCAATCTTTTTTCTTTTCTCCTCCAGTTTCATGCGAATATTGGTGAGCTTAGAGGTGCTTTCCAACGAACGAGTGTCATCATCGAAGGTGTCTAAAATTTTAAAACTCACATTATAAAAGGCTCTGGATAAGCAAAGCAGAGTATTACCGCATTGATTGTTTTGCCAGTTGGAGGTTTTCATATGCATGCTTGCATTGGAAGATTTTCTGGTGAGAGTAGCATTCGGATCGCGTGGCAAATCCTCTGCTCCCAACTCTGGACTAGTGGAATGCTTTTGAGGGGTGTTAATGCTGTTACTACTTTTATTTTGGGCAGAGGATAGATAATTAACGTTATCGCAGCTAAAAAAAGTTATTTATTGTCACACACAACGTGGTAACTTTGTACGAAATGTTAATATAAAAATGTATTTGTTTTTTTACCTGGGTTGGCGTTTAAGAGGTTCTTGCTTCTCAGTGTCGCGATCTTGTTTTTCTGAACCAGAGTCAGTATCATAGCCTAATTGCAAGGTACCACGGGCATCTGCAATCGAAGATCTTACAGGAACAACATGTTCTAAAAAAGTTTAAAACAGTTTACGCATTAAACACACACACTCACACATCTATTCAATTGATTTAATAACATTTCTTTAAATTTTACGACAAAAACAACAAAAATCACCAGAAGTAAAAAGAGAATTTAGTTGGGCTTAAAAGCATATAAAAGAGTTTTGATTGAGCGACTATTTTTCACTGTAGCTTTCGTTTGAGACCTGCAAAATAGTCTATCTGGTGGAAATTTGAATATAACTTGTTCTTTTTTAAACAGAAATCCAAAGGGACAAAACAAAATTTCATGTTTTCTGTTGCACCAAACGATACCAAAAAACAAAATAGATTTGATTTAATATTTAACATATTTAATTAGGCAGTCTTAACAACTGAAAACTAGCACAAATTAGTCGTACATAATGAAAATAAAAATATAATTCCGTTAACAACGCCATATACAGGCCGAAAGATACGACATCTTTTCAAGATGTAGCCTAAAAAATAAAAAAGAGAAAGATAACTTTTGGAACCAAACTCTCTTAAGCTGGAACCAACCATATAAAATGACAAAACTTGATTGACATCGGTTCAACGGATTTGGAGATTAGCGTAAACGAACAGAGGGACACGTGATTTTTATATATGAAGACAAATAAACTTATTTTTCTTTTAAATTATATAAAAAATAAATAAGTTTTTGTTAAATTAGTTTAATCGGTCTAATTTAATGAAAAAGAAAAAAATAGGAAAAATATCTGTTGATTCTTGTTATTTTTTGCTTTGAAGCGCACCAGCTGATAGTGAAATTATTGTTTTCGCCATAATATATAAAAAATATATCCTGCAAAAGTATGACAAATTATATAGATCTAATAAAATGAGCTAAAGGATTTATAACTTATGTCGAACAGAAGTTGTTTAAAACTGTGCATTAAATAAATACCTATTGTAGTATTTGATAATTTGCGTTCTCTGTCTCTTTCAAAACGTTCAATGTTATTTAGTTGGTCTTGAGAGCCTCCAAAGTTTTCAATTGTCAATTGAGAATCTTCACTAGAGGAATTACGACGCGATCTCCGCCCTAGAAAACATAAAATTATTTCGTGGAGATTGAAAGAATTTACATATAAAAAGTTCATACCTGCGTAGCTTGGTCGGCGATGTTGATCCCAATTACTTGGTCTTCCTGCTGGTACGTTGTCCCCTAAGTGAGAATAAAAAAAAAATTATAAAATAAAAAATTTATTTAAGCAATAATTTATTTAAAAATAAAATAAACACAAAAAAAAATTGGTAAATGGCAAATGAAATGAGAACATAAAATAAAGAAGATAAAATGAAAACAAACCTCTTTCATCGGCCTTGGTTTCTGTATTGCTTTTTTCTTTTGCCTGTCTTAAACGAGCAGGTATTAAGGGATCCTGTTGCTGCATATGCATGGATGATAGTGTGGTTATACCACGTGATTTGTGTACAACGAATGCTAATTGAATAAAATTAAAATCAAAATAATAAATAAACATCGAATAAAAAGGAAGAAGTGCCACATAAACAGCGACAGCAGCACATCGCAGCTTAAAATTTGAAAATAATGGTTACCTTCGTTTTCGAAATGAGTATTTTCAGTAAGTTGATTTTGATCAAATTGCGACGATGATGGTTGTATGGATGGTACCGGTTTGTTAATGAAGCCGCTTGCCGAATTTGTATACGTAACTAAAATGTAAATTTATTTTAAATAAAAGAAAATATGCAAATGATTTAACAAAAAAAGTTTAACAAAATTTAAGATAAACACGATTTACAATAAAAAAAAAAAAATCTCTAATTATTAAAGTGGTTAGAAACAGGATGAATTATTGAGGGGCAGTAGTAGTTACTTCGAATTCTCTTACTTATTCAATTGCAACAAAAGAAAAATAATATTAACAATAATAATGTGTTATTTAAATACTGCAGTAATAATTTAAATGAAAGAAAATCATCTTCACTATATTAAAGAAACACACACACACAGTTGTACGGAAAATGCTCACCTAATGAATTGGGAAGCAAAATTATTTTTACTATTTTTGGTTGGTACTCTTTAAATAGGGCAAACTTATGAAAATTTATGTACGTATGTATGATGTATGTATTGGTATGATATTGTGAAAAAATATTTTTTTTAAATAGAATTACAGAATTATACATGCATTTTAGTTATAAATAAAAAATATATTGAAAAAACAAGCATATTCAAATTCAAATTAAAAAGAATAGAAATGTAGTAAAGTAAAGTAAAGTAAAGTAAAGTAAAGTAAAGTAAAGAAAAATTTATAGACATGTTTTAAGTTTCTTGTTTTTACAAAATGTTTGCGAAACAAAAAATAATCAATAATTAAAACAAAAAGAATTAAAAACAATTCTTTGATCTTCGTTAATATTGACCTTGAAACTGAGGTCTTGTCGATGGTGATGTAGAAGGTTGATCTAATTCACTTCTTAAATCTGGAATCGGTGTGACAGTAGGCATAGTTAAACCTCGGCGATGATAAATTCCATGTTCGTTGGCACCTGCATTTTGTTTAGCGATGATCTCTTTTATGTTAAAATGTTTTCAAAAACATATTTTTTAATTGCACAACAGAAACAGAAAGAAAGAAGATAAAGGAGAATATTTTAAAATGTTTTTCATGTCAATAAAAAAAGAACATTTACATATATAAAACACCTACATATTTTATTTTATGTAAAACAAATGGACAAAACAGAGAAACTTGAGTTGTAAAAATTGTCTGAAGTCCATCATTAATTTTACACGACTTCCTGGGAAGCAAATTAGATTCAGTATGCAACACAAAACAATTTACAATGTCATTTGGACAACAGTGAAGACAAGTGGAAATCCGCGTATATAGTTTAAATTGCTACATTCGACATTTAACAGATACTTACAAACATTACAGACTCCAATATATGTGTGTGTTTCTTTATAAGCCAGAATACACATTATAATATTTCAATTTCTAAGCTTAATAGACAATAACGACTAGTACATGATATTTACTACATACAGAGTTATAAAAAAGCAACCAATCGCCCACATTATTAAATAGATTCCATTACCACATCGCCACTTTCTATCTCAATACTAACGGTTTTAATTTCAATACAAAAAAGACAAAGAAGCTTTCTATCTAAAAGAACTTTAGCTCAGTGAGTATTTATTTTATTTTGGAATAAGTAGTGATGAAAGAGAAAAACAAATCCGAATTTATTTACCAACAATTATGTGTATAAATATAGACCATTACCAAATAATTATACCTTTTCTTTAAAATAATACAAAATATAAAAAAGCAAAAAGTAAAAGAAGAAATAGAAATTAGATTTTTAGTCAAGCTTACCGAGAGAATCCATGCCAGGATAAGTTACACAACTGGTTGGATGTATTTCAAAAAGATTGAACAAGTCGGCCAATAGGACCAGCAAATTAAGTCGCATTGATCTGCAAATAATTTCAAAATAAAAACCAATTGAATTGAAATGAGTTCTTTAATTCTAAATTAATATAGACAATTTTGTGTACCCTCTCATGTAAGTGACATCCTCGGGAAGCATATGGAACACATTGTATGGCAAATACTTTTGAGAGAAATTGCTTACTATCAAAACATTGTATATGGAATCCTCAACTGCTGGTAAGTAATTTATACGAACATCAGTCCAACGCACAACTTTGGGACAATAGTACGATATTAATAAGGCCAAACAGATGCCATCACAAAGATCCTGAAAGTCACGAACAGGTGGTATATCTGGAACTTGCAAACGCTTGCCCTGCAGGGATTTTTATAATTGCTTAATCAACAAAGTTAACCTTAATGCCAATTGTACTTACATTTTCATCTTCTGGATTTATTTGTATATCACGTTCTATGCGTTTTTTTAAAGCCGAACACGTGTGAGATACCCACAACAAAATTGTTTGTTCTATATTACCACCTGCTGCGGCAACAAGTTGATCACTATTACCCGATATTCTCCTAATTGAGTTAGTTATCCGTTCGTTTGAACTTATTTCCTTAGCATATAACATCATGAGCGCCTCTATCACTGCCATATGACCAACCTTTTTGATTAAATTAAATTATTAAATTATTGCTTATTATGATGACTACCCACAATTCCTTTTAAGTTAAACTTACAATTCTTAAGGGATTGGTTTGTATTAATACTGTTTCCGTAAGAGGCATATCAGGCGATTCATTGACAGGCACCCCTTTCCGGGCCAAAGTTTGCAATATCGACCAATGATTAAGGCTTTGATAATTGGGATCGGAATATAAATTCGATAATGTCTGGCAGTACAATGTCGCATTTCCTAGGTCAACAACGATTTTCGGTTTAAGTCGCTCTTGATTCTCATGATCTCTGTAAAACGGTTCCTTCAAATTGTCTGGCACTCGATTATTATACGCCTTAGATAGTAACCATTTGACTGAAGCACGATAACGAGCCTTAAAATAAATATTTTAATTTTAATTAAAGATATGCGATTATCGGTGCTGATTACCTATTCATTCTAATAATTAAATGCTTTTAAAAGAAATCGATAAAATCTATATTTAATTACTTTTAATTTATGATTAATTTTTTGCTCAATATTTTATTAAAGGATATTAACAAAGCCATTAATTAGCTTTTGTAGTAATACCTTTGTACCAACCTTTGTCAGATATTGAACTTCCAACGCTGATTCTAGCACGCTACTAAATAACATAAAGAGCACTCATATTTTTTATTTATAATTTTTACCAAACCGTATTAATTTACTAGGTGGTGGCAATGGCGGATTCATCCATTTTGGCCTTCAATAGAAATGTCAAACTCCATACATAACCGTAGTTTTTGTTTGTTTGGAGTATGACATGTCGGCCTGATAATTTTATTCAATCCCGATCTTCAATGAAAGGAATGTCATTGTCACCAATTTTTTACAATTTGATGGATCATTTAGTTTGCATTATAGCATAACTGCTTAAAATAAAAAAAACTCTTTTATCTGAACGAATAAATTAAATTGAAACCTGTTAGCTCTAGTAGATACTTTTACATATAGGTATATATGACGTAGGTATGTAGGTGTTTATAGTTACTTTACAAATTTTAACACACAGAACATGAATACCTATGTATTTATAAATAAATATAAATACTTTTGTACATAGAATGTACGTACATATGTATATATGTTTAGTAAAACATCTAGTAATTTTTACTGAGTATTATTGGTAACCAATATAACAATGAAAGTGTAATTTTTAGACGGTCAGTTTTAACGACAAACGAGAGGAACCTAAATGCATACCTGTAAAAATTATTTTAAGATTTTTGCGATAAAAGTTGGGGGGTCAGTGCTGTAGAAATAATTTGAAAGCTACACTTTGAGAAAAGATGTAGGCGAGCGTCTGAAATTTAACTTTATAATACAATGAATTTCTTTTAACTTGTTCATTTGATGGTTAATAAGAATAATATGTATTTACATACAGTGACTTTCAAGTTTTCATAACTTTAACTTTTGTTTTCTAATTTTGAACATTTAT
The DNA here is from genome assembly GCA_949628195.1 of Phasia obesa. NCBI lineage: Eukaryota > Metazoa > Arthropoda > Insecta > Diptera > Tachinidae > Phasia > Phasia obesa. The sequence goes on from OX451219.1 coordinate 800,054, forward strand.
TACTAGCAATTATTTTTTGGTGTTAATTAAACTTTTATAAATAAGTTTAAAAAATCGTAGGCCAAAATTTGGTCTACGTAATAAATTAATCGGTCTAACTGGAAGGAGGTTTTAATATCAATATAAATCAATAAATAAATGAAATAAAAATTGATTTTAAAGCGTTTTCATTGTCAACTGTGGAAGTCACTGTATGTTCCAGGCACAAGTTTAATATAAACAAATAACTACTACCAAGTAAAACAAAATATTTGAAAAACAGGAATGTAGGTTCGTACCTACATATACCTATTTCAAACAAACAGTATTGGGTTAATGGTTTTGTGGACCTACATAGGTATTTGACGAAGATAAACAAATCAAGTCTTATCTAATAACTTTTATACATTTTATAGGTATGTACATATGTAAAATTTTTCGTGTGTTTTCTATTTCTGCCAAGTAAGTCAGTCAATACTAACTACTAATAACACATCAATGAAAATAAAAATTATGTATAATGTGCGCTTTACAGTAGAAGGTAGGAAAAAAATGTTCATTTAATATTCGATATTAATGTAGTCCATTGCAACAACATACCTGACGAATTTCTTGTGTTTCATCCATTATGCGATTTTAATTTTTTTTTCGTTTACAAAAATAAATTAGACAATTCGAATTTGCTAAAAAAAATCTCGACTAGCAGCATTAGCAGCGTCTTAGGCGGCTAATGTGATTGTAGGCAGCAGTCGCAGCAGCAGAGTTTATGAAGTCAGAGCAGAGGAGTGTTTTTTTTTTGTCTGCTTCCTCTTCTACTTTCCACTTTGTTTTTTGATTATGTTTGTCTTCTTTAACTTCTTTTTTTCTTTTATTTTTTTGGGTAGCTTTTCACACAGGGCAGCAGGCGTTTCCACATCGAAATAAAAACGTATTTGTGCCTTCTTACCACTTACTTTCACCGCGGCGACTACTTGAAAACTTTTAGCTGAATGATTCCTTTCTTATTTTGTGAATTTCTATAATATTGTGATCAAACAAAATTGATACATTGCGTTTTCAAGTAACTAATTACGTTAATTACTTCATCATCTTCAAGTTCAGTGTCCATTACAGAGATGAAGAAAATAACTGCACTTTAAAAATAAAAAGATTATATGTACAAAACTGAAGTGAACAGAAAGTGATTCACACAATCATTACCGCGGTGGGCGTAGGGGTTTAAAGCTGCTTTTGACGTAGTCGTCAGCTGTTTACACTTTCTTGATTTTTTCCGTTTTAACAATTAATCTGCAATATAATTTTAATTATATTGCTTTAAAAATACACAAATAAACAATTTTCTGCAATCTTCAATTAATTTGCACACATATAATTTCTAAATAATTTTCCACCATGCAAAAGGTTAATACAATTCTTATGGATATTTTTCTGGCAGTCGTATCTGCATTGTTGTACGATAAAACTTTGATTCTCTCACAAACTTCACTATGAAAAGTGACAAAGCAAATTATTGCTCTCTATCTGATTTATTACGACAAATTCTTTAAGCAAATAAATATTTTCTTCTTAAACTTATTTAGTTTTCATTAATATTTATCAAAAAATTAAATTTTTTGCAATTGAACTGCTTTGAAGTAATATCCGTATCGTTTTTCTCACATATAATTTTATTATTAAAATTTTATCAATGTGTGTATGTGCCGTTTGTGGAACAGAGAACGAAGCCGATTGTGTATTATGTGTTGTCGGCGTCGGAGACTTCCAATAGATACACCCTACAACGGCCTAGAACTGCTGTTATTAAAAAACGACCAAACATTTGTTAAAAAGTGTGCAAATATAAACTTTTTTAGAAAACTTTCTTAAAAAGGACCGTTAGCAAATTTAAGTTTGAAAATACGTCGCTTTAATATTTTATTTATTGGACATTCCTACTTATTGAAGCTGTCAAATATTTATATTACTCAAATAAAAATGTGACGGCGCTATACTGCTTAAATAGAAGAAAATCATTTAGTCTTGGCAATGCTATAATAGAATACACTTAAAGAATTATTAAATTACTTGAGTTTACATGGTTTTGATAAACTATGTATTCTTAATTCAAATCGTTAAATCTTTTTAGACAAGTTAAATATATACCCGACAAGAGAAATAAACAATTAAAAATCATTGATGATTAATAAATTAATTATTTAGGCTTAAGTTCTTAATTATAAAGAGATTAAAGAAAAATCAGATACCAGCAAAGCAGAATGCATTTTCTAGACAGCTACGTCCGTCATCAGTACTTTTCGTATCTATCTACCCGGTAGTTTCAATTGTGATTCATTTTCTATTTAAACAAACTTATCAAAGAAATAGAATATGAGAAATTTTAATTTTACATTATATTTCATAGGAGATAGAGCTTTTTGAAATTGTTTTACACTTTTAAACACTATTTCTTTTTATATTATACTACCAAGCAAACATTTTTCTTTATTTTTTATTCTCTATAAATTTTTTTTATTTGAAAATGGTATATATCTGTCTTGCTATTAGCTAACTTTTGGTTAGCAATTAACAACAATTAGATATTTTTTAATTTTGCAAATGTATATTTTTGATTATCTGATTTTTCTTTATCTCTTTATAATTAAGAACTTAAGCCTAAATAATTAATTTATTAATTCAAATTTAGTTCAAATAAAATTCATATAATAATTGATGATTTTAAAAATTAAGAATATATTGTCAACTATTTACTTTTATCTGTCAGTATATATATATCAGTATATATATATGCAAATGCATAATATAATGGCTTTTTGTGAAATCCAACAAATAAGCCTATGTTTTTGTTAAATTTGAATGATATAACGCATTTGCACATTCGCAAGACCATTTGCATTAAACACTGAATACCGCTATTATTTACTTAACTTACAAACCCCTATAAACATACTATAAACTTTTAGTATTTTCAGAGGGTTCTGGTCCTAAGCCTAGTACTCTGTTCGAATTTGTGAAAAATGTTGAGCAACATTTATTATTTCACATGGAAAATTTGACATTTAAAATGTGGTGTCTATCTCGCGATTTGGAAGAATTTTACGATTTTATTGCTTTTAAGTATACCACATTGTTTTACAAATGTTAAGTCGCAATTTACATAGGACAGAAACAGGGCAGACATTTTCTGAATTCTCTTTTGCTCTTGCTTAAACAATTTACATTGGACATAAACAAGACAGACAGATTTTTGCACATTTTATTTTCTGTGTTATATTCTTTACATGTTTGTGTGTTTCAAAATCTGTGTGTTTAATATAAACTCATTAAAATGAGGCCGACTTGAGAAATATAAAGTGAAGCAACAAAGAAAAAAGCGAAAAGCAGAAAAGAGAAACGAAAAAATGTCCAGTACACTAGTCATGAAATACACACTCTACCTCTTCAACCCCTTGCCTACAAATCTCGTCTGTCTGCCCATTTTTCTGTCTAATGTAAATTGCGACTAACAAAAGCCAGGTGATCAGCTGTTGTTTAAAAAAATCCGCATGAAATAATGCCCATTTGCTTTATTTCACTGCTTTGATAAAATGTTGCCAGAAACATTTCTATGGTTTTTCACAGCAAAAACAGAGTACTACTTCAGCAACATTTTTTCATGACTTTTTCATACAAATTTTTTATGTATGTATCAAGGCGAATTCATACCAGGTGTGAGCAGTAGGACAACAACTACAACAAAACAACAACTTTGACATTAGATTAGCAGATATGAAACAATGTATTTTTTGACAAGACATTAGCAAAAAAACGAGCGCAAAAAACAATCAGCTGGGCTATCGACTCCACCTGGTATGAATTCGCCTTGGTATGTATGTAGTTTGACAGCATTCCGCATGAAAAACTGAACAGATTACCAGGCTCTAGCTTATAGAAAGTTTTTTTTTTTTTTAAATAAAGAAATTGTTACTTCTTTGTTACTTCTATAGATTAAAACATCAATTAAAAAAGTGCAGGGCAGTCGTTGGGACTGCCAATAAAAGTGAAAGTTATTAAGCGATGTCCGTCTGTCAGTCTATGTTCGGGTTGAAATCAACTTTGCCAAGGCACCCGAAGAAATACAGAAAATTCGAGCACACCAATCTGCCAGGTATAGTTTCGAAAATTTCGCTAATGAAATTCCGCAACATCAGAACCTTCCATCCGAGGCTATATTTTTCCCCGTTTTTTCGGCTTTATTGATTCTCTTTTGCTTTTTTTGTCAAATACATATTAGACCGCGACAAGCAGATCTCAAGGAGTGCATACAGATCTCGGGGGATCAATAACCCCCTGCGAGGGGCTATTTTTTTGTTTTTAGATTGGTAGGTTTTTTCTGCTTTGATTTGTATTAAATACCTTTATAGAAATCAATACATATAGAGGTAGCCAATCGACCCACAGGACATGTCTGTATAAATAAAATCACCGTGGTGAAGGGTATAGTAGATTCGGCATGGCCGAATATAGCACTCTTACTTGTTATTATTACAGTTGACAGTTTTACTACAGTTTTCAGCTCAATTTTCTTCAGCCAACCTATCTAAAGAAACCAGCAGACCTATCTATAAAAACCAACGTTAGGTGACGATGATACGAGTTCAATAATTTTTCTTCAACCAAAAAGTGCCCAACGTGGCTAAAGAAGTTCTCACTTCAAAACCATTATAATTAATACTAGTTTTTTATATGTAAATGAAGTTTAAATTTTGTAAAGTCATGTTAATGGCTAATGTAGACAAGGGTTTCTTAGCAGTGTATAGCATGTTTTCATAGTTTATTTTATGTATATCTATGTTTAATACTCCCAAAAAACTAATAAATTAAAATTGAAATAATTTTGCATATGTTTTTTTTTATTTTTAATTAAAATTTTATTCATTTTAATGCGAAAAAATGAACTTAGTATTTAGTCATAAATTAATACAATATTTATTTTAAGTTATATGTATAATAATGTTTTTACATATTATTTAAATTTTTTAAACTAAAAAGCTTAAGATTATTAAGTTTTAGATCGATACGCTAAAGGTGCACAAAATCGTTCGTTATTTTAGCCTTTTTTAAGAGTGAAGACAAATATTCAATATTATAACTATGATTTAATTAAAACAAATTTTCTTTTATATGTATTTTTATTAAATTACAAAATTTTTAACAACAAATATTTTATTTTATTTACCTACATAAGTATTTATGTAAATATGTACTTATACATAGCGTCTCCTATAATATAAGCCGTCCTTTAAAAGACTTCCAATATATTGCTTTTGAACAAGAAACTGTAAGAGTCTGTGGCATTGACTCATTTATTATATGTTGTCAATGGCGGTTTGCATTTAAGGTGACGATATGTATAAGTTTGTACATAATAAAATATATGTACAAGTCTGAATTTTTATTTGAGGAGTTTTAAATTGATATTTTTTCGATATGTATTTTTATGTTTATGTTACGTTTTATTTATTTTTTTCATTTTCAAAAAAATAAAAAACAAAATAAATAAGAATAATAAAAGAATTTTCATAATTTTAATGAAAATATTTTAATTAGATTAATTAATTTATATATTATATGTATGTACATAAAATACACATACATAAATGTGTATTTATGGAGTCAACGATATGTTTCATAACGATATTGAAATTAATATTATAGTATGTTTTTTGTTTTTTGTTTTTGTTATTTTTTTATTAACTTTATTGATTTCATTTACTGTAAGAAGTTATGATTTGTTTCTAATTTAAAAGCTTTTGTTTAGCAAATATACAGTAAATCCAGTTACCAGAACTCTTGTATTCCATTGCAGTTCTGCCACTGCCGTTTACGAGTAAGTTTTGTAGTGTTTGCTTCTTGAATAAAGGCCTTGATTCGCTCATTTGTACTCAGTCGTACGATCTGTCAATAATAACATGTGTTCTGACAGTGTGGATTAGATTAGATAATCTTTTGAAAAAATTCATAAAATATTTTTTTCCATGCGATCAGAATTGCAAAATCTTGTTTTGTGTAATAGTGTGGCATCTACAACGCCATTTTAAAACGATTTTTTGAGTGGGACAGAATTCTGTCAGCTTTTTTTGTGATTGAATCGTACGATTGTGTAGGATAGTGAATTCTGGCCTTAAAAGATACATGGCTTTTAACTTAAGGCTTTATTAGTTTTGACGTTCCGTTTCCGTTTTGTTGCTTAATTTAAGCAGTTATTAATTGCGTAAAAACCTTTATAGTTTAACTTATTTTCCATTAAAAGAAAATTTATGATTATTTATATTTTGGGTATTAAAATTATGAAAATTTATTAGATTTTCGGCGTTCTGTTTTTGTTAAATAAATTTAGCTTCAACTTAAGTACATTTCCCAAGTTTTGTTTTAACAGGTTTATTTGCGAAGAAAAGCTAACGTCATGTACGAACCTTCTATTTACAAAAACAACACAATCAGCTGATGTCGTAACGGTGCAGTTGATTTTATTTTCGTAAATAGAAATAGTGTTTTAAAAATGGTGTTTCAAAAATGATGTATAAGCATAACTCCAAAACGCATCACCGATTTCGTTTGTTAAAAAATTCGAAAAAAAAAATATATATTAAATTTTGCATAAAAAAATATTCAGGTTTTAATTATTGAGCAGATTGAAAAATGATATTAGCACGATTTGAAGAAGGAGGGCTATTAGGTAGTGTGCTAGTCTCTCAGTCTGGGGTATGGGTTTGACTCTCACCAAAGACTCCGGCATTTTACACTACAAGTTGGCAATAAGGCCAGAAATACTCGATGTCATGGAAAAGTCAGTTATCATCTGGCCAAGATAAAAATTGAGCCATTACGAGAGTCTCTGTGAAGAGAAAGAAGGTCGACATTTATCTGTCGTCAGTTTGAATCACTATATTTATACATATGTACATTCATATATGTCGTGGAAGCAAGGACAGTTCAAAAATTGAAACCTATAGGATGAGAACTCAGTCAAATCATGTATCTTAATTTAAAAAAAAGGAACCGCCACAGTAAAAAAATTTTCTTCGTCTCCCTGTGTTATCATTCCCCAAAAGACTTTTAAACTAAAAGTTTTATTTTTCTCAAACAATCAACAAAAACGAAAAGCTCACGACATTCCTTGCTATTGAAGCATATGTACATATATGTACGTACTAAAAGTATTTCCGTAAAAGTAACTAAAACCGTTAGATAACAGAACACAACGTTGCCGAAGGTCAACGTAGCGGAGCGTTAAGACTAATGTGTACTTAATTTTGCCTTTAAACTACATTTGCACGTCAAAATAAAAAAAAAATCATTTTTATTCCAACAGACTCTATTATTTTATATAAATATCGGATATCGGATATGTTATAAGAATCAGCTGTGTATCTAAATTATGTGTTATTTGATATTGCATCTTGTTGATTGATTTATTATTTTAAATACGAGTTAATATACATTTTGAATTTTCAAACTCATTTTGACTGAATAATTTTTGTATGTACGAGTAGTTAAGTTATTTTTATTAGTTTAATTAATATGTACGTCGTATACTTTTATTATTTTATTTATGTTTTTGATTTGTCGGTTAGTTTATTCTTAAGAAAATACATTTAATAAATTACTAAAAGTGTTAACAATTTCAAAATAATTCAATTAATCTACTTAAACTCTGCTCGTACGAATGAATACGAGAAAATAAATGAAAATTATTTACAAAAAATTTACAATATATCAATACATACATAATATGTATGAATGTATGTATATATGTACATGTATTATATGACAGGTGAATGAGAGCAGTTTTGAAAAAGTTTGTATATGTGTGTTTATGAATAATTATATTAAAAGCTGTATCCGCAGGGCGTAAATATGCACAGAAATTTTTAAGTCAGTTTTCTCAATTTCTTAAGTTTTTATTTAAAAATCTTATTTTTCCTAGTTAAACAACGAACCAGACATATCGCCTATTGATTTTCGCCATAAATTGCTATTTGTGAAAAAAGTAACGAAAAGGCCTTGCATAAATAATCGATTCAAAGATTAAGTATACAAAATAAAAACATAAACATATCGCTTGGATGCTATTGAAGAAAAAGAGTTCCTTTATATCTATCTCCTTTATCTGAAGATCTTAAAAACCAACAACCAAAATTATACGGAAAATAGGAGTGAATGCGTCCTGACAATAGTTTGTTAGATTTTGCTTTGAAAGTAATCCACACTAAATTTTAAGAATCTTTCTTTTATAGTGCTTCAGATATGGTTCATGTATTTATTTTATATAAAGGTACCCTGGATAAATACTGAGAAACATAGGCTTTTTATAAAATTAAAAAAATTATATGAAATTCTAAAATTATTGAAAAGTTCTGTAAATAGTATTTAAAATTTCGCGTTGGAAAAAAGTGAAATGTGCTGCCAATTTTATGGAACGACTGAATCGGTAAATTTGTGTACTTTCACTACTTTTTCTCTTGAAAATAACATATATTTTTACGGGAACCGAGATGCTAAAGTACTTCCTCACAAAATTTTATTAGAATTCATCCAGTTGTTTTTACGTGATGCGATAATAGACAATCAGAGAGTTAAAAATTCTAAAAACTGCTGTTTTGTATTCCATTTCCATTACTATCTCCACATTTTCAAAAAATATTTCATTTACAGAAATGATCATGTTACAGCTTTCTTTAATCCACTTAGTCCATAATTGCCGTTTTCAATTGAGCGATATGTATTTATTTACCTATTTGCAAATAGTAGAGGTTTGTATTGTATACATTTAATGATGGAAGCTGACGAAAGGGACCTTATCTTGCCAGGGGTTAAAATTGATTTTTCAACATTTTTCAAACAAGTACAAAATTTTGGCCAAAATGCAAAAAAATCAGGCAAAAATCTAAGAAATTGACGAAGTTATGGCGTTTTGAAGCTTTTGGTTAAAAAGTATAGTTTTCAGCAGAGTACTAAAATGCTCACTCATTGCTCAATCATGTGTGAGTAAGTACATTTTAGTATTTTCTGCTTCTTTTTATATGTACATGTGTGAGAGACTAGAAAATACTTTCCGTTTGTTCATTTATGAGTGAGATGATTTATTTTTTTCCTTTCTAGTCAAAAAATTTTTGCATTTCACGTTCGTGCTCTTATATGAGAATTTACAATTTTGTTAATTTTTCATAAATGAAAAAATCGTAGAAAAATGTTCACATTAAGCATTCGCATAAATATATGTATGGGTGAGTGTATGTATGTGCACATATTTTGTAATGTGCAACTGCAGGCGTATGCAGTAACAAAGTGTTTTAGGAATTTCATATATAAGAAATTTCATATTTGAAACTCATAAATGAAAACGCTCATAAATGAAAAAATATGTACTAACATTTATGTAAAAGAGCATTAATGAGAATGAGCTCATTCATTACTTATCACATATATTCTTCTTTTTTTTACCGTTGATGTATGTATGCTAAAAAGCAAACAGTTATACTCATTCATGTGTGATCGTAAGCAGAGCATTTTTTGTTGTTCATTTATGACTGTGAAAAATATATAAAATTTTAGAAATCTCATTTAGGAAAAATTGCATAAATGAAAAATTCTGAACCCTGGTTTTGATATAATCGAGGTTAAATTTGGACAATTAATTTCTGCTAGTTTTCAGTTGTTTGCAGACTGTCTAATTAAATATGAAATAAAATCTATTTTGTAGTTGATTTCAAGATATGTTTTGTCCCGTATTGAAAATTTTACCCTGGCAAGATTAGGTCTCTTTCGTCAAATTGCGTCACCTATAAGTATGTTAGTGATTTATTGCAGTATTATGAAGGGCGAAAACTATCACTAGATCATCATAAACCAATGTCTATGCTTTTACCTACTAAACTTAACACGGAAATATCCTACAAAGGAGAAAGTTGACCCATCTCTGTATAACAGGGTTAATATTATGAATTTTCTTGGAAAAAATAAAACAGTTTGCTGCATTCGGGTTAGACAATAACATGGTGAGGTTCGAATGGCTACCAATTCTTACATGTTACATAAGATATTATGGAGTATTAAGAGTAGATAAGGTTGGGTAAGCCATTTCAGTAGCTGTTCCTATGGCGATAGATCTTCGCCTGTCCATTCGGTTATCACTGTGTGTGTGTATTTATGTAAACATATGTAACTTATGTACTTGTTTATGTATAAATAATTTTATTTGAATATGTTTTATGTTTTCTAATTATTGCACAGTGTGTTTTACAATTGTGTCTTCTTTTATCCTGTCCACTTTTTCCACTATTTTCTATGATTTTCTCGTATTATTAAATGAGAAATACATTTGAAATTATTCTCAGCCTTTTTGTTTTTTTTTTTGGTATTTTATGCTTAGAATGCTGTCCATTTTCATTTAGTAGTAATATTATTTAGTTGACGTCACTAGCTGTGCACTGCTGTAGCCTTGTGTATTGCAAGTGGGCAAAGTGAATGGATTAAAACTCAAACTGCTAACTCCTGCAAAATAAAAACCACAAAAAACGCAAAAATTTAATAACAAATAAATGAAAACTAAACATTAAAAAAATGGCAAAAACAAAAAAAGGAAAACCAAACTTTTTTTACATTTGATTTGAAATCATTACTAAAGGCCATGATCCACCTTCATACTCAGTCGTACGATCTGGCAAAATAGCATGTGTTTAAAAAAAAATCTGATAGTGTGAACTAGAAATGTAAGTGTGTGACAGATTTTTTGACATGACTGTACGATTTAATAATTAAAAAAAAAATCATAAAACAAGAGTTGCTAAATCTTTTTTGTGTGTGAAAGTGTGGCACCTACAACGCCATTTTGAAACGATTTTTCGAGTAGGATAGAATTCCGTCAGATTTTTTTTAATGATTAAATCGTACGATCAAGTATGATAGTGAATACACCCCTTAAACAGTTCTTGTATATTGAGATATTGAAATAATTTATGGGGAAATTGCACATCTGCACAATTTTTTATTCAAGAAATTTAATCACTTCCAATTGAGGTATGTGATGACACTTTCAATTCAAATGTAAAACAGATTTCAAATGAAAATTAATTTCACAAAAAAAAAAAAAAATTGCAACAACTAATGAGAAAACAATAAAAAACAAATAAAAAAAAAGAAAAAAAAAATAATTAAATAATTGTATGATATTTAAGTGTTAAAGTGTTTAATACTCGTAGTGTCCGTAATTTTTGTTCATGGATTGTTAAATGGTCTGTCAAATTGTTGGCATCTAGTTCATGAACAAAATTTGATCTGTTTCCTCATTTCGCTCTAAATAATTGAGTCAATAGTTAGATAAACATTATTTTATATACATATTTCAATATTGGCTTTAAACAGTGACTTTTTCTTAATTGTTTTTGCAAACACGAAAATGTAGGACAGTAATGTGACATTTTTATGTTTTGTTTTGTTTTTATGGCTGTGTAACGTAACTCTATTTGCATTTACCCCTTTTTTGAATTTTTTGCTGAACGACCAGGATCTTTGACCAGGATGATTGATCTTCAGTGTGTGTGGGTGTGTATGTTTGTGTGTACAGGCTGCAACTGGAATATTTAAACGGCTGCAGTGGCTGCAGAAACGGCTGGATTGTGCCAAGGCTGATGCGGGTGATGGTAGTGGTGGGGATGCGAGTGATGATGTTGTACCAGAGCCTGATGCCAAGTTGAGGACACTGTTGAAATTAATGGCGAAAATGCACAAGCTGAGCATTGGTTTTATAAAACAGTTTAGGTTTTATGTTTAAGTATATTTTTTTCTTTTTTTTTTAATGTTTTCATGGTTTTTGTTTTAAAATTGTGTTTGTTTCATTTTCAAGGAGGACAAACGAAAGTTTCTTCAAAAAAAGCCTTAACAATCGGTGAATGGAAACAATTTTTAGCAAAATAAAAAAGTGAGCAAATTAAAATAAAATAAAAATAATAATAAAAAATAAAAAAAAACACCAAAAAGGAAACTTAATTTCAAATCAAAAACCACTTAAATATAAAAAAAAGAATTTGTTGTCTGGCTATACTGACTTGATGTGGAATTGAAAACACTGCCCGGTGAAGATGACAGGGTGCCCATATTTGGCGATGGACCGTAACCGTTTGTAGCTGCTGTAGTCGTAGCACCATACGAACCGCCTCCCGAACTATGAGGTGTAGAGGCGCTACTGCAATAACCTCCACGTGGACTAACACTGCTCGATTGTGTTCTCTGATAGTCATCTTCAGTCCATTGGCCACTACCATCCTGTACACTCACTGCCAGTTGTCCAGCATATGAATTGAATCCGGTCGACCCACCAGGTGATCTATTTGTAATCGAGAAAGATAAATTGAATTCAAATAAAAGTTGTTTGTGCTGGCTGTTTCAAACATTTGCGTTTACCTTGGCATGGAATATAAAGCTTCCACTAAGTCAGCAGCTCTTTTTAAAATAATTTCCTTTTGTAACTTTTCGGGATCACCAGGGTGACGTGGTATTAATTTCTGCAGTCGTTGAAAACCATAATCAATGGTGGGCTCGTTAAGGGCTGCTTAAACAGAAAAATAGATCAATTGTTCGGTTGATTTATATAAAATATTTCTACACAGAATACGTTTTTTTGAACCAATTAAATAAAAAATTCAATTAATTTTTTAATCGATTCAAATATATATTTGTTTAAAACAGAACGAAAAAATTTTGTAATGAAACAAATAATTGAATCAATTAATTATTTAATTAAATTTTAATCTGAGTCCAATTAAAACCTTTAATTGGTGAAAGTAGTTTTTCTGTGTTCTCTTTTATATTGTATGTTTTATTTAAGAGTCATAAAAAATCATCATAACTTACAGACATAAACAAAACGTCCGGGTGAACCTTTACAAAATTGTTTGCTTTTGTAGGATAATGTTACTTCGACTACTCCCGGTATATGCCTGGGAGGTGTTTGCACCCGTATGGCATGCGACGTTATCAGCTCACTCCACACCAACATGGTGCCAAACACAACCTGCAGGCCATCAAAGAAATTATCACCAACAATAATAACGGTGGCACCACCAGTGGTCCAGCCTTCGCTCGGTGAAATTGCTTTAATGCAGGGTGTGGCTACAGGCAGCGGTGGATATAAACCTAAAATCACAAAATACAAAAGAAACGATGTCAGTAATCTTTAATACTTTTTAAAATTAGAGCCTGATTCAGAAACACGAATAAAAAATATTTTCAAAAAGAAGTTTTTTTTTGTGTTTGTGAATCAGGGTCTCAAAAAGCTCTTTATCAGACAAATATTGTCTACGGGATTGTTATGCCAATTAAATATAAAAAACTTAAAATAACGAAAGTTGAACAAAAAATTACAAAAATAAATGAAGCAACATTTTGGATGCAATTTTAATACAGTAAACTCCCGGCTGGTGCGGATAAGTCGTAATGACTAATTCAATTTTTCTTTACATATAATAAAACAGTAACTCATTTCCTGTCTGTCTGACTGTCTGCCTTTCTTTGGTGTTCGCATCACGTAAAAACTACTGAATGTATTTTAACAAAGTTTTGTGAGGAGGTACCTTAGTATCCTTATTTCAATATAGGATACTTTTTTCCCTCAAAAATGTCTTATTTCCAAGAGGACAAGCAGTGAACCGATTTAAAGGAACTGCATACTTTAAGGCATCTTTTATTTTGGAAAGCTGTATATTTTAAGCAATGTTGCGCAACAGATCGCGCTGTTTTAAAATAATGAGTAACTCATTTACTGTCTGTCTTTTAGAGAGCCTTACAATAATTTTTTTAATTTTTTTACAAAATAATTCTAAGTTTGTATTTTTTCTGTTTTTGTACATAAAATGTTGAACTGTATGCGCCGCGGCGCGCCGCGGATAATCCAGAGATAACTGTATTGTCATTTATGTTGTTGCTTTGAAATGATTTTGTTAATTGCATTTTATTTAAATTCTCTTTACTTTTATCAACTGGAAGTTGTGAATTTGAGTTTTCCTATTGCATTTATTAATTGCTAATCCGTCTTGTGTGTCAGACATTTCTATTTAAAATCAGAAATGTTGACATTTCAAACGGACAATATTTATCAGAATATTTTTGTTCTCTGGATTTTATCAGTGCCAAAAGTCATTTCCGTTTTGAAAATAAGTGCAACATAAGTTTAAATCTGTTGGGGACCGATTGGACTGGCAAGGGTTGCGACCTCCTGAGTTGGAAAATAAAAGCTAGACGGAAAGCTCGCTAGTCCAACCGATCCTTAACAAATCTTTTAAAATTCCAGTTACGTATCTTTCACATGAAATCAAGTCTAAACAAATATGACAACTGAATATGTGGTTACGCGTTTTGTTGGTCGGAGAACAAACTTTTTAAGGAAGTGCTACGACATGGTTGGGAGGGCAGACGAGACGACCACTTATCTTGAGGTTCCTTGTGTGCTATAGCTTGTGTAGTGCCAGTTTGTTTTGTTTAGTAATCCATTTAATGTGTTCGGATTCGCGACTGGCGAGAAGGATTGGACGCTCTTGAGTTGGGAAAAAAGAGCTATATGGAAGCCTCGCTAGTCTAACTGGTCCGTAAGAAATCTTTCAAAATTCCAGTTGCGTATCTTTCACATGACATGAAGTATTGAAATCTTGAACGGAATTATGAAAAAATTCAGCACTGTGGTAATGGCCTTCATTATCTACATGATAATATACCATTAAAACACTCAATAGTTTTACAACTAATTAAAAACAAAAAAAAAAAACACAATGAAATAATAAAAAAAAAACTTAAAATTGCAACATGTTAGTTGTTGTTGAAAAATTGAATTTTGATTTACAGACCATCGTAGGTACTGTCAGGCGCTAAGGGATGCCCCGTTATGGACAGAGAGGAGTTGCCTGTACCTTCCGTTGTATCCAAACGTTTAGCTCTGCGTCCATGTTTTGAGTTATTGTGTACAAACATATTATCCGAGATCGCCAGCAAAGGGCCCTCCACACTCACTTGGGTGGATATGACAACCTTGGGAATAAAAATAAATAAAAATATTAGCATGTGTGTTTTTTTACATGTGCATAAATTTGTGCATACATACATATGTATGTACGTATGTAAAACACATTATTTTTGGAATTGTTCTTGTTGCCAAGGATCTTTGGAAGAACCCATTTTGAAAACTTACCTGAAATCGACGCATATCTCTGGGATTTCCAGCATTTTTCAAGCAATTTTGATTGCATTTCAAAAAGAATTTGAGAAAAAATCTACAAATAAAAATAAAAAAGTTCGATATTAGCAAGACATTAATTATTTTAGTCCTTGTCATAATATTTCTTCACAACAGGCACCCCATAAAAATTTGATATTCGACTTTTACAAAATCCTGCAATCCTACACACACACTTCAAGAAAGGAAACAATTCAAATGTAATTTGTATGAAATTTAAAAACATAAATTAAATGTACAGTTGCAAGCAAAAAAATGCAACGCTGGACTAAATTATCATTAAATGTGTCTGTTTCGAAACCTTTAATCAATTTTTTCTTTCTATAAAATATAAAAAATTTAAATTGTAACCGAACAAAAAAGCAAATGATCTTAAGTGTAAATAAATCTAAAGATTTATTGTACTTGAGAAAAACAGTGGCAGGAATTTATTTTAAGAAACAGTCCATCAATGGACAAAGTTGAGCAAAGCTGAAACAATGAAAGTTGCTAGTTTCGCTATTAAAAATTAGTGCCTTTATGGGAGTTCACACTGCGCATAGGCATATTGTGAAATAGTTACATCCAAATTTCAAAAAGCGCAATAAAGGTCTGAAGTACATATTAAAGCACTGCATGAGGACAAAAAAAAAAGATTTTTTATCAATCTAAGTGCCTAATTACATTATGCAACTTTTTTTTAATGCAATCTTTATCCTTTCTTTTTTAAAATTCCATTTGTGTTTATACAATAAAATATTTATTGCAGCAATTTGTATGCCGTACACATTTGTTTACATTTTAAACTTTATAATTAAAACTACGAATGAAAGCACAACGCGAATTTCAAGAGTAGATGCATATATTAACCCCTATTGATTTCCCTCTCGCCTACTAAGTATGAATTGCGGCGAATTGTTGCAAAATGTAAAACGGGACTAATACACAGAACAATACACAGAAATTTTTGTTTTGCACCAATTTAAGGTTTTAATTAGTTTCAGATCCTAATTAAATGACATGTTTTATTACTTCAATTATTTATTTAAGTAAAATTTCATTTTGTTCCTTTTTAATTAAGTACATAATTGAATTAATTAATATATTAAAAACTAATTAAAATATTATCTAATTAAAACTTTTAATTGTTGCAAACAAATTTTCTCTACGTAATTCAAAAGAGTTGGATACTTGTATTATAAAAGATACACACTAAAATGATATAGAACCCTGCGTTGCACGTTTTTTGCTCGCAACTGTATGTAGGAATTCAAAGATACTTTACAATACATAAAAACATCAACATTTGAAATATTTATTACCTCAACAAGAAAATGTTAGGCATCGAATTTTATGTACAAATGTTTGTATCTCTTTTTACACATCAACCTTTCGTTCGACAAAGGGAACAGGGATCAGCGAAATAATTTTCACTATTTTACATATTTTCTAGTGTAAATTACTTTGGTATTCAAATTTCATTTCATTCATTACAACAATACATACATGCGAGCGAGCGACCGAGTACAATTGAAATTCAATACCACTTTATTTAGTCTACAAAAAAACAACAAAAAAGCATTAAAATTTATTCAATATTTCTACCAAATCGATTGATGTGCATAAAAAAAAGAACCTAAATCTATTTACATCCCCTGTAAATGTTAGTTCTTGTGATACGAGTACATCCCTTTCAAGGAAACATTAAACGACAATCTTCCAAATATTGAAGACTCATAGAAGCAATACTCAGAATTATGTTTTTCCATAATTAGTGAGGCAATGTGTCAAATTAGTATTATTGAGATGAGAACCAAAATTGATAATGATAATTTTCAAACTTCAAAAACAAAGCAAAAAATATTGAACTAAATCATTTAGAGCAATTAAAATGTACGATAGACGATACAAAATAACAAAAAAAAACAATAATAATTTATTGCAGCTTTGAAAGATTAATAAAATTGAAATAAAATAAAATACATTTTTTCAACCAACATTTTTTTTTATTTATTTTTCTTTTTTTTCTGATAAACTAATAGATGAATTAGAAACTATTTTCCAAAATTTATTGTATTGGAGGGGCGAGTTGTTGTTTTTATGACACGATTTGAAATATTATTTGTTTGTAAATCATAACGCAGAAGGGATCGCGAATGGATCATAGTTGTGTCAATTAGTTTAAAAATGACACATTTTAGTAGCGCGAGCTCAAATTAGTTCTTGCAAAAAGGTAATTATAAACAAATGCCAAATTTGTTATAAATTAAATAAAAAATAAAAAACACACACACACTTACGTTTATTAAGAGGACCCTTTAAACTGATTTGAACGTATTTTAGCAACAGGAACAGCTAAATATTTATGTAGATTCCTGCAGAGTTAAGGATACTTTGAATGTAATTCCATTAATAATAAACCCTCTTAATTTTGCCTATTCACAAACACACTCGTTATGTGCTTTAGATACGAGTGAAAGTCAATAAGTCTTTACAACAATCTAAAAAACACACATTTTGTCCTTTTTCCTTCTAACGTCTCGATACACTATATCCGATTCTACAACTTACTTCAGTCTTCTTTACATTAGGATTATCAAAGCAGTATTTTGTTAGAGAGATGACATTCTCCTTCTCGGCAGAGCCATGTCTTAAACTTTTGAAAGAGAACCAAAAATGTGCTGGAAGTTAAATCTGGGGAATAAGTTAGATGCGGCAACAATTCGAAACTCGAATCGTTTATTTTTGCCTTCGAAACTGTGGTTAAAAAACGTTTTATTTTGGAAATAATTCGGTAGCTCATGAACCACTAAAGATATCTTAATGAAACAGCAAAAAAGCAGAGATGTTTCTGAGCAAAGTTTCGGACGTCGACCCCCTAGAATAAAGATTAATTGTTGTAAGTTCAGCTCTCTACCAAAGGCCGGCGCAAATATGCAATGACCTGAGGTTGATCTTCTATTTCATTGTTTCATTTCATCGACATTTTTAGAAAATCAACGACTTTGGTGTAAACTCTCAAGCTTCTTAAATGATTTCGAAATATGTACATACATATGTACATACATACGTAATTTTGGACTTGCCCTCGTATCAACACATACGAGTGAGTGCTTACATTTGCTCATTTAAGTTTCTTTTTTTTTTTTGTTTTTTTTACGAGGGCACAATGAAATATGGGCGTTTTGATATCATCATTGCTACTTCTTCTTCTTTTTTTACAATTTAAATTGTCGTTTCTGTATAAATTTGTTCATAAAACTGAATGGAAAAAGACACCGGGAAAACGAACGAAAGAAAAAAAGCAACGAGGACAACAATAAAATAGCCTGCTGTGCAAAATTTTATCAGTCAATGTGTTGGTAGTTGTAGCTGTTGTTGTTGATCCTTTAGGCAAATTATTTATCCGTGTGAATTCAATTTGTCGCCCAAAGGTTTGTAACGTTGGGTGCACTTGATACCGACTGGCACTGGTATTCTACATTTCAATTGCTGCTGTACTAAACCAGCAAAAAGCAACAACAATAACAACAACTCACTTATAAAAAGCAAAGAAAAAGAGAACAAAAAAAAATGAGAAAAACAAATCATATGAATAGGAAATGATGATGCCCGATACACCGTTAGCAGGCAGGCAGCAGATATTTATGTTTTTCTTTTTTTTCCCTGAACGTAAAGTGTAAATAACTAATTGCCTTCCGGCAAACATCTGTTCGATTTATTAAAACGAAAAGAAGTGCCATTTGACATTTACTCCATGTGAGTTCTTGACTTTATGTAACTTTAATAACACGTTGCAATATTTACACTCTTTTCGTAAACGTTGGCCAAATTAAATGAAGAGTAAATGGTCTCTTGAAATATTGAAACGAGGCAGAAAATTAAATTAGCAAAACGAGCTCTTTATAATTTAGCATTTCCTTATCCAGGATGTAACAAATATACGAGTACATATTGGGAAGATTATAAAAATTTATTCTTTTTAATCGAGAGTGCAGTGCAGCATAGAATGTCAGGCATTTAGTATCACCAGGAATAAGAAGACAACAATATAAGATTTTTTTTTAATTTCTTTATCTTCGTCTTTAATTGTTATTCTTTTTTGATGATCCATTCGCATCTGAAAATACTAATACAGTGAAACTGCATTCAGTTGAAATAATATTCGCTTATAATTGATTGCTGTCAGTTTTTCTTCAATTGTTATGGACAGAAGGTGTCAGAGATCCCATTGGCCCACATCCAGTTGTCAAAATATTCATTAAGGTTTGCCATATTACGCCTGCCGAACGTTTGGAAAACGAAAAATATCGTGACTTACGGTCCAATTGGAAAAACCCCGGTCGTCATCATGGCTTCAGTGCACAGGTTTTAGACCTTAAGCAACCAACCAGACAGATATTTTTTTAAAATGAAGAAAACTTAGCCGACAAGCCGGCGGTATCGAAGAATAACCGTAAATTACGACTTGGCGAAAAAAACCGACTAAGTCACCGTTACCGTCAAACGTACTTCATATCTGATGATTTTTTTATTAACTTTCTTTTTGGCAGCTCAGCTGTTTTCGTGTAACATGTATCCGTTAAACATGTTCAGTTTGATCTATAATTTAACCATGAATCGACTTACAAATGTACGACGCTTGCAGATTATTGAATTTTATTATAAAAATTCATGCTCGGTTAAGAAAGTGATCCGTAAATTTCTTCCATTTTATTGTTATGGTTAGAATGGGCACGTGAAATGGTCAAAATGGTCGTATTTGGTGTGAAGAGCAGCCAAAAGCATTGCAAGAACTAAAGAATGCAGCCCGAAAATGCACTGTTTGGTGTGGCTTATGGTGCGGTGGCATCATTGGACCCTACTTTATTACAGATGACGAAGATAGGAATGTTACTGTGGATGGCGAGCGCTATTGTGCGATGATTCATTTTTTTTTTTGCACTAAATGGAAAACGGTGCCACATGCCACACAAAACAAAACACGCGAAACAATAGCCCAATTGAGAGGCGAGTTCGGTGAACAGTTTATTTTAGGTTTGGGGCCGATGAATTGGCCGCCTAGATCTATTTTATGTGAATCTATGTTAAGGCTCATGTCTATAGGGCAAGCCCGCAACGGTGGAAGCACTATAAGCCAATGTTGAGTATTGATGTATAGAGCATGCCAAAATTGGACTTGTAGTATGAACCATTTTAGGAGTAGTCGCGGTCAACATTTAAATGAAATCATCTTTAAACATTAAATTATATTGAAAGTTCTATCGACTCAAACGAAGATTTCATACCTAAATACCCTAAATTGTATGTCTTTTTTAAATAAAATCCGAAAGCTCTTAAAAAATCTGCCATTATCTCGCAATGTTAGCCGACTTCCTGTAGACAGAGCTCGACAACACCGATATATTATTAAGCTGTGACCAGACGGCGCTACATAACATACAAGCGAGCAACTCCTGATGTTTTGAAGGAAAAAGTTGCGCCTGAATTATCTCACAGCATGCATTCATTAAGTGGTAGCCGCTATCACGCGACTTGAGGCTATTGCCATCATCAAAAGCTGGACCAACCGCTTGAAGTGGCCATTTGAATGATGTGCTTTTTCATAAATAATGTAATAAATATTGCTTCAAAAAAAAGTCAGAATCGATTTGCTATCTTACGCCCTTGCTGTTTGAATATTTTATCTCTCGATATTATCTGGTCACCTTGGTATGAAACAATGTGAGGATTACGGAAGATGGCCCAGAATTTTTGACTGTGTTAGTACAGGGATATTGTTTTGACAACGTCGTGAGTGAAAAATCTTTCGCTAATTTTTAACTTTTTCAAATCTGAACTGATTTCCATAATTTATCTGTCTATCCTCAAGGGTAAAAAATATGTCTGGAATATTAGAGTGCCCTTATGTGTTTCACAAATGGACTTGACAAATTAAAATATAATATTTTTGTTTAAACTTTTTTCGATTTTGATCCATATGTGTTTTTTTATTGCAAAATGCTATTGACACATTTTGTAGACTGCAGCTACAAAAATACACGACTGCAAAGGCCGTTGGCTGCAATCAACGCTAGAAAGTCAGCTTCTTAATTATAAAGGAAACGACATCTTAAAAAAAGTATGATGTTTGATATTGATCGAAACCGCTGCCAGAACGTTTTACATATGTGCATATAAAAGTAACAGTCTGTCTGTACGTGTGTCTGCTTGTCTTGTTTTCATTCAAGGAAATAAATAAATAAATTCCAAAATCAATGATGTGTGTAATGACTTTTTTAAGAACGTGATTTTAATTCAGAAATACTTTGAAATTGACCTTTAATTTAAAGGTTAAATTTCGATCAAATCAACTTCAATACAAAAGTTCGACAGAGGACTCCTGCTTCGTAAGTTTTGGCTGATTAAAAGAAGGAAGTTAAGCAAAAATAAAACGTTTACAATTTAGAAGCAAAGTATTTAGGCATTACACACACACACACACACACAGAGACAGATACAAAATTAAAGAAAAAGGAAATACAATAATGGAGAGACGACAGACACATTTACACCACAGTTTCTACACCGGTACCACCATTTTGATTGTTAATTTTGAGTTGTTAAGCTTTTACAGATACTTATTTGCTAAAAAAGTTGTGTGTGCGTGGAAATTTCTTAGATTTTCATGCTTTCCAAATCGTATTTGTTTTCCTTTTCTATGCATCATTTACAACTTGATTTTCAAAGGACTCTATTATTCTTTGCTTGTTTATATTTGTCTTTGTGTTTGTGTTTGTGTTTGTATATTTGTGTTTCGTTGACGTCCATGTAAATGTAAATGAAAGCTTTTATTGTTAGATTTGAATTGTGAAACACTTTCCCTTTCGTTAAAGAGAATTATTGAAGAAAGGAAATTTCTTTTTTGGAGTAAAAAATCCTGTTGCGTCTCTTGAGTTAAAATCATTTGTTTTTCGCCGCTTAATACTTATCTGAGTGTAACATCATCATTAGAGGGCTCAAAAGCAAAGAGAAAAATAACTTTCTTTAAAATATTCTATTTTTTCGGCAACAAGACCTCCATTTGCCTTCCCCACATCCTTTTGATTTCAGGAAGAAGGGTGCTTTTTTCTTTTAGCAGTGAATGATAAATGGATTTAGCTGGGGGTTGCTTTGGGATTTCAGTTCATGCTGTTGGGAGTTTGACGCAATACAAAGAATCAAACAATCATCATTTTTTACAAATATAAATAAAAAGTATGTATATGCATATATGTACGTATGTATAAGTGTGTATGTGTGTGTTTATATACGAAAGAGTTATTATACATTTTTTGTTGTTGTGAATGTTAAGGCTTTTGCTATTGATTTGAGTTGGAATGCAGGTACCTTTTATATTGAAAACTTTTTGTGCCACCAAAACTTAAACCAAATCGATCGAACTCGTTGCGTTTAGTCGTTTTAAGTTTAATAAGACAATCTAGCTAATTACGCTGCTTGGGTGGTCCTCGTGTCTGCCACTGTTAAACAAGCAGTCAGCAAATCAGTTGAAGTTTGCTCCAGGGATGCCCACAAATATGGTAAGCGGCAACTGCTTGAAGTGTGCCGTGAATGCTTTATACTGCCAGCTAGCTGGCCAGCGAGCCAGTCAGTCAGATAGTTAGTCAAACAGTCTCTTTATCCGCTTGTCCTTCTGCCAGTTAGTCGCATAACATACAACTGCAGTATTTTTTGCTTTTTTTGTTATACGCGGCTGTTGCAACTGCAAACAATTTCAACTGTGTATGTACATATGTATTTGTTCGTCAATTTTTTGCGGCTGTTTGTCTTCGAAGGCTTTGTGTGTGTGTGTGTGTGTGTGTGTGTGTGCCAGAATAACAAATAAAACAATTTTTACAAGTATTTTTAAGATGATTAACTATTAACAACATTTAAATTGTGCACAAACATAAATAGTCGTAAATAAATAAACAAATAAATAGACGTGTGTGATGTTGCATTATAATTTTGTGATTTGTTGTTGCATTTTATCATACAACACATAATGATTTCATTAATCAACGTGATGTTATTAGTGATGTTTGCAACATTCGTAATTATACCATAACTGGGACATTAATTAAATGTTTTGTTGATTCACTACTTAAAGCGTAGAAGCATAGAGTCACTCAGACTACTGCTGCGCCTGCGACCAGAGCTTTTCTCCACAAATACACAACAACACCAACACACCAACATACACTTGTAATCATACTCCAACATTGTAATTGTTGATTGGCAATTTAACGCTCAATATAAAAGTTTTTGTTTCGTATTTGCAAATTGGGAAATTGGTATGTATTCGTATGTGTGTGTGTGTTTGTATGAATAAACGTAAGTATGATCATGATAAAAAGGAACTGAACTGATCATCAATATGGTGAACAATCAATCGCATATGATTGTTTTTCTTTTATCGTTTTTATTGAACTGTTTTAATGATCTCGTTTAAATGTTTTGCTCTGATGTTGGACGCAAAGTCATGTATTCATCATCCATATCGTTAACAAGACCAACAACAACAACAGCAATATTCAGATACAATTTATTTTATTTTACTTTTCACTGCAGTTTTTTAGTCAGAATAAGCGAGACTTGTTGTCTGTCAGTTTGATTGTTGGTTTTGTTTGTTTGTTTGTTTGTAAGTGGAGTGTCGCTCAATGCACCGAAGTTCGAATGCCAGTGAGTGAGTGAGTGTGGTTGTCATTTTTTGTATTTTTGGATTATTGTAACACATCATCGCAAATCAAACAAACTTTGGAATGTTTCACGCACATACAAGTATGAAAGGCGAAAACGTTCAGCAATTATAATTATTAATTTTCGAACAATTGTTGCTATCAAAGCACTCTGATATATAAAAAAAAACCCAGCGAACAATTTTATTGCAGTTGAAAAACAGAAGTTTTGAAAATCTCAAATATTTATTTTGAGCAAATATATACATAAATATACATACATATATACATAATAAATATACAAATATACATAAATCTAGAATAGTTTCTAATAAAAATTGTACTATTACAAAAAAAAAAAAAAAAAAAAAAACACATTAATCAGTTTATTTTTTATATACTGTCTTGTAAAATTGTATACCATGTAAGATTAATTCGTAGCATATGAGGTGCCTAATGGCCAGATGATACAATTAATAGGCTCATTATACTTGGAATATCTTAATGCGAATCCTAAGAACTAAATTATGCAGCAATAAGGGGTTGGATATATCGATATAAAGTGGGTGACAATTCAATGGAAACTTTTTTGAAAGCTCTGTTTTGTAATTTCAGTATTTTATTACTAGAAAATAATTTTTGAACATTAATCACAGGCAGGTTAAGGTGACCACAGGCGTGCTTTTTTTTGTCAGTTTTAGCTGCACGGGTAAAACAGTCCGTGTGTGTTGCCAAAACCCGACCTTTAAGTGTCCTTTTTCGAACGTGTTCGTTCTAGTCGGGTTCGTCTGTCTGACGGCTTAGTTAAAAAAGGAGGGTTTAGTTAGTGTAGACTCTCCGATTAACTAATTTTGTATTTGTAGTTAATAAAAATTTGATTGATTTGTTGAAAAACTAAAGGAAACAGCGCCTATTGCGTGGAAATGGTCGTTGTTCGTGATTAGTTTTTTACCGGTGCGGTTGAAACTGCCCTAAAACCGACTTCTATGGCAACTTTTAGTCGCAAATCTATTAGATTTTCGAGCCAACCCCAACTGCCAGACTTCAGATGTATAAAATAAATAAATAAATATTTTTATAAATAAATATGGTCTGGGAATGCAAAGTTATTATTATGAAAAAGCAGATCCGATAAAACGGCAAATAAATTGCAAACATTTTACTCTGGTTCTTTTAGAACACGCTCTTAAATTAATAGTTTGCCAGGCTTCTTCGTTTTCTTCCGAAAAGATTTCTTTAGCTATTCATCTCTAAATATTCGACAACAGAAGCATCTTGATAGGCGATCCTAATGAATAGTAGTTTGATTAAATTACTACATTTTGTACTTGCTTCACGCGAAACTTATATTTTCTGCTCCAGTTTACTTGTTGCTTAAATCAAAAAAGTACTTTAATGTTTTTTGAATAAAGCATTTTAAAACGAATTAAAATTTCCATTACTCCCTTTCTTTTATTATTTCTAATTTCACTCTTTTCACTCTTATGCCCTCTTCCCATTTCTTCCTTTCATTTATTCTTTCTCTTTTCATTCTTATGCCCTCTTTGGTTTCACCTAAAAACGAAATAACCAGCTTGAAAAATCTAAAGTAAAGTGATAAAAAAAACAGAAAGAGTTTGTGCTGTTTGCTGGGAAATATTAGTCTCTTTCTTAAGCAAATACTATTTATTAACAAGATTTGTACCAGCATTTACCTAAAGAGGTAACTTATAAACACAATCCTGAAAACTCGATTGGACAAAAATGGTTAATCCATCAATTCAAGTTTTTATCAATATCGACATCGGTGCTTTGTGGTTTGAAATCCTAGTACACATGTAGTAAAAATGCAACAAATATTAATATAATACCCAGAGAACATTTTATCTCATTGTGTCTGATCTGAAATTTTTTTTAGAAAATTTAACTGAATTGTCAAAATTTTTTGAAATGTAGAACTAAATAATCTGGACACTTGGACATTCATATTTTCTCTTAATTGGTAAGTGGCTTCTGAGTTCAATATTTTTAATAACATATAATAGTGCTACATTCGGCAGTGCGTTTATCCTATACTGCACTCCATTTTATCCTATAATGGTCAGACTAAAGGAAAAAAACCTTTGAACATTTGGTCTATATTTCCCTGGTCCTAAGGCCGCTCCTAATTCCCTGTGGCCACCATGTAGGTCTTTTGGACACCTCTATTCTTATTGTTTTCTATAAAGGCATTAATACAAATCAAAGCAGAAAAACCCTATCAATCTGTTCTGTTTGCGATCTGTTGGTCGCCATCTAAAATTTAGTAACAAAAAAGAAGAAGAAACAAAAATCATTACAGCCGAGAAAAACAAAAACATCCTAAAAAATGTGAAAACTTAGGTAGGCGTGCTTTTTTGCCCACAGCTTCGAATGGAATGGTCTGATGTTGCTGAATTGCAATAGCAAAATTTTCGAAACTATGCCTGGCAGATTGGTTGGCTTAAATTGTTTGTTCTCTTCTGGTGCATTGGCAAAGTTGATTTCAACCCGAACACAGACCGTCATCGCTAAATTAACTTCACTATGTACATATGTATAACAATCTAGAAAATATATACTTTTTGGGGTCGGAAATCAAATAATACATGAAATGACAAACTTATATGTATATACCCTTCCACCTGTGGTGGAGCGTATTAAAATATTTGTATTTATTTATAAATAAACCGGAAATTTGAAATAAATTATAGGCTTCGGCAGCAGTTTCGATCAATCTTGTCAAAATATTCTAGTGATCAGAAATGTTTGCTGGGTCTTAACAATCTGTTTTTGTATTTATGCATTTTCGATAAATGTTTTTATTGTTGTTGTTATGAAATTTGAAGCACTTTGCAGATAAGTGTAAGTAAGAGAAAACATTACGTATGTAGAAAGAAGCTTAAGAAGAGTCTAACTAACACACAGTCCACGACGCAATCACGTTTGTCATGTTGATTTTCATTGTTGTTGACGGCACAGAGTTGTTGCAATTGTTTTTAAGGATGATGATAATGATAATGATGAGGATGGCGATGATCGTTACTTAAAAAAGATTGTCGGCGGCTTCTTAGCACTCGTCAATCAGCCGAGACCACAGTGGCTTTTAAAATCTAGGTAAACTTTTGTTGTTTTAAAAGGCCGCCGCCAAAACTACAAAAACCAACTAAAAAATCTATAACAATTGCAGCAAAAAAACAAAAAAAAAAAAACAAAAAAAATACTAGATAAACCATTTCGGTATAAAGAAATAATCAATTCCATTCTATTCTATTCGAAACGAATCGCATTGCATCGCATTGCATCGCATCGCATCAAATCGAATGAAATCAAATTAATTCATACATAAATATGGGGTACAACTGTGTCTATGCCTGCGCATATTTTGGGAAAGTATATTTCGATTAACGTTAACAGAATGACAAAAGATGTGAAGACTGTCATTTTTATAAAGGATGGCAGTCAACATGGTGTCGTTCTCAAAAATTACATTTCCAAAGACAGAATGTTTGGCATAAAAGATATTCGGGATTAATGTTTGTGTGAATGTATATTCTTCACTCTGTACAGAAAAGACAATCTCGTTATAATCTAGCACGTGTTACAATTCCGATGCATTGTAAAGCATCACTTATCCTTTGCCAAAATACATTTATGCATCCATTCCTCCATTCCCATACATGGTGGAGAGGGAAGCCAAACAAACATACGAATGCGACTAAACTATCGATAAATCTTTTTGCACAACAAAAATCTGATCCTCATCTTATCGTCTTTCTTCTGGTTTTTACTTGTGCTTTGGTTTGGTTTGGTTTATGCCATCGTCGTTTCGGTGATCCAGTGATTTGATCTATGTTCATGTAGAGTAGTGTTGCAAATAGCGCGTAAAGCGCAAACTTCAGTGGAGGTCCCTGCCACTTATACATTACGATCAAACGAACCAACAACGTTAAGACCAGCAATCCATCAATACATCCATACGAAGTTGGTTGGTTGGCTGGTAGGTTAGCTGGCTGGCTGGCTGATTTGCTGGATGGTTGGCGACTTGTCACCCAGCTTTGGTCAAACAAAAGAAACCTCGCTTGCTGTTTTTTTCTTTCATGCAATACTACAGGTCTTGTTGTTGTTGTTGTTTAAATGCACTGTTACAATAACAACAAACAGCATCAGTATCAGTCTCATAAGCAGTAACAACAATAACAATTGTTGCTACTACATCGAGAACAGCATTTTATCAAAATAACTCAAACTGTAATTTATACTAAGCAACTTGCAACAAACATAAAAGGACGGCCTGGTTTGGTCTGGTCTGGTCTCACTGTGTGACATAATAACAAATGCAAAACAACAATAGCAACAACAACAAAAAGAAAACTAACAAACAGTCTAAATGGTCGTTTTTATAAGTGAAGTGAAAACTTTGTTTCGGTAAGATGTGCTGCCAAAAGTTATCTTTTTGTACGAAGCTTTGAGACACAAAGGCGCGAAAAAGTACTTTAAGCTTTTAATGAATTATAAAGATAAAGGCACCAGAAGAGATACAGAAAAAGTAAGCCCACCAATCTGCCATTCATAGTTTAGAAAATTTTGCTATTGCAATTCAGCAACATCAGACCATTCCATTCGAGGTTGCGGGCAAAAAACCACCCCAACCTATATTTTTCACATTTTTTCAGGTTGTTTTTATTTTTTTTTTCGCTTGTAATGATTTTTGTTTGCTTTTTTTGTTACTAAATTTTTGACGACGACCAACAGATCGTATAGAGATCTACAGATTTGTGTTTGTTTTTAGGTTGATAGGGTTTTTAGGCCAACAGATCCACAGTGTGGCCACTGGGAACCAGGAGCGATCAATGGGCTTCTTGAGTGCGAGGGCAATATGGGCCAACATTTTTTAACGGGTTATTTATTCCTTTATTCTGACCATTCTAATGCAATATGGTTTGTAGGACGATTATTTTACTAAGGTATGACTGTTTTAGTACCAATGATTTCAGAGCGGTTTTTATGACTTTTTTTGCTTTGATTATGGTCACACATAAAATACTATTTTTAAGGCCAACGAAACTCACCCAATTCGGGTTCGCATTTTTAAAGTGTTAATCTTTGATCTGACTATTGTAGTCCTAGTGAACGTGGGGTGATCGTATAGGAGGGGGGAGGTGGGTAAGCGGTGAAACGGTAATCTCCGTTGGGAAGGATATATAAGATTCGGCCCGGCCGAATACAACACTCTTACTTGTTTTTGTCTACGCTCAACTTTTTGAATCTTTTCTACAACTAAAGCGAATTTTAAAATATTTAAAAGCTTTTCTTTTGAAAACCAAAATCGTCTTTTCGAGACCACTTTTTATCCACTTTATGTTTTTACATACACGTTTCTTCTGAACAACTCCTATCTCCATCTGAATTCATCTCTTAGTTCTATTGATGCTTTTCTATTGCTGTTCCATCTCCCTCCCTTTTCACAAGTATTACAAAGTAATCATCTTTATCAGATGTGCTGAACTGGACGTGGTATATGTCCAGTACAATCTTCTTTGTAGTTAAAAAATCTTTTTATTTATCATTTGACAGCTCCAAAAACTTCAAAAATAATATAAAAAAATCACTGAATGTGATCAATTTTAAAATGCTGCACTGGAGGATCTCGCATCATTCAAAAAGTGCTGAAGGATGTACACAGAAGCATAGATTGTATGTACTAAAAATTAGTACCATTTGAAAAAAGTACCCAACTTGTCACATAGTGTGTGGACGACTATAGTAATAATCAACTCTAGTTTCTGTTAAGTTGAAATGTCGTCAATAACATCAGAAATGTTCACAACTGGTTTTTGCATTTTTCTTTGCGATTTTATTTTATTGTTAAAGTCACCCAATTCCTTGCGAAAAAAGGAAGTTTTTTCTTTATTTTTATTTTTGTTTTTTTTTAATTTTAGTTTAGTTTTTGCACACACATGTTTTATTGATGAATTTGTTTCGTTGTCGTTTTATTTGGTCTTTCGAGAAAAGAGAAAATTCAAAATTGTAATTGCATTAAATCAAAAAACCGAATTTCAAATTATGCGTAGAATAATAACAGTGACGATCACAGAGTGTCGGCGGCGGCCCATTTAAGCCATCAGTTCAATATCACTTTTTATATTCAATGCTTAGGTTTTATGTTGTTGCTGTTGTTGTTGTGGTTTCTCATTGTTTGATGGTTTTTTATTTTTTATTTTTTGTGATTTCTTATGATTTGTTAGTAGCAGTTCCGTCGATGACTACAACTAAGGCGACACTTTTGTATTATTGCGAGTACGGGAGGATGGCATTGTCATCAACCTGGGTTTTTGTTTGTTTTTTGTTTAACGTATTTAAAGGCGACTTCAAATTATTCCAGTGTTTTATATGGGCGATGGAAATATGTGCTTCGTGTGAGTTCAAGAATTAAATGAATTTAAGGATTCACCACCGTTCGTTCGTTCTCTGTGCTCCGGACACTGATCACTGTTCGTTCGTTCGTTCGTTCACTTGTATAAAGTATTTGTTCGCATTTCACGGTGTGTGGTTTCATCATGTAAACTTTTTTGCTCTCAGTTGTTTCTGTTTCTGTTTTTTGTTTAATTTGACTCTTTATGTGAACGCTTTTTGTTTGATTTGATTTTAAAATTATGGGAGTTTTTTGAAAGATTTTTTCCTCTTAAATTTACCAGCAGTTCAACTGTAGAAAATAATTTAATTTAATTCTCAATAAAATGCCAGATGGTGCTAAAAGCGATGAAGAAGGAGAAGAAGAGGCATGATATTTAAATGTAACAAATTTCTATCAATTAACTGCAAAATATAGAAAAATTTACAACTTTGGGCGAAATACTAAATGCTCTCGTGCTTTTCTATTTTTTTAATAAAATTAATAATAATTGAGATTAATATTCCTGTAATTGTAGTTTGCTTTTCTTTTTTCTCGTTGTTGTTGCAATTATCTAAATAGTTTGTTATGTATCGTCTACTAATTCGCCTATTTTTATATGAATGTGTGTGTACAGTGGACGCACAAACTGACATTCACACATGCACTAAAACTTCTTATATAATTGGAGCTTAGCTGGCTGCGGTAATAGTGTCATCGTCGTTCGTATCCACTTAAATATTCACCCCTTTTTTGTAAGTGGATTCTTTCGACTGCAGGCATATCGCGTGACTTTTTTATTATATTTTGTGTAATCGTTTTAAATGATGACAAAACTTTTATCCACTTTGCTAATACACCTTTAGAACACTCGAAAAAGTTTGTTGGTATAAGATTGAAAAAAAAAAAATAGATTATATTTTTACGAAGCAATCAGTTAGAGGTATAGAAAATATTGTTAAGACAAAAAAAATATACATTTTATGATGTCCAAATTTGTAAGCTTATACTGGAGCTTAAGGCTGTTGCTTAAAAAAATATTATCCTGTTTATAAATGTCTAAGGCGTTATAAAAATCGCTTATACCCGTACGATTAGCTTTTTCAGAAGATTTAACAGTGTTTTTGTATTTTTAATATGTCTTATTACTTATTATTTAGCTCGCCGATTTTAATAAAGTGAATAATAATGAATGCTAACTTTTTTTGCTAATTCTATTCCTCAATTTTCAGATTATCTGATCATCTAATAAAACTATAACAGGACCAATTCTGTACAAGAAATATTTTTAGAATATTTTGTTGCAGTTGTAGATATTAACCAAAATGAAATACAGCAGCAAACAGAAAATTTTAGAATTTTTCCCTGTCTGTCTGTTTGTCCGTCTGTCTGCCTTTCTGTCTGTGTAGCAATAAAATTTTGTGAGGAGGTACCTTAGTATCTAGATTCAAATATAGAATACCTTTGTTCCGCAGAATTATCCCATTTCCAAGAGAAAATAGAGAAGAAGTAGTAAAATTATGTAGTATTACCGGTTCAATGGTACTGTAAACTTGGCAGCACCTTTTCTTATCAGAAGAATATTTTAAACACTATTTACAAAACTATATATAATAATAAATAATTTTCGAAATTTTATAAAAAGTCTATGATCCTGAGTATTTATCCATGAGATGGGTACCTTAATATAAAGTAAAAAAAATCGAACAAAATCTTGCCAGGATGTGGCGGGCACAGCTAACTAGTAATAACTAAAATTGTTTGTAATTTGTCAAGGGGCTGCATGACTGGAAAGAACTTGAAGGGAATGTTAGGAGAAAAACAAAGTTCTTTTTCAAATATATTTTTCAGTAAGACGGAGCTCTAGCAATAACCCTACAAAAATGGTGTAAAGAAAATAGTGTTATTGTTCTGAACCAGTGTTATTGTTTATCAACCAGTCCCGATGTGAATTCTACTCCATTGCGTTGCTATGGGCAGAAAGAAAAAAATGTTTAACAAGTCATCCCTCAGAAAAGATATGAGATTTTATTACTTCCCAAGAATACCCAAACTTAGTTGATTCCATAAATAAACAAGTCAAAGCGGTTAGTAATGTCAATGCCAATTGAAAAACTCTCCCTAGGATCAAATTCTTTTATATATAAAATCTACTTTAAGTCACCAGGTGACTAGTCTTTTGGAAAACCTTCGTAAAGTGTTAAATAATTTCAAGTGACATAGTTAAGATAACAATTGTGACCCAAAACCATACATGGCACTAATTAATTATATTAAGTAATTAATTGGCCATTTCGTTAGAATTGAATTATAAATAATGCTAAAAAATTTTCTGTCATTACCATTGCTTTCATTAATGCTTTTTAATGAAAAAGTTTCATTAGTAATTACTTAAATAATAAAATCATTACCATTAATCAATGATTAAATTATTTTAAAGCATTTTCATTATTGGCTTCATTTGTGGTCGACCTTCTTGCAGTGAAAAAAAAGTGGAAAATTTTATATTTGTCTGATTTTTTTCAAAGAAGACCCACCCAACTTTGTTCTCTGCTGTCCTACTTTGTTCATTTTTTTATACAAAAACAAAAAATCGGAAAATATTTAAAAATAATTTCTGAAAATTTTTGTTTTTATATGTTTTCTCTGATCAGTCCAAATTGTAAGCATGGCACAAGCTGACCTAAAATCGGTACCCCTTACCTCAAATACTTTTAATGCAAGCAATTTGCAGCGATACATTAAAGGCACAACTCATAGACCCACATGGACCTACATAGGTGTGTATTTCAAATCAAAATTCATTAACTACGTGATTATCTCTGGAGAACAACGAAGTTCTAGCTATTTTTTGGCATCCATGAATACTACGTCTCAGTCTTACATTAATAAATGGTGTGATATCAATTAAGTATACCGCGCTATTGCATTTCATTGTTCATTATATGCGTTCTTACTTCATTTTTGAAAGATGTTATTTGATCAAGTATCAAATGAAACTCAAATATTAAATATATAAGAACTTTTGACACTAGCTTCATGTTACTGTCAGCATTTTTTGAGTGTATAATTTTGCATGTACTTTCTCGTTTTATCAAGCTTTTGGTGGCAACAAAGTTTGTTTTTTTTTTTAATTTTCTAAATGCATTTCCAGTGAAGGACTAAATGTTATTATTTTTATTTGCAAACATTTTTGTTTTTCTTTTTCTTTACAAGAGTGTGTTAAAAAAGGCAAAGTTCATTTATAATATTGCATATGGCATACAGTTTAGCAGCGGCAAAGAAAACCGAGGTCGGCCATGGCCGCAAAATGAATTCCCTAACATATAAAATAGTTTTGAGCAAATAAACATAATTTAATTAATTTAGTTATTTTAAAAACTTTCCAAATTGTGAGCTTAATTTTAATTAATTCAACAACCTGTTAAATGTTACCTAGCTCAGGCATAACTAATGCTACCGGCCTAATTGCAGGGTGTAGGAGGTCTGTAATTATAAAAAAACTACCAACTAAATATGCAAATATGATAAAAATGTTAAATAACTTGTGAACATTGTAAAATATTTTCAACAAAAAAATAAAAAAAACAACAATAACCATACAGGAGGAAGTGGCGCAAATAAAAGTAATGACTGGATGAGCTGGCAACAGACATATTTTTGGTTTTTGGTTTTTTGTTTGTTTTTGCTTTTGTAAAGTCAATTGCTTAAACAAAATAATAAAAATGTTCCTTGTCCTTTTTTATTTGCAATTGTTACATGAAATATTTAGAATAATTAAGTGTACGAGAATTAATTTTCCCTTTAAAATTAAAAAAATATATAAAAATAAATTCACAAGTTTAAATTCAGGTAAATTTAAAATAATTTGCCAAACTAATTTAATAGTCATTTATAATTTTTCTAAAACTTATTTTGCAGCTTAAACTGACTAACCTAAACAAGGGCGTAAGGCGTAACAACGTTTAGCACCTTGTTTTGAACAAGCCTAAATAAGAGCTCAACGTTTTGTAATAAACAGTAATGTTAACATATTTTGTTTAGTAAAATCTAATAAATTAAGGTGCAAAATAGAGAAAAATCGCTAGATATAGCAGAAAATAGCTAAAATGGCACCACTCTTTCACAAAAAAAAACAATAGCATTTTGTTTGCACCCAACTTCATTATCTAAAGGCCAGGATTCACTATCCTACACAATCGTACGATTCATTCACAAAAAAATGTGACAGAAATCTGTCTTACTCAAAAAATCGTTTCAAAATGGCGATGTAGATGCCACACTATCATTCAAAATAAGATTTTGCAACTCTGATCACATGGAAAAATACTTGTTTTTGAATTTTTCAAAAGATTATAAAATCGTCTGTCACAGACATACACTTATAATCCACACTATTATACTTTTGGAACACACATGCAATGGCCTTAACGCTATGTCAAAATTGGCTTTTCCAATTGCCAATTGCGTTGACGCGCGCTATTTATGTTTGCTTCATACATTTTGTATGTACATGAGAATTTTTGACAGTTATTTTACGCCTTACGCTCTTGTTTAGGTTTAGCAGTAGGCAATTAATTGTTAATTTTACTAATTACTTATTTATTTCTATTGAACATCTTTAAAGAAATTTTAATGCAAGGCAATTTTTTATGCTCGCTTAAAAAACGTATACCCGCTTACGTGTAAATATTGCGTCAGATGTCGGAAAATCGATCGTCTAATTTGTACATTTGTTTTCTCGAATGCTAAAACTTATGTACTCGTATGTATGTTGTAGTTGTTTGTTCTTGTTGTATATTAATGGTTTTATGCTGTTTGTTTCATCTTGTTGAATTTTTGTTAACCAATTAACCGAACAACTACCCGATAAACAGTATGATGGGCTTTCCCCATTTCATGTTCATTTCACTCATCTAAAGTGACAACATGCGTTGGCAATTTATACCAAAATACTCGTTATAATAAAAATAATGTAAAACAAGTCATATTTAAATTTCTCCTGTTACAAAAATATACATTCAACATTCAAAAAACACTGAGGAAATTGTAAAAAGACGATACGTACACGGTGGTTAACTTATCGACATATTGCACGCTATACTTACACACTCACTCGCACGCACGCCTGTACACACAAACGCACATGCACACACAAATGCCCGACCAATGTACGAGTACAAGGTACTAAATGCAGTAAATTTGTTTAATCGCGTACAGGGACTGAAGGATAAACGAACGAGTGATGGTACATAATTTGTTGGCACGTGACAACAAAATTAACAATGACAGGTATGGATGGGTACAACACACAGGGATGCAGGCGACGACACAACAATTTTGCAATTAAACAACGAAAATAATTTTTAGGTTTTGCCAAATTTGTATTTGGCTGAAAAATTAATTTTACAAGAAACTAAAATTAAGTAATTCTTTTTTTAAAGCGTTTACAACATTACAACAAATATTTCCTAGAACCATTTTATTGCTCCACAAAGTCGCAAAAACGGCTGATAGCTGGTGCAAAGCAAGCTACTACGTAAACCATACTACGTTAGCAGTATTCAAAGGGCAATTATTTTGGAAAACTTGTGATCAGGATTGCACCCAGTTTTTTTATTTATTGAATATTTTTTTATACTTTTTCTTACAATCATAAACATTTCTTCTTATTTTGAAATTGCAACATACTTGATTTATGTACAGTGTTTTTATTATTTACTTTGACAGCCTTTAGTTTGCAAGACCTTTTTGCTGAACTGCAGCATTTGAAATATAGTCTCATCGCCTCAATTAGTTTCCAGCAGTACACGGCTGATATATTTTTCCATTTTTTGCTATTAAAAAATCAAAAGGTCTTTTTTGGTAATTAGACGGCTCTTCAATTATTCTTAGAAATAACTCCAGTAATACTAATCCGGATTTAGATGGTTGCTTTGGTGGAGATTTGATTTTTTTGATTTTTCCTGTTATAATGTCGAGCTACTGCATGTATGTTTTGTTTGTTTTTTTTTATTAAATGCAAAATTTTGGTACAATTGATGCAGATTTGGTACAATTTTCTCATTGGGGCAGTACAATTTAAACCTTGTCAGATCCCAACACTAATACAGATTAGTATCAACGCTTAGCCGTGTAGTCCCCAACCTGATGGTAGTCTTACCACTGGGTTAATACAATGGTCGACGGATTGTATTAACCCGCGTATAGCGACACAATTAGCAGTTGCAGACCTTCCAAACTCCACAGCACTTTTGGTGGTCTGACACCAGTCAAACTTCAAAGGTTGTTATCTTCGGGGGAACAGAAACAGCAAAGCAAACATTTTTTCGATAAAAAAACCACTTTGGATGGTAAAAGTAGTAAATTACTCCCAACTACGGTTATGTAAAAATATTACAACGCCAGCAGAAAAAACTGTTGCCTGGTATGCGTGTATATGTGTGTGTGTGTAAGTGTGTTTGTCTATAAGAAAACCAAGTAGCATTAGTAGTAGTAGTAGTAGAGTAAGTCTGATATTTATTGTAATGAAAAGCTGCTTAAAATGTCAACTTTGAAAGAAAGATGACATACAGCAAACACACTCACACACACACTCGAACACCAATATGATGGTGAGTGAGTTTGTGTGTAAGGATCAAATATATAAGAACATTTTCACTACTTTTTGCTATTTACGATACAATATTTTAAAAATGTATCGATGTCTGCTTATTAACATTGAAAATAAAATAAAAAAGCTTAAAATAAAGTATGATGTACAATTTTCGAATAATGTATGTGTGCATGAGTGTATTTGGTTTTTGTATGATAAAAGGATATTGTTTACAATAATAAATATTATCAAGTTGTCTGTAGTTGTCTGTAGTTGGAAACAGCAACAAGCTGCTGCAATTTAATTTTTTATTTACTTACCGATCAATAATGACAGGATCTGATGGTGTTTCATTGCGGTTTCCGCAACTTTTTTTGTCACAACAACGGCTGAAAATGCACAATAAAAATAAGAAGGCATTAAATGGGTTTATTGTCAAACGCATTCATTAAATTAATTTTAACATTAAAGCAAAAAAAAAAAAGCTTTTTTAATAATTCACGTTTTTAATTTGAATTTAATGGGAAAGTTTTGTTTAAACTAAAGTTTAACTTTGAATTATACTCAAACTCTCATACTAGCAACCCAACAATTCGGATCAACAAAATTTATTATATACACAGATGTCATACGGGCCTTGACTGAGAAAAGATGAAATCAAAGAGAGTGACAATTACACAAATCGCTCCTTTATTGGAACGTAGTCATATCTCGAAAAATGAAAAATTTCAAGTTACTTAAGCAAAATAACTCCTTGATAGATTTTTTATATGTAAAAAAAATGTTTGCCTTATATCTCAATCTGAACCGATATTATAGCGAATATATATTACGCAATGAGATAGCAGTGTTTACACTTTTAAAACTTAAATTGCGTTTTGCTAAGTTTGATTTTTTTTAGATATGACTACGTTGCAATAAAGGAGCGAAATCTCCTTAAATTAAAAAAAAATATAAGAAAAAGTGCTATATTCGGCCATGCCGAATCTTCTATACCCTTCACCATAGTAATGCTAGATATTGTGTTACCCTCTTATGTTTCTTTGAACATTTTTTGTACATTTTTGGAAATTTATTAAAAAATTTATTAATTTCATCAAATCATATCAAATTTTTTTTAGAATTATTTTGTAAATATTTTTTGGAACTTATTTGTAAAAATTTTTGTTAAAATAAAATAAAATAAAATAATAAAATAAATTAAAATAAAAAGTTTTTTGGAATTTTTTTTTTTTAATTTCTTTCGAAAATGGTTTTTAATAGTTTTTTTTTTTAAATGAACTTCCTGCAATTTATATTACCTTAGAGTGGTCAGACTGAAGCAAAATAATCCTTACAAGAAAATTCCTCATATTGACCCCCTAATGTGCGTATTGACTACTTGTGGTTGCCAGTGAGCACCCTGTGGGTTTATCGGCTACCTTTATATGTATTGCTTTCTATAAAGGCCTTTAATACAAATCAAAACAGAAAAACCTTACCAACCTAAAAATAAACACAAAATCTGCCTTCGCAGGGAGTTATTGAGTCCCGGAGATCTGTATGCACTTCTTGCGATCTACCTGTCGCGGTCTAATATTTACTTAACAAAAAAAGCAAAGAGAATCATTAAAACCGAAAAAAATGAAAAAAAAAAGTGAAAAAATATAGGTGGGCGTGGTTGTTTGCCCGCAGCCTCCAAAGGAATGATGTGATTTTGCTAATTACAATCCCAAAATTTTCGAAACTAAGCCTAGTAGACTGGGTATACTTTGTTTGTTTGTTATGAAACACTCTTCGAAGTTCGAAGACAAAGCAATTGCCGTTTTGGAAGTCAGTCGACACATCATAAATAATCGTAAATACATTCGTCTCGGTCAAACACCAGGAAGATGCATCCATAATGGCAACAGTAATTGTGAAAATGAGTGGTCGTAGTTACAGAAGTCCAAGTCTTGAAGCTCTTTAGAGAAATGCAATAAATCAAAATCCAATAACGAAGGTCCCACGTTCGTGGTATAAATTATTTACTGAAATTTTTCACTTTATTACTGAGCACTTAATTTTATAGTCAGTTCCTTTGAGCTTTTTCAACAACCAAATATTACAAGGTTATTCCGAATAAAATGTTTTATCCTTTTTGCATCATTCGGATATTAAGCCTTCATTATTATCCCATGAAAAGGATCTGCCGCTCATACTTTTTTCCTGCTCTAATCAATAATGTTATTGTTATTACTTAAACAATACCTGTATGTATTGTTGAAGGGACATTTAATCTTTTCTACTAGAAGTTGCGATGTTGTTGTTGTTGGCTGTTGGTTAGTTGTTGGTTCCATTTAAGTTGAGTCAATACTTTAATGTGTGAAAAAATATGGGCATAAAGCCAAATTCGTTCTTATCTTCTCTTATTCTGTTGACTAACCATAATTTTTCAGCTGCTTACCAACAGCCCAGAAATGTTTTTATTTTATTTTTTGCGATAGTTAAAAAAAGGAGTGACTGAGATAATGTATTGTGGACACAGGCAAAAAAGAAAAAAAAAATAATAAAAAACATAAATAGAAAAAAGGAAACATGAAATGAGTGCGTTATTCGAAACGATAACAGGAGCCATTGTTAATGTTGGTCGAGTTTAAACAACCATTTTATGATGATGCTTCTGCTATGAGTCTGTATCATTGAATATAACTCCCAAACAACCACCCACTTTTACGCATACAAACTCACTTTCTCACTTCATCAAAAAGAAAAAAAATAGACGAACAAAGAGAAAATAGTGGACCCTGTTGCAAAATACTCCAAACATATTTACAATTTGCCTCCATTTTATAAACACGTACTACATGTGTGTATGTAAAAATATGTGCAAATGTAAATACATACATTCAAACATATGTATGTGCATGTGTGTGTTAGAGGCTGTAATGTATTATTTTGGATTAGAAAGTTAACCATTTCAGTCATTTGGCTTAACTTAAATACATAACTGGCCGGTCATCGTCAGTTGGAATAAAAACTTAACTGTAAAACAAAGCAAATGAAGAGAATAGAAGAGGGAAGCGAAAAACAAACAAAAATAGGAATAGAAACGATTACTATAAAACAAAATGAAGGGAAGCATCATTTTAAAGCTTAAGCAATCAAGGCCATTCATTTTATAGACTTTTACTTTGAAACACACACAACACACAAACACACACTTACAAATCAAACTGTGTTACTGGTTCCTTTTCAAAGAAGTTAATAAAAAACTCTAATAGTTTTTTTAAAGGACAAAATATCAACTAAATTTTTAGCAAACACTGTTGGCAACTCTGCCTGATTAACAAGTGCCAGTTCTACAGTTTGTTGTTTTTTTGTTTTTTTGTTTTTAAACTAAAATCAAACAGTTGAAATAACGAAATTCAAATACAAAAGCTAACAAATACACCCCCTTAATAAAAAACTTAATCGAAAAAAAGCTTAAAAAATTACAAGATATTTTGATGATGTCCAAATGTATCAAGAAAAGTGTGAAAATGTAGACAAATCTAAGGGATTTTTAAAGTAAATATTGAAGCTTAAAGCAAATAAGACAGACATAATATGCAAAGCTCAAGAAAAAATAACAAACAAAAAATCAGGAAATAAAAAGAAGAGCGGAAAAGAAAATTTATACTCAAGGGGTTCACGGTAATGTGCAGCATAGAAATGTCTAAATGTTGATTTATTTCTTTACTCTTTCATCTCTTTATCGTTCCTCCTTATTTATTTATAACGCAAAGAAAGAAAAGTGTTGATAAAAAAGAATTTGTAATCCATATAAAAAAAAATTAGAACGAACTCCTTGTCTTTATATTTAAATATTCATAATTTAAAGAAGAATTGTATTTGAGACTCACCTGCACATCACTTCATGTGTCAATAATACCCGGCACATTTCTGGATTCTTATCCTGTCCTTCGTAAATAATTGCCTGCAAACAGATATAAAAACGAAACAATATCAATTAAATATCCATTTAGGGTTTCTTAATGTCATAAATAAGGATACAACATGAGTTTGAATAGACATTCTTAATAATTTGTTGCCAATCTTCAACAATTTTTTAAAATTTACCTCTAAAAAATATTGTCATACAAGTTTAAATTCAAAAAGTTTTAATGTAGAAGCTTTAAGCAACAACAAAAATTAATACTTTGCAAAAAAAAAAATAATTAAAAATGCAAAGATAGTCGTGAAGCAGTTAATCGCGAAAATGATAAACACAAGATTACGCCATTGCTCTCTAAGCAGCTCTTAAAGCACAAATGACGTTTCAAAACCTGTCTTTTTTAAAAACGACAAACTACGTCATCTAACGGGAAATCATTCGGATGTAGTAATCTTGTGTCTATCATTCGTGTTTAATCGTCTTTATTTCTGAAGAGTGATCTGATCTCCTTTAGTTTTTCTATCTTTGTAACTTTTTATGGTCTCAACCCAAGGATGATAGAAGACAAGGTAACGCCATCCTGAAAATAAAATTGAAATTTTTTGCGATTGTCGGCCTAATGACGTAACGAAAGTGTCTTCCTATTGCCTAATATTTCTGACTGATAGTATAACTATAAATTATGAGAGTTTTTAATATAATTTCTGAGAGGATATTTGCAGGGTTGCCAATTACTTGGATTTATTTGTACGTATTTATTTGAAGCAATTTGTTGATTACAGATTTCGCAACCTTAAATTGGCCGAATAACGCCATTTAACGGGAAAACATGCGCACGGCGTAATCTTGTTTTCTATCATTCTTGCTCTCAACCAATGCGAATTTATTTTACCAGGTGGAGCACTACGACTACAAATGCAACAAAACAACACATTAAACAATTCGTTTTTTTGTATCAAATATTTGCACAAAAAATTTTTTTTTTGTATTCTAAACAAAAAATTTTAAATGGCAGAGGTACAAAACCACAGCGTCAGGGTATGATATCCTTAGCTTCATCCAAAATCTGCAGCGAGACCTATACCATCGTATAGAAAGTGAGGCTCCAAATTCAGCTAGGTAAAACTAAAATGAGTTTAATGGTGCTCTTCCAGTGAAAACTTGAGTTTAATGGTGCTCCTCCAGTGAAAAAATAAATTATAAATGGTGGCCCACCACTGTCCGACTTATTAAAGAGAATTTACTAGGTTATACACGATAACCAAAACGAATACACGCGGCTGATTTATGCAACTACCAATAACAGTACCGCAGTGCAGCTATTCGAGGAAGCCAAGCAGCCAGTAACAAGGACGGCCTGATTGACTTCATACGATAACGACAATGACGCGCACACATTGTTTCTCAACTCAAAGCTACTTTACGACTCCACATATACGATTAAAATATAGTCCGCCGCTCGATCGCTGTCACCTGGTAAAATCAATTTGAATTGCTCTCGACCAGAGCCGCCCCAAGGGCAGGGCGACCGGGGTGATCTCCCCGGGCGCCACGATGATGGGGGCGCAAACTGGTCTAAGGGCGAAAGAAATATCGCCGTCGACTTTATGGATAGGAGCACGAATATTAAATATTTGACGAAAAATTTGAATGTAATCTATGAGTATTAATACAAACAACAATAAGTTGTAGAAGAGCACCTATGTATGCTCCACTCGTGGCTCAATGGTTGCCAGGTGTAAAGACCGTTTTTCAAAAGTACGATGAACCGTCCAATGATGCCGGCGAGTGTGCGAATTAAAAACGGCTAGCTATTAAAAAGTTAGTATTGGTTCTTTCATTGCCCACAAAAAAGTAATAAATAAGTAAAATACGAAAACAATAATATTATACATATATGAAATTACCAATTACCATACCACAAACATTCAGTAGGATTATTACGAAATGAATAATTTTTTACCATCATGTTTAAAAAACTGTCTGGGGCACAAAGATTCAATTAGTAAGAGAAGAGGAGGCAACGACTGCAGTGCTTCTTAAGAAGGTCCTTTACTCCTTATAGTTCTTCGGGTGTCATCATTGAACGTGAGTACACTTAATGAAGTTGAAATACTAGTAATACCAAATTCAGATTCTAATGACGAAGATATTAATGAGAATGAAGATGACAAAGCGATATTAATTTCTTCTCCTAAAACAGTTGGCTTGATAAATTCGGATCCATCCTCTTGGCCAGAATTCAAAAATAAAAACGAAAAGAATGAGTTAATCTTTAAAAATTATTTGAGAAATATAAGTTTATTTAGACCAATTAAATGTGTGGGGGGCCAGATCACAATCTCGCCCCGGGCGCCTACTAACCTCGGGGCGGCCCTGCTCTCGACCAACTGTACCATGCAAATGATGAAACATAACGATATTATCTCTACAATTTGACATATAAAATCCACAAAAAAGTGGGCGTGAGGTAGTATTTATTTTATTTTTAGAGCTGATTTTCTTATTCTCTCAACAATGTTACTATTCTTTCATTAATGTTATATTAAACAGGAAATTTTCATACAAACAAAAGAAATTTCATAAAATGAGAGAGCAGTTGAAGTTGCTGCTGGGGACCTTGTTTATTTTACAGCGTTTATTCCGTGACGTATTCTATTTAATCACAAACGTTTTTTATGTGATTAGCTTTTTACCTGATGATTGATATTGGTTTAGCTATAAATTTTATATGTATGAATGTCTCGGTGAAGTACCATTAAAACTCAGATCAATAATTTCACTTTTCCTATTTCCTTTACCTTTCTTCTTTTTTGGGAAATCCCACAAATTCCAAAATAAAGAACAAAAATCTCAATTTTGGAACTTTTTAATCCTTTTGCACTTAAAGTCTACATATG
The DNA here is from genome assembly GCA_949628195.1 of Phasia obesa. Classification (NCBI taxonomy): domain Eukaryota; kingdom Metazoa; phylum Arthropoda; class Insecta; order Diptera; family Tachinidae; genus Phasia; species Phasia obesa. The sequence continues at coordinate 843,751 of OX451219.1, forward strand.
GACTAGGGCTCAGGAAATACTTGCAGCAATACTTAGGAGTATATATAGCTTTATTACGGCAGTAATATTCTTCTAGTTTTTAAGCCTGAAAATATATAATCTTGAAACTAGGCCAGGGTATCGAAAAATCAAAAATATTAACTTTAAAATGATTATAACTTGCTGATTTTATAACATCATTTACAGATTAAGGGGCATCGTTTTGTAGGTATTAAATAGACCTCTAAGATCATGTATAATTTTAATCAAACAAAAATTAAAGAAATACCAAGCTCTAAAAAAATTTGTAGGTGCGAGGTATTCAACTTTGAGACTACATAGCGCCATCCCTGGCAAGTGGATGGTACCCAGCGTCAAAAGATACGATTTGGGCGGTAATATGGAGACAAGTTTCACACCAGTTAAACTAATACTACTGCTGTCCTTTTCAAATTGTAAAAAAATAATTATAATAAAAAATAATAATTTCAAATGTATTTTAAAATTTTCATATCGTATTTTTGGTTCTTAAAAAGACTTGAGCATAAATAAATTATAGTTTGTAAAAGATATTTAATTTGTGAATAAACGAGTATCCGTTGGATGTAAATGTAGTTTTCATTGAATAAAATTGAATTCACGCACTTACAAGAAATTCAATGTCATACATTCATTCATACAGACAGACAGACAGACATTCAACAACAAAAAAGAAATAAGGGATAATGGTTTGTGTGTGTGTTTTTGTTGTTGTTTTGTTAAGTCCTCAAAATCCCTGTGATTAGTGTTTGATACTTTTAGTTTGGAAATTAATTTCTGATTATGTTTATGTTTCCTTTTTCTCTGTTTATGCCTCTGCTTTTCTATGATATTCCGGATTTTGTGGCATAAGGTAAAGTGAATTTGTTTGTTTGTGTTTTGTTGTAAAAATGTATAGGGTAATCGCACATATGGTACTGGTTACTGGTAACCAGTAAGTGGTAAGTGGCAAGTGATGTCTATAAATGTGTTACTTACTACAGTGTGTTCACCACTTTTGTTGTCTATTTCGATGGCAAGGCATGTACAAAAAAAAAAGTTTAAAGCTTTTTAATAGAAATCTTGCTTCAAAATAAAAAAGCAACAAACGTCATCATCAATGATGCCACGTAGTATAGAATTACTCGAGTTGGTGGTTGGTGTTTTTTTTTTTTTTTTTTTTTTTGTATTTTTAAGAAAACAATTGTTGTAGAAATTATTATCTGTCTATTCATAAAAATTATAACTATGTTTTGTTATACGAGAGTAAAAGGTGCATGTATGCACCCTCTTAATTTATTTTTACGACGTGTAGGTTTGTTGGATTTATTCTAGTTGGATTTATATTTGTATTTTTTTCTTTTGTACATAAATATGTATGGATGGATGTAAGTATCTTTCTGTGCTGAGGAGATTACACATGTTACTTAGTTTAGTGAGTTTTGTATTTAATTATTTTCAAATTAGACTGGTTGATTTCGGTTAGTGGGTTGTTTGTTTGTTTATTTGTACATTGTCTGCCTGTCTGTCTGTCTGTTTGTTTGTTGTGATGCATGTGTTTCTGCATTTAAAGGTCTTGAAGTACTTGAAATAACCTTTTTTTTAAACTTATGCATTAATATTTATATTTGTGTGTGTGTGAGGATGAAGGACATTATAGATAGATTTTTTGAGTTACTTCAACTCATCTGCTTGAATTATGCCCCGTACTTGTGGTTTTACAGCTCACAACAGTTTTTCCATATGGCATCATTTTTTAAAAGCCACCAACCAACCCAACCACTTTTAATTCAAACTGTTAAAAAGCACAATAATTATGAAAATTCTTTAATGAAGTAAGTATTTCTTAAAAATAATTAACAAAATGAATTCCAACCCAGTTAATTAAAGGTGAAACATGTTTATAGTTCCAAAAAGCAGGATTAAACTTTTAGACTCCTTTGTGTTAATGGAAATATTGTGTATCAATCAACTCAAAAGAAATCAAATTTAAATTTACATTAAAATTCAAATTCAAATATAATATGGGACAATTGTTACTTAATAAACTTAACTCATGAAACTCTTACTTTGATTTAAAAAAATAATGATATTTAACACATTTTGTTCGACAGCTTTTAGTTTAGGTATCTCTTTCATAGAAACACGCACACACACATACACTCACATATACATACATGTTCAAATTTTTAAGTTGGAATACAAATAAATTTACAAAAATCTAATGATGATTGGCACCTGTCCTGGCAGCCCATGAGTTGGGAAACTAGGAAATCAAAAATGTGAGGTTGTTTGAAATTCTATTTGGAAATATATTTGCAAATCTATTTGTAGTTAGTTTAAGCATAAATTTTGTTTTAATTATAAAAATATTTAAATCTATTATTGCTTTAATTGAGTTTTTCTTTTTTTCAAATTTCGACTGCAAAAAAAAATTTCAGTTATGTAAATGCGATTGCAATGCAACCCAGTTTTTATTGTTTTTATATTTTTCATAATATTATTTACTACTAGCTGTGCCCGCCAGTCGTGGGCGTCCTAACAACGTTTTGTTCGATTTCGCTTTGAAAGTAATTCACATTTTATTTTAAGAGTCTTACTTTTATAGTGCTTCAGTTTTGGTTTATATATTTTCTTTATAGAAAGGTACCCATTCCTGGATGAAATTATAAAATTTTTATAAAATTCTAAAATTTATATTAAATTCTAAAATGATTATAGAGTTCTGTAACCTAGTGTCTATAGCTGATAAAAATTTGTCCTGATAAAAGTCAAACTTCATATAAAAAAACATTATTTTTAATACTGGGTTATTTTTTTTTTGTATGAAGTTTGACTTTTATCAAGAGAAATTTTTATCAGGTATAGACGGTAGCTAAATAGTGTTTCACATATACCGCTTTTAAAAATAAAAGGTGCTGCAAAGCTTGCGGTACCTTTTATTGAATAAAATTGCGTACTTTCACTACTTTATCTCTATTTTCCCTTAGAAATGAGACATTTATGCGGACAAAAAGTATCCTATATTTGTATCAAGATATTAGGGTGCCTCCTCACAAAGTTTTATTAAAATCCATCCAGTATTATTTACGTGATGCAAACACAAACAGACAGAAATTAAAGAAAATTGATGTTTAGTATTCCATTTTGATTAATACTCGTATCTGCACCAGCAACAAAATTTTCAAAAAATATTTCATGCACAAAAAGGGTCCTGTTGCAGCATTATTATATATACATATATAGATTTTTCCATATTTTGCACTGTATTTACGTATGGATTAATATATCTGTGTGTGTATGCTTTTGTATGTGGAAATAAATTTCGCTTTAAAAGCAACAACGCCATTGTGGTTATCACTTAATGCGCCAACCAATATTCATGTGAATTAATGGTGAATGGAAATGTATGCAAAAACATACACACGCACACACACATATATCTTATACTATGAGTGCATGTGTGTATGTTTGTTTGTGCAGGCATTCAACATCAATAAAAGTGGCAATAATACTCCGCTATCTGCTTTCTTTTTTTAATATATTGTGGGGCGTTGCAAAACCTTAATCTATACGAATGTTGTCTCCACTGCTGTATCTGTGTTTGTGCCTGTGTGTGGCTGTGTAGCATGCAAATTTCAGGATGTACATTCATACACACAAAACTACATGTGGATTTTTATAAATATTTATACGGCCATATTTGATGGCTTTTATCAGCCGCTATTATTGCGGCTGTTGTTTGCTGCAAAGCGAGACCGACCTATTGAAAGTTGATTTTTGCTTTTATAATCATACACACAAACACATATACATACATGCATATGTTCATGTATTTAAGATTGTGTTGCATGTATTTATTTTTATTATTTTTTGCTACTAGTGCTTTTCAGCACCATTAATTCCAAAGTGTTGACGTTCAAATTAATTTTATCGCTTAATTAACACTCACACAAGATAAACAAATAAACAAACACTCACTCACATAAACACATTCAGACAGACATTCCCCTACATACTTATTTTCACACGCATAAATGCACCCATTCAAAAAAATGATAAATGCTGGAAATATGAATGAAGATTTAAAAGAGAATAAATTTACAAAATAAATTATTTTAAAGTGTTTCAATTGAGTTGGGCACATGAACAGCTCAAACAAGTTGCTCAACAATTTGAAATGAATAAATAGAAGCTGGGCGAAGTTGTTGTGAAGAACTCATTAGAAAAATTTCACAAATTGAAGCCAGAATTCGCCTGATGAAACATGATGTAACTTGTTTTTTATACCCTCACCACAGGTGAAAAGGGTATATATATAGATACATATAAGTTTGTCATTCCGTGTGTAATTTCCACAATATTCATTTCCGATCTCATAAAGTATATATATTCTGGATCCTTATACATAGAGAAGTTGATTAAGCGATGTCCATCTGTCCATGTTCGGGTAGTAATGTCATTTGCCAAGGCACCAGAACAGATACAAACAATTTAAGCACACCAATCTGTCAGGAATAGTTTCAAAAATTTTGGGATTGCAATTCAGCAACATCGGATCATTCCTTTGGAGGCTGCGGGTCAAAAACCACGACGACCTATATTTTTTACTTTTTTTTCAATATGAGGAATTTTTAAATTTTTTGTTTTTTGCTTTGGTCTGACCAATTTAAATTAAATTTTTAACAAAAATATTTATAAAAAAATTTACAAAACATTTTAAAAAAGATATTTTTACAAAAAAATTTTGAACCCAGCAAAGCTTCACGGCTACACGACCACCTTTGTGGCTGTGGTCAACTTCGGCTAATTTCTATTTTTATATGCAAATTCATATACAAACAAAAAGTTTTGGTAGAAATATTTATTATTTTTTGAAAAAGTTATTTAATTTGTCTATATTTTATATTTCTAAAAAACAGCCTTCGATTTAAAAAACAAAATTTATTAAACATTTTTTAAAGTCTGTCTAACAAAATCCCTTCTACTATACAAACAGCTTAACATGTATTTATAAATAATTTTGGGCTAGATGCGACACACGCACACACACATTGATACTCGTAAATAGAAAAACTAATCATTATTGCCATCATTATGGTTATTGTTTTTATGATGGCTTTTATTGTTCATATCGCAAAAATAAAAATAAGAGCGAAAAACAAAAAAAAAAAAAAAGGCTTGCTAACATATTTTAGTGAGCTTCCAATAGCCTGAAGGAATTGATAGCAGGATACGATTTTTAAACGATACAACGATACGATGCAACTAAACAAAATTACTGCGGACAATAAGCCATCAGCTCATTGTTATTGTTGTCGGTCGCCAGTGCTGCATTTTGAGAGCCAATATTCAACATCACATGGCTTTTATTTATTAAAATTAAAAAAAGCAAAAAGGTTTTTTTTAGGTACACATTACATTCAACCACACACACGCAAACACTCATTTCAAGGTATGGGCTTGTGTTTGCATTAGTGTTAGTAAGTTTATTGTCTATAATGCGTACAATCCCGATAAATAATTTTGATATTTTTTCTTTTTGTTTTTACTCACATTTTGTGCAGTTTTGAAATCAAAAGTGTTAGTGTGTGTGTGTCTGTGCGTCTGTTGCGACTGGATTTATATTTTGGCATTACATTCGATTCGGTTTCATTTATGACGGTAGATTTTGTTGAAATATGATCTTATTGCAGCCAATACAATCTAGTATCTGGCATATCAGCACGTGGTGGAATTATTATCATAAGGAACACAAATTACAATTGCTTCCTTTCCAACCTTCCAACCATTCGAGCCTTCTTCAGTCACAATTTCATTAACTCATTTGGTGGCTTCCTTTCGAAAGCCGAAATAGCGCAGAATATGAAATAAAGCGCTTTAAGAGCATTAGTAATGTAACATGTTCTGTTTTGTTATCTGATCAAGTGTAATTATGAATATTTTTGTTGCCTTTTTATTGTTGCTGTTGTTGGTGTTTATCATCATCTTTGAATGCCTTTGAAATTGGAGATGCAGAGCAATTCTTAGGGTTGTAACAAATAACGACCAACAAAAATCGGTCAGCAATTTAACCCTTAAGTGGCGGATTATTCTTGGCGAGTAAATAGTTGTGCTGTGACAGTGGATGTTTAAAAGACTTCATTCTTTCTCTTAACCCCTTAGAGGCTGTATTTACTTGAAGAAATAACATTGGCCTTGAGACTATATGTTAAAAGCGAATATACAATTAATGGTGAAATGTTGATGTGTTTTTTGCACCACCTTTGGTGAAGGGTAGCTGTGTGATCGGATTGAAATTAACTTTCGGGTTGAAATCGACTTTGCCAAGACAAGAAGAGATACAGAAAATTTAAGCCCACAAATCTGCCAAGCATAGTTTCGAAAATATCGCTATTTTGCTTTTTTTTTTTTGTTAAATAAATATTAGATCGCGACCAGTAGATCGCATGGAGTGCTTACAGATTTTGGGGGTTCAATAAGAACCTTCGATTGGCGATTGTTTTGTTTTTAGGTTGGTAGGGTTTTTCTGTTTTTGTATTTTTTATTTGTATTGCTATATATAAAAGCTTTTAACTTTATATATAGCAATACACATATAGGTAGCCGATAGACCCATATGGTGCCCACTGAAAACCAGGATCAATGTGCTTTTGTCTAACCGTTCTAATGGAATATAGATTGCAGGAATGACCTAACTTTTACTAAAAAATTTCTGTAAAATTTTTAGAAAAATTTTCAATAAAATTTTAAATAAAATTTTAGCAACAAATTATCGACAAAATTTTAGAAAAAATTTTTAGAAAAAAATGTTTATAAAAAAATTTCTATAAAATTTTTAGAAAAATTTCCTATAATATTTTTACAAAAATTTCATATAAAATTTTTACAAAAAATTTCCTATAAAATTTTTACAAAAAATTTTCGATAAATTTTTTACAAAAAAATTTCGATAAAATTTTACAAAAAATTTTCGATAAAATTTTACAAAAAATTTTCGATAAAATTTTACAAAAAATTTTCGATAAAATTTTACAAAAAATTTTCGATAAAATTTTACAAAAAATTTTCGATAAAATTTTTACAAAAAATTTTCGATAAAATTTCTACAAAAAATTTTCGATAAAATTTCTACAAAAAATTTTCGATAAAATTTTTACAAAAAATTTTCTTGAATACAAGTTTTCTCGTATTCCTTTATCTGGGTTTGGTTGGTTAAATAGATGATGCTTACAATTAAAACACTACCCTAAGTAGATTAGATACAAGTAGTGCTGATGACGGACGTGGCTGTCTAGAAAATGTGCATTCCACTCGTTGCTGGTGTCTAAAAATTAAATTTTCCCAATTTTTCTTTAATATTATCACCTAATTTGTAATTTAATTAATTCTTTCTTAGAGAGAATAAAAACGAACTTAAGCTTGATTATAAATTTCATTCTATGTAATACATAAACAGTTCGACTAATAATAATTAAAATTTTCAAAAATAAAATTTTTACAAAAAATTGTCGATAAAATTTTTACAAAAAATTTTCGATAAAATTTTTACAAAAAATTTTCGATAAAATTTTTACAAAAAATTTTCGATAAAACTTTTACAAAAAATTTTCGATAAAATTTGTACAAAAAATTTTCCATAAAATTTGTACAAAAAATTTTCGATAAAATTTTTACAAAAAATTTTCGATAAAATTTTTACAAAAAATTTTTGATAAAATTTTTACAAAAAATTACCGATAAAATTTTAACAAAATATTTTCAATAAAATTTTTAGAAATATTTCCCATAATATTTTTAGAAATATATGCGATTAAATTTTTCGAAAAACTTTTCCGTAAAATTTATACAAAAAAAATTTCAATTAAATTTTTACAAAATATTTTCAATATAATTTTTAAATTTTCTATACAATTTGTACAAACATTTTCGATAAAATTTTAATAAAAAATTACATATAGCACTCTTACTTAATTCCTTAGACTTCGATTTGACTACAGTGACTACAGACATAACCACTAGAATAAAATACCTACAGTCTAGGCAAACTATGCCGTTTTATTATCTGATCGTTCCCTATCATTCCATTCATTTGAAAATAAAATAAATAAAATTATTTGTATCCCCCCTAAAAGAGTTCATACTTTAATAGATCTGTTTCGAATGTACATGAATTTTGCTTAAAATTTTTAAAAACAAATGTAATCACATTTCAAATGCAAATAAAATTCTTGGGTATCTTTTCCATGTTCTTCCTCCCTTATTTTGCTTTGTCAATCTGTTGTAAAAACAATAGAAAAAATAAAAGACAAAACAATATTCGTACTTGTGCCTTGTGTCACTTTAGGAATACCTAATCGTAATAATATTACTTTGATCTAGAACTAGATAATCGGATCAAATGATTGTTCATTTCCTTTAGCTTCGAAAAAAGGCTCACCAAATTACAAGCCTTTTTCCAATGGGTGGGGTGTTTTGAAATAAATGTGGGAAAATGTTTTAATGGTTATTTCGAAATTAATGTCGTTTGTACACCTACTAATTTATGTGACTGCAATGAAATCGTTTAGAAAAATGTATTTAAAGGACATTTAAAATAATGAGTCAATCATTGTTGTGAAGCAAGGTGTGCTTAAAAAAATTTAGAATAACAAATAATAATTTGGGCAACTTGAATTTTTCTAGTTGAGGACTTCTAAATTTGCAAATCTTATCCCTTTCAATATACAATTTATTAATTTATTAATTTTATAAATAAAAATCTGGAGTGGCTGGCAAACATTCAACTTTAACATTCTTAATGGAAACAGATATTTTTATGGATATGGTGCCCAATTATGCAACTTTTGTCGCTGCAATCGACACGATATTAATTCAAATTGTATTTGAATTAATATTTGAATTAATATTCAAATACGATATTCAAATTGTATTTGAATTAATATCGTGCAATTTTAATTGCAGCAATTTGTATGCTGTACACATTTGTTTACATTTGAAACTTAAAAGTACGAATGAGAGAGAACACAGAACGAATTTCAAGAGAACATATATATTAATCACCTCTCGACAGCTAAATAAGAATTGTAGCGACAAAAATTTCATGATGTAAAAGGGATCTTACATAAAAAATAAAAGTTCAAAGTATTTTCGAATCGAAAAAAAACAATAATTTTCGGTTTGGGGTGTCAAGTAAACTACTCCTCCAACCCCGTTCCGATTTTTCCCAAAGATTGAACAGCCCTACATCTCCATACACCAAAAGCACACACTGAATTTTATTTTGATATGTCAACCAGTATGACGTGTAGAGCCTTCCCAAAAATATTGGCATACACACTCACCCAAAGACATCAAGAAAATAATCAAAATGAGTCAGAACACCTCAAAACATAAAAATCCGTTGAAATCCCGACATCGGTTTTTTTGATGATCACTTTACGTATACTATACACAAAAAAAAAATATTTTCACCAAAAATTGGATTCAGATTAAACTTTAGTTTAATAATTAATTGATTCAATTATTTATTTAATTAGGAAAGTTTTTCGTTCTGTTTCAAATCATTAAAAAACTTAATTGAATTTTAATTTAAAACTAATTAAAACCTTTAATTGGTGCAAACAATGTTATTCTGTGTAAGTGTGGTAAAGTAAAAAATTTCAGAAAGCAGGACCAAAGAAGAATTTCTCGAATTTAATTTCCTAAATTTGAATTCATTGTCACTCATTTCGTTTTGTAGATATAGAATGAAAATAATAAATTTTGCACAATTTTTTTTCAATTAATTGTTGCTTAATCTAAAAATATATTTTTAATAAATTTATTATTTCTTCACTTTTATCTTTTTATCATAATTTTTCTATTCCCCAAAAATATTTTAATGAAATGGACATGAAAAGACACATGGCTCATTGATTCTTTCATTCCAACCGAACAAACAAAACAAGCCAACATGGACAGGCAAATCGATTTATTATAACAAATAAAAAATAACATAATCAATACGTGTTATCTATGGTACATTTTCAAGTTTTTTATGTTATCATATGGCAATGATAAAGACTCAATCAAAATTAAAGGGGTAATGTTGGCGTTCACTTCGATTGCGTCTCTTGTTTTTAATGAGTTCGAATGAATACTTTACACCCAAGTATTACAACAAAACATCCAATTTACAACAAAGACCTTCGCCTGTTTGCACAATTTTATAATAAAAACAGCAACAACAACCTCGACATCGACCATAAAACTCATGAAAGAGTCTATAAAAATTTGTCACCCTAGAAATTAATTGCCCTTGAAAACAATGCCGAACAAAAAAAGCAAAAAAAAACATACGAACACACAAAGTGAATATTAGTATGAAGTGCACACATACATTCACATAAATCACCAGTGTAAAACGCATACATGTGTATTTGCTAGTGTTTATTATATTGACCAAACTACCGTCATACACATGAACATCCTGGCAGGAGTGCGTTTGTGTAGTGGCACTATTAGTCAAAGTAGTTAGTCATTTTATAACAAGCCACTGCAAAACACTTTTCAAAGGATAAACCAAAAGCAAAAAATCGAAATATTTTAATTGTAATAGATCTGTATCTAAGTTGCTTTCCATTTAACTCATTCCCTACCTTTCTACCTTCTTCCCTCACCTTGTCAGCCCCATTCAATGAAGACATATGGCCAGTTCAGTCAGCCAAAAACTCTTTCACAAAATGCTGCATTTGCAGTTTTTCTAACAAACTATTTGGCTGTCCTTCACATCCCTCTTTGAAACCCAAAGGACATTCCATTCGCACAGTTGTTCAAAGAAAATAGCAAAACAGAAAAAAAACATTAAAGTTAAAACAATCCTTTTAGTGGGCGCTACCTCGCAAGGTAATGACTATTTCGATTTTTATGTGTTCGTTATTGTACGTTTGCATCCATCCACTGTTGCCCGTTTAAGTGTTTGACAAGTCAATTTATTGAGCTGGTAGTATGTTGGTTGATGCGTGCAGGACGACGCACTAAATTAACTGTGACAATCAATTTTGAATGCAACTTATGGCTCGTTTGAAGACAAATTCATGTCGCTTCGTTCGTTTATTTCTTAAACTCTTGATAACTTAATCAATAGAATGTTGGGCAAAAAAAAAAAAATAAAAATTTAATTCGTTTTTACTAAAACTTACTTGTTTCGTTACAGAATCTATAAGTCTGACGAAAATATCCTGTTCCTGTCGGGCACCTTGAAGAGAAATAAGAAATAAGAAATAAGAAAAATACTGATTAATTTTAAAAATACTAAAATAGAGGCTGAGAAATTAAGTATACAATTGAATATTCTTTCAAAATATATATATTTTTTTTAATTTTAAATTCTTAATAAATAAAATCATACAAATCAAATTAATATTTTTCCTTAACAAAATAAATCTTGAGAAGTTTTTCAATACAAAAACATTAGCGGTATTCAGTGTTTGATGCAAATGTTCTTGCGAAAGTGCAAATGCATTATATTATTCAAATTTAATAAAAACAAGTGAAAGCGCCATGTCGAATCTTGTATACCCTTCACTCTGATATGTTCCCCAATATCACAATAATATATATACATATGTACATTCGGTTTTTACTTTAATGATTTTCAACTTCATTATTACAAACATAATTTAGAGATATAGAAAATGTTTTTTTTTTTAATTGTATCAAAATTGGTTGTAAAACTTTTGTAGAATTTTTTGTAAAAATTTTACAAAAAAATTTAGATAAAATTTTTGCTAAAAATTTTCGGTATATTATCAAAATTTTTTTTAAACTTTTATGAAATTTTTTAGTTAAAATTTTTTGGGAAATTTTGATAAAATTTTTTGTAAAAATTTTACAATAAGTTAGGACCTCGCTGCAACCTATATTGCGTTGGACTAAAGCACATTGGAAGGGTCTTATTGACCCCTCAATGTGACTATTGACTGCTCCTGGTTCCCAGTGGACACCCTGTGTGTCCTTAGGCTAATCCATGTGTATTGTTTTCTATAAAGGCCATTAATACAAATCAAAGCAGAAAAACTCTACCAACCTAAAAACAAAAAAATCGCCCCTTTCAGTGTGTTATTGATCACCCGAGATCTGTATGCTCTCCATGCGATCTACTGATCGCGGTCTAATATTTATTTAACAAAAAAAAAAAAAAAACGAGAATCACTACAACCGAAAAAAATAACGTGATTTTTTGCCCGCAGCCTCGAATGAAAGGGTCTGATGTTGCTGAATTCCATTAGTGAAATTTTCGACAACATGCCTGGCAGATCGGTTTGATTAAATTTTATGTATCTCTTCTAGTGCCTTGGCCAACTTGATTTCAACCCGAACACAGACGGATATCGCCTAATCAACTTCTCTATGTATAAGGATCCAGAATATATATACATTCCATTGTTGCTACACCATTTGCTAATAATTATTAACGACTTTAAAAAACTCATGTGTGAAATATTACGAGTATTTGTTTTTCAGATGTTTGCGAACTTTCAACTTAGTTCCAAGGTAAAATGTTTTTGAGACGATGAGTAGTGTGCAGGTGAAGACAAAGACGAAACTAAACTGGATCATTTGGATATGAACTATATGTGGTTTCAATAGTACGATACCACGTTCCACATAGCTGATTCCACAATAATCATTTTTAACCTCAAGCCATTTCTATTAGATCCCCCTGGTTCAATATTGAAATTTTCTTAATTTAATTAAATCTTTTTTCTTCTTCTAAATTTTGTTAGCTCGGCCGCAGCTTCACTTGGTTTTAAACATAAACTAAAGAATAAGTAACTCTGTAAAAATTAGCTGTTTGCGTAAAAAAAATGCCGACGCTGATTCCACTTAATATTTTTTATTTAAACGTTAGAATTTGGATAGATATTTTTCCAAATTAAATTAATCTAGCAGATTTTTCTAAATTATGAACTTGTACTTACCATTTGCATAGAGTAATTGTAATCGATATTGAATGCCGTTATTGGTTTTCGTAGTGTCCGCTTCAGAGTCTTTTTCTATAAATCCTATAAACGCCGTCCTTTCGATTTCGATGGGTTGACCAGCACGATCGTAGAGGGCAATAACGAAATGAAAAAAGTTTGATTTTCTTAAATTGCTGGGTGGCTGCTTTTCAAAATGTGCCCTTCCAATGCCCAAACTGGAATTAAACAAGAAAATAGAGGAAACAATTTTTTATTTTACATTTTAAACTTTAAAGGAGTTATCAAGGCGAAATCACAACAGGTGATTGCAAAGGCGAAAAGCTTAACATATGTTTGAAATCCAAATGTAAAAATCCTTATAAAAAAATTATAAACAATTTGACAGCTGCAAAGGAAGGACGAAAATGCATGAATTTGCTCCTGCAATCATTTAGTATTAATTTGCCTTGGGTGTTAATTTCTCTATTGTCTTATTTTAATGTATAAAATTTTATATTTAAACATTGGCGTAGTTAGACATCATTTCTAGAAGGGGAAACCCATTTTTTGTGGGAATTTCTGGAGGGAATTTACCCACCCCCTCCCTTTTAAAATGCAAATTCTACGTCACTATAATCAAAGTAGGTATATCTCCATTAGAATATCAAGCAAAAAACAACCTTTACTCACACATTTCTGTGTTCATCTTTTCAAATTATTTAGTATTCATTCACATACTGTGTAGGTGTCTGTCCAATTGTTGTCTAAAGATCATTTATTTAAGTTAATTATGTTTAATAGACTTGTCTAATAGTTTAATAATTGCAAGTAAAATAACATGAGCGTGTTTCACGTACACGCTTTGACTAAATTATGTACGAGCATTTTGTGTGTCATAATGTTGTTGTTACTTGATGACATGTCCTTTTCTTCCTGTCCTGTCTTTCTTTAGCTTAATTATTGGTTGACACTGCAAACAAACTAAATTAAATAAATATGAAATGACCCAAAAACCAAAAGTACGAAGAGTAATAAAGAGTAATAAAAAATGAAAAAATAAGAGCACAAATACACACACATACACACATACACGAAATTATTTGTAATAAAGGAAGGATTGTTAGAGCATGTAAACACTAGTGAAAGAAAAAACTTGACAGAAATGTCAACATATTGGTCTTAACTGTTTTTTGTTGTTGTTGCTTTTTTTGGGCCAAGCAAATAATAAATATAATTGTCCACAAGAATAATTGCACACTCAACTGCATACGAGTTAATTGTGGTACGAGTCGAGCAGAGAATACAAATATTTACGAATATTATGATTTTATCAACATTTTGTTTCGATACTATTTTTACATATTTACATTCATATTTACATTCACAAAATACGTTTTTTTCTATTATCAAACCAACAATAATAGATACGAAAATACGAGGAAAACTAACAATTAAAACGTTGAAGGATCAAAATACTAGTACATGTATGTGAATGTGAGTATGTTTGTGTTCCTGGTTGTTATTTGTAGTTAAATGTCAATAAATTTATGTACATATGAAGCACACAAAAACCACAAAATACAATACAAAAAGAAAAAAGAAAAACTGTTTTTTACAATCCATATTGTTCCTTAAAAGCATTCATTAACGGTTTAGCTAAACAACAGCTAAACAAACATGATGTTAGAAAGGACACTTTTTACATGTGTACATGTGCATATACCGATACATATGTATACTCGTAGTAGTACCTACACTCCAGTTCATTTAAATAGGGCCCTTAAGTTCTAGAAACTTCTAGTTCTAGAACTGTTTAGTGAATGCTTTTGCCACTTAGAGTCATCTCTTGTATCAAACTAATTACTTGATATTTATTAATTTGGGGATAAAAAAGAAAGATGGAATGGATGAAGAATGAAACAATTAAAAAGAAAGAATGTTTAAACACTTAGGATCACTTAGGATCACTTAGGATCCATAAAGTGAGAATTACCTGATGATCGATCACTTTAGATTGTCGAAAAAGTTAAACATTCTAAAAAATTGTAACTATTTTGAACGGACAGTTCAAATCTGTGATAATTAAACTTGTAGTGGGGTTTTTTTTCCTTTTTAAAGCATGATACTTTCTGAAAATGATTTCGTGCGAAATGTTGTCAGAAGCCCATATAAAACACTTGGTCCGAAATAAATAATAAATAATGATGCTCGAGTAGTGCTCTGTTCGTTTTTTTAAAAGACACGATATGTTTGTGGCAGCATGTTTTACTAACTGCAAACTGCAAATGGCAACATTTTTTTTTGCACTGAATTGTAGTCAACATCTGTCCAGTTAATTACATATTTGTGGTTTTAAGTTTGTTGTGTCCAAAAAATGTAAATTTAATAAAAATAAAAGAAAAAATAAATAAATTAATGACACAGAAAGCGTACTCATATCAGCTGTAAAAAAAGAAAATGTATTTTATACAAGTCCCATAATTTAAACAATGTTGCACTTTAAATGCAATAAATGCTACAATTTACTTCTAAACCGCAGTATTATCACCACTGGCTTTCTGTCAAAATTTACAAGCGAAGTAATAAATGTTCCTCAACACTTTTCGCAAAATTCGAACAGAGTACTAGACTTAATACAACACACGATATGAGTCATTCCACGTCAATTCAACCAAAAAAATTTTTTTATTTAAATAACAAAATTTCATGGTATCAATTAATGATTAATTCATGGTATCAATTAAAAATTAATTATTAAATCCTCCTTAAAATGACCTTTTACACAACGTCGTAGGGCGTATAGAACTGGAGTTAGAATATATTTCAGCGCAAAAACTCGATATTTTTCTATATTTATAACTGTATAGCTAACAAACTGTAAGCCATAGAATTTTTTAAAAATTATATTTGGATTCAGAGAGTCAGAGAATATAAATAGCAAAAGTTTCAATGAAATCTGAAGTAGTCATTTTGAGTGCCTTGTTGTTTTGACATGGAATAACCCATATATTAGTTTCGGAACTCCACGTTAATCTAGATAAGGTATAGTTAAAGCTTAGTTTTTAGATCTTATAGTTCTCAGATGTTGGCAGCATATTTCCTTAAAGTGCGGCATCTCCGGTATATAAAATATTAGACCGATGCGAACTTATGCAATCTAGTACTTAAAAAACTGCGCTATATGTGCTACATATGAATGGCAATTGGAGAGATATTTGAATTTTAAAACGAAGGTGTTCTTGTTTTAAATACCATTTTCAAGCTTATTGTCTGTAGCGAAATCCAACCGTAGCCGATTTTAATTATATTTAAAACAACAAAAAAAAAATAATATACATAATATAAATAAATAAAAGAGTCGGTATTTATTTTTTTTTTTTTTTTTTGGGAAAAAATGTACGCCTTTTTTATCTATGTATATATCTATAAATACAATAAAACAGTCTGTCTGTATTTCTGTCTGTCTGTATTCTCATCACGTAAAAACTACTACAAAAAAGTCTCTCAGGGAACAAGAACACATTGAGTGTTATATTGCGGTAGTTTTCGTCATAGTCCTATGGTATGGCAATCGACCTTATGATCGAATGTATTCTGACAGATATCCATCAGGCATTTCACGTGAAGCGAACAATTAATATTTTTTTGTCATATTTAGCTACAGATAGAATGTTAGTTGGTGTCACTTTTCCTTTTCTTAAGAAACATATTTTCTTTAATTTTCCCTTGAAATTTAGCTTTAAGTAGAAGCACACTGTAGTTTTATTCACAAAAATTATTTTCAAGATGTGATTTATTTCTCAGATTGACTAATAAATCTGCTATAAATTCGTACATCACTGTAACAAAAACAAATGTGAACAAAAACTAAAAAAAACCTTAGGAACTTTTTAATTTGCAATTCGCTGACATTTCAATTTTCTAAATGGTTTATAGTTCAGTTTTTTTATTTTATTTTATTTGATTTTTTTTTTGTCTTTTCTCTGAGACAATTGAGTACACATGTATGTATATAGATACTATATACATATATGTAAATATGTACACATGTGTGCGCACGGAGAAATGCAGATAAAAACTGAAGTTGCAATCGAAACTCCGATTGATGTGGATGATTCAATTAATAGTTTCGTTGGTAAAATTAAACCATTTTTTATAGTTTTAATACTAGATTTACAATGAGACCATGAATATGAGTAAAAATGAAAAATGACTCAAGAATTCGCCACACAACCGATCTTCATATAAACAGAACTAGAACTGCAAACGAAAATCGCATTAAATAACATGTAGAAAAACTTCCTAATTAGTTTTCGTGATTCAAGAATTATGAAATTTAACCTTGTGGATCAATTATTCGAGATTTCAGTTGAAATTCGCAAATAACTCGCATACCAAATTTTCTCTCCATTAAACTTTGTTCGTATGCGTGTCAGTGCCTGCATGGATAAATAATTTATTATGAACAATAAAGTTAACGGTTTTTTATACACTGTTATTTCTTTCTTTTTTTATGTTGTGGAAATACAATGCTTTCCTTCTGGCAGATATTTTCAAAATTTTCAACTGTTTTAAAATGTTACTCACATATTTATGATACCTACCCAAACATATGTAAATTTACATGCATGTGTGTGAGTGTGTGTTAGCTTTGTAAGGTAACAACTTTTTTGAAAGTTTTTATTGTCCGTATTGTAATGTATGTGTGAACATAAATAAAAATGCTACACATAATAATATCCTGGATCCTTTGCGTTTGCCGCTGCGTTCACATGTATCTGTGTATGTATGCTACCATGGTTCTTGTTGCTGCTACTGCAGTTATCAAATTTTTCTCATAAATCACGGTCATTATATTTGCATTCGATTTATTTACCTATCGACCTTGTCAATTAGTCAAATAATATAAAAGTATACTAACACACACGCACACACACACACATACACACACCAACATACATATACTCATTTTGTATAAAATTCCATATACTCGTTCGGAAGCACTTTATTCAATGTGACCAATACAAGAAGGATTTGAACAAGAACTAGAATTATCAAACAACTTCTTTAAATTTAATGGAATTATCTGTGGCAAAAAGGAATAACTGCTGAAGTCGTCTTAAAATCTTAAGTTTTGGTATTGTTAACAAAACTGTATTAGTTTTGAGAACTTATTTATAAAGTCCCGGCAGAAAAAACTATCCTAAACTGAAATGAGAATAAATTAATAAGAACCAGAAAGTGGTCTACTTCAAAAATACAGAATAAAACATGCAGTTCTTCCTTGTAGCCTTAGATATGGATGTACCCGTATGTATGTATGCATAAAACATTCATCATGTGTATTTGTTGGTATACATAATACCAACGTATTTCACTGTAGGTTCTCACATTATCTATTTATGTAATTATATCAGTGTCAGAAACTACCAGAACTCAAAATTTTTCATTTATGAGCGTTTAAATCACAAATTTTATAATATTCGTCATAAATGAGATTTTTAAAATTAAATATATTTTTTACGGTCGTAAATGAACAACAAACAATGTTCTGCCACCGATCACACATGAATGAGTGTAACTATTTGTTTACTTTTTAGCATTCATAAATGAACGGCGAGAAAAGAGGAATATCCATATTATTCACATGTACGAAAAGAAACAATAAACAAGTAAAATGTACATACTCACTCATGATTCAGCAGTGAGTGAGTATTGCGCTGCTCTGGAAAATACAGATCATGTGGTCATCTATACTGTCGGAAATTTTGTAAATTTAGCTGAGCGCCATTGGCTGTGTCTTCTAGTAGATACTAGTTATTGCATTTTGTAAATATTTTTAACTGCTAATTATTTAGAATTTATTTTTTTACGTTAAAAAATATTTTAAATTTATCTTGAAAAAAAATGTTGCTGATTGTGTAGAAATCAGTAGATAACCAAAATAAAACAGACAGAAAACAGAATATATTTTTAATATTTATACTACATGCGCTATAATATAATATTTATAGTTTTTGACACTTGCAGAAAGCAAATGGAAACTAAAACAAAATTCATTTAAATTAATTCTACCAAACAGAGTTTAAGACAGAACCACTGCGAGCATTTTGGCAATTTGGTGCTATAGCATTTTTATCAGTATTTGGGGTTCAATTTTTCATTTGACATTTAAAATATTTAATCGATATTTAAAAGGAGGAAGTTGCCAATTCTTGTGAGTTTTTTTAAGGCTTGTTTTTTTTAACTGCGTTCTTTCTATGGTAATACCATATAGCACTAAATCGCTATAACAAAAAAAAAAAAAAAAAATAAAATCAAATATTATAGGGTAACCTTATTATAATAAAGTTATAAGTCCGCACAATTCACAGTTGGCCACATTTATTTCTTTATTTCAGCAACGAGTCCAAATCCATGGCTGTTATTCGCCTTTTGTGCATAACACTTGTATAAAGAAGACCTTCTATGAGAATGTTTTTATATTTATGAAAATCAACCTTTTTTTAAAGTTCGATATCTTTTACAATATAAATTACATTTTATTACATTTCAAAATAATTCTGCAATAATTTAACTTCATCTACTATTTTGGAAACAAAATATAAAAGCAATCGAATTCGTTGCTACAGCTACATCCAGCTACATACACACTGCCAACAACAAGTATTTTTATAACAAAAACTTTTCAAGTGATTTTCGTACTCTACAATAAAGATTATAAAAAATAAAATAAAAGAAAAATAAAAATAAAAAGGAGCAGCAATCCTTAACAATTGCAATTGTAAATTGGGTACTTGTTTAACAAATTTAACAAAGTGTATTTGATATTTAGAAAGTTGTTCTTTGTTATAAAAGCCAACAAAATAGACTCTGGTTGTTAGATTAAAGTCGATGATGGCAAAGGAAACAGAGAAAACAACAGCAAATATTTTAATTGGTGTGAGAAAAATTCAAATAAAGGAATTAACAACAATAAAAGCTTAAGGATTGAATATGATTTAAACAAAACATAAACACAACTCGTAGCAGAAGTTCTCAGGCAGATACACCACACATCTATACAGCGGAAGCGGAAACGGAAAAAGTCAATACAACATTTTTGTTTTTTATACCATTTTTTCCTCTTTTCTCTTTTGCTCTCCGATGATTTTTTTTAAATTTGTTTACAACTTTTTTGTGTTAAATTCACAATTTGTAATTGCCTTTTTGTTCGGTATTTTATTTATTAATAAACATTTAATATTTAATATTTTATAGCTTCACCTTAATATTTTGTCAATAACACTTGGTTGACGGCCATTTTGTTGGGCCGGCGCTGTTTGTGAAAAACCCGCGGTCATTTTTACGTACTGTATTTCTTCAAAACTGTCACTTTTCTTATTTGTATTGGCGTTTCTTAATAAAAACATCTCACTTGATATACATCTCTATTAACACTAATAAGATGCTTAAAGCTTTAACTCTAACAAACATGGAGTTTAACAAAAAAAAAAAAAAGTGCAAAAAAATAATAAAAATCAGACATAAAAAATATCTCAATGAACTTGAAAAGCAACCCTCTACCCTGCTGCTCCTCACCCCCCCTCCCACAAACATTTAGCCACTCAAAAGTCAAAGAAATAAAGGTCCAAATACGCATAAAAATAAAACACGAAATACTCGTAAACCCCCAAAATAAGTTGTAAATGCCATTTATCCTGTTCAGTCAGTGTTTTACAACCACGCACTTCTATTAGATACACGTTTGTTCGTTTGTTTGTTTGTTTGTTTTGTAGTCATTTTTGGGGATGTTAAGAAAGAAGCTTTTTTCCTCTTCCAAATCATTACTACACATGTTGCTACTGCAACTACACTTGTCATATTGTTTGTAACACTGGTGACATTTATTTTAATTTAAATTGAAGTGAAGTGAGGGTAGAAAGCAAGTTGGATGTTCGAAGAAATTACAACTTAAATAAATAGTGAGTCTAATATTAATGAGCAATGCTCCCATCATCATCATGAAGCACTTGTGATCACTCGTATAGTACACTAGTGGTCACTGTTACAGTACATTTATTTGTTTGATCGAACATGAGTAGAATTTTCGCGTGAATGTTTTTTTTTGTTATTTTGTAACATATTTTTTTACATATTTTTTGGGTATTTAACTGATTTTTCTGATCGGAGAGAAAACAAAAATAAGTGGCTTTATTTTGTGAAGTTTTTCTCCAAACTTCGCAAAGTGAGACGTTTTTTAAATCATTAAAAATTTGAAAATTATTTAAAAGAAACAATAAATCAGGATTTAGAAGCCAAAGATGCCACTTCCAATTCTAGCACTTCCGCGAAAATTAGTCAAATGTTGTCCATACCAGTACGCTCAGCTACAAGTGACAGCGAAGAAAGGCGAAGCCATCTTCTTCTTGATGAAAATGTTAATAATTTGTTTTTATAAAAGTTCCGTTGTGATCTTACCAACACAAATGCTGTCACACGTTCAGGTCGTCCATAAGAGGTAGTAACACCAGAAATTGTCCATAAAATCCATCGAATAATATTAGACTCTCGGAGAATGAAAGTGCCCACCTGGCAGCAGGATGTAGGCTCAGAGGGTACATCATATTTTCCGAAATATTATAATATAAAAAAGTTAGCCGCGTGATGGCTCACAATCGACCAAAAGCGCTACTTTAAAGAGGTGTTTTGCGCTATCCGAATGTTTTTGCTCCGTTTTGTAACTGTAGACGAAGCATGGGTCCATAACAACACACCAGAGATCAGAGAATAATCAAAAACTTTAATATCTTCTGTCTACCTATCAAAACTGACAATAACCAACAAAGTTATAGCCATTCACATCGAATACCTTGTAAAGAATAAAACGATTAGTGGGAAACATTATTCAGCGTTTTGGTCAAATTTAAAACTGATTGGAAGCAAAAACTACCTCGTCAAGTGAAGAAAAAAGTGCTGCTGCCATGTGCAGGTGCTCACATGGTAAAATGAATTGGGCTACGAACTGCCTGCTATCCTGCGAATATTTGGTGGGAGGTCATCAATGACCCAAACGACAATTTTGAGGGCCTTGGAAAATCTTATTATTATAAGTTCGATAAACACATTCTATTTGATATAAGACACAGAAAAAGGAAGTATTTGCACCAATGAAATGTTTTAATTAGTTTCAGTTATAAATGTAATTAATATCAATTAATATCAATTATATTCTTAATTCAGAATGAACAAAATAATCTTTCAATTAACAAAATAATTGAATCAATTAACAATCAATTTTCACTGAAACTAATTAACACCTTTATTTAGAGTAAATATTTTTTTCTGTGGAGAGACTCTAATAAACCTTTTTTTCATTTCAAAAACGAGCCTTTAAGGGGACAAAATCAATTCGAAGCTTTTTTTTCTTTAACTATAATAACCAATTCAGTGTAATTATATGTATTTATATATGTATGTATATATTAATTTATAAATTTTTGCCGATGAATTTTAACAAATAAAGATGCAAATTGTGATTGTCAGATTTTTCATTTGTATGTCTGCCGTTCAACGAAACCTAATATCAGAATACCGAAATGCTCACTGCTCAATCATGTGTGAGTATGTACATTTTAGTTTTTTTTTCTACTTCTTTTCATACAAGTGTGAGAGACTACAAAAATTTTTGTGTTTGTTCATTTATGAGTGAGATGATTTATTTTTTTCCTTTCTATTCAAAAGTAAATATATGAGTCAATATTTTGCTTTTCATGCAAGTGTTCGTATATGAGAATTTACAATTTTGTTAATTTTTCATAAATGAAAAGATCGTAGAAAAATTTCCCCTTTAACCATTCGTATAAACGTATGCATGGATATGTATATGCACATGTTTTATAATGTGCAACAAAGTGTTTTAATCTCATTTATGAGACATTTCATACATCAACACTCATAAATGAAAAGGTTTATAAATGAAACAAAAAATGTATCAACATTTATGTAAAGGAGCATTAACGAGAATGAGCTAATTTATTACTTGATGACGTGAAAACTTTTAATTTTATTTTACTGTAAGAATTGACGTTTCTTTGCTAGACATGCCTTAAATAAAATCCTTAAAAAATGGTTAACGAATATATTGCGACGCTTTGGTGATTTCATTCGGATAAATAAATAAATGAGATAAATAAATATTAAAAATAAATAATAAAGTTATTAAATTGCGTATGTTTTAAGGTTAAAATTACTTTTAAAAGATATGTAACGCTTTCGTCAAATATTAGCCTCGTCTATCAAGCCCTCAGAAAAAAACATCTAATATGAATCGAAAATTCTTTAATTGTTAAAGTTCTTGGTTTGGATGTTGTTTAAATTTTTTATACTTTTTCCTCTCTGTCCGAAATATTTTATTACACATAATTTTTAACAACCAAAGTTGTTTTTTCCCAAGTAAAGCGCTAACTAATAAGCCCATTTTTTATAAAAAACGTTATTTTTCCTCATCTATTAATTTTGAAGGGTATCCGAAATTCGACCAATACCTGTGCCTTGTTTACTTTTCCTTTCTACGTCTTTTATTGTTGATTTTATAATACAAAAATGTTAATAAACAAAACATTTCTTATTTCTTGTATAAATAAATTAACATTTACAACTTCTTCCCCCATTATTTTCCCTCGCTTGTGCGTTTTGAGTGGCAAATTTATGTGGCACAAGAACTTGTTGGTTTCTTTTGCCTTTGGAAACAAGAAAACTCAAGTTTTGAGTTCATAAGGATTTTATTCGTATTTGGTTTTGACTTTTTCTTAGAATAAAAGAAAACAAAGAGAAAAGTTTTCCAGTTGCTTTTTCTTTGTAATTTTTACGAAGTGTTGACATGCGACCAAGTGCCTATAGGCCCAATTTTATGGTGGTAACGCTTTTAAGGTAAAAAACAAATTACAGACAACAACAAAATCTCTTGACTAAGAATGAATTTATCTAAAGCTCTCAAGATGGCTAAAGAGAACAGATTAGGAGAAAAATGGGTGAATTAGGAAAGTGTGTGGTGATCAATTAAGTGTTTAGTACTAATTTGAATAGTTGGAGGAGTCGTAAAGTGTTAAGATTTGACGACATACGAGAATATAAAAAGCATCAATATGTAAAATGATATTGTATCTACAGATAAAAATTTATATTTTTTTGCAACTGAAACACAGAAAAAAATTTGCACCAATGAAAGCTTTTATTTAGTTTTAGATTAAAATTCAATTAAATTTTTAATTCATTCAAATATATATATATATATATATATATATATATATATATATATATATATATATATATATATATATATATATATATATATATATGCTTAAAACAGTACAAACATTTTTTAATTAAACAAATAATTAAATCAATTAATTATTTAATTAAATTTTAATCTGATTAATTAATTAAAACCTTTAATTGGTGAAAATATTTTTTGTGAATACATATTTTAAAGACTTGTTACTTCACCCGTTTCTGTCACCAATGATTTTGTTTTTTGGAATCGATTAAAATAATAAAAGGGTGTGAATTGCTGGCGTTATTTCGAATTTAGCGAACTTTTGTTTTTGTAATAATTTAGTGAGCTTTCGGTGATTTAGATTTTATTAGACTAATTTTAATTACAATTAAACTACATGTACCTACCAACAATTTATTCTAAAAACATTATTAAAATTTTTAACAAATTTTAGCTTTAAAAATTATTTTAAGTTAATGGTAGTATGCCGCGTTTGTCAATTTGGGGTTCGTAGGTTCGATTGCCCCCAAGGACTCTGATCAGTTTTATTACAACGATTGAAAGAATACATTAAAATTAAAAAATCATATTCAAACTGATTTCGTTTTACTAACAGGTTATCAAGGTATGTGAGTTATCAAACAAGCAAGTGACAGTGAAATATCTTAAATACCCTTCACCAAAGTGATTTAATATTTCTTATTTCATGTGAGCAATTAACTATAAAAATAATTAAATAAAAAATAAATTAATACAATAAACACATTTTATTAATATTCTGGCAAAATTTCGATTTTAGTGATTTTTTAGTTTTTTGGTGATAATTTGGTGAATTATCGCGAGTTTTCGATAAAGTTTCGAATTTAAGCTATCTTAAAGCATTTTTAGTTAATTTAGTGTATATCACGATCAACAGAAGGACATCGTTTAGTTGTCTTTACTATATAAAAGGATCCAGAATATATGTATACGCACTGGGGTTGGAAGTGAATATTGTAACAGTTGCATACATAGCAGACCCTTGTAAATGTGGGAAGGTGATAAAAATAAATCAATTTGTATAACTTAAATATTTATACATGCTACCAAAATTGAAACTCAAAATAATGTGTTACATCCGCGTAGAAAGACCATTCTGGGAAGTACAATGGCCCCTCCAGATTTGATATTGTCCTCTTAGTATTTTTAAAAATTGCATTGTTTTCTTAATATTATTTTCGAGTAAAAATATGTCCTCCTATACACCAATTTTATTTTATATTTTTACAAGCTGGCGCGGTCAAATGTTGTATCGAAAAATTTTCTATTTCCTCTACTAACCATTGACAGATATCGGTAAAAGTACCAGCTATCAGGTCCAAACCTGTTGCTTCTAGCAATCTGTAACCAAAAATGTAAAAATGTAATTTTAAAAAACCCCCTTAGAAATTGGATCTCGACAATAACACAACGAAAAATATATATCTTTAAAGCAGGAATTCAAGCACTTTCACTTATAAATTTCACCTAAATCGGTGAGACGGTTTCGGATATTAGTGTAAACGAACACAGAGATACAGTATTGTTTTTAAAGATTTGCTCGGATTTGTATCATTAGTAAAGTGAATGCCTTCTGAACTTATTGCAACTACCCTATAGCTGTGGTAAAAAGGAATGACTGCTTAAGTCGATTTGAGTTCTTAAGTTTTGTTATCGTGAATCACTTATTTATTTGAATCTGTTACTTTTAAGAATGTAGAACGATATATATTTCTTAGTTTATGAAGTCCTTAACAGCGCTGACAGAAAAAAATATTTGCACCAATTAATTATTAGAATTAGTTTCAAACACATATGTAATTAATATTTGTTTAACTGTTTCAATTATATTGTTAATTCAGAAAGAAAAAATCTTCCAATTACACAGAAAAAATATTTTGCACCTAACAAAGGTTTTTATTAGTTTCAGATATAATTTTAATTAATTGTTTAATTGATATAATTATATGCTTAATTAAGAAAGAAGAAAATAAAATTCAAAGTAAATAATTAATAATAAATAAAACATTAAAGTAAATTTGTAACTGAAACTAATTAAAACTTTTAATTGGAGCAAAACTTTTTTCTGCGAGTGTAAATAATTGAATCAATTAAAATTTTAATAAAATTTGTATGTATCTGAAACTAATTAAAAACTTTAATTGGAAATGAAATTTTTTCCTGTGATGGGTATAAATTAATAAGATCCAGCTACAAAACTTAAAGTTGTCTTCTTCAAAAATTCAGAACAAAACATCAGCAGTTTTTCCTTGTAGCCACAGATATACATATGTAACTGACTACCAACTTGATATTTATTTAATAGAATTAATATTCTATAATTTAACTGGTGCATCACAATGCCCCTCCTACGCTACTGATCACTACCTGCGTAATATGTAATTTTTATTAAATGATTACATATTATCTGCAAGCACTTAATTATTTTGCATTAAAACATTTTTTGTAAAAACATTCCGTATTATTAATGATTTTTTTTAGATAATTTTTATGTCCGCTTTACAAACCACCCCACACTGTTTCTAATAGTTTTTCGTACATACTTGGTTTGATCGACGACTGGTTGCATCCAGGCTCGAGCACCCAACGGTTCCTCTTTCAGTGAAGTCATAGGTCCACGTGGCTGATTCATGTCCGCTGCTGTGGGCGGCAAGCCAAACATTAGACCGCCCGCTGTGCGTGGAGCAGCAGTGGGATACAATTTTCGACCCCATTCCAAATCCAATGTGGGCCATGGTGAAGCCGAGCTAAAACCCGGTACTGCCTCGTCGGAACGCAGTTTGAAGCCGTTTACTATGGCACAGATATAAAGGCAAAATACAAGATACAAAAAGCTGTCGATTAGCTAAACTAGTCCGAGGGAAATCTCTGGAGCACTTTTAAAACGGCAATTCGTTTACAAATATTTTTTTTCTTTTGCTTTAAACTCTTGAGTTGCACAAATGATTTTGATCAGATCAGTCAACTAAACATCAATCATGGATTAACAATTGTTTTCTTTTTATTAATTTTCCATTTAGACACTTGACTTTAGCTGTTAATTGTTTTTATTATTAGCACTTTTGTGGGCGATAATGATTATTGTATGATTTGTTTTATTATCATTTGTGTGTTAAGAAGGTATCAATGCACCGTGGAGAATTTGGGATTTTGAAAACTAGTTGTATTGGTTGCTGTTGTAGTTAGAGTAAAACAATTTTAAGCGCGATCTACCGTCCCGAGTGACAGTTAAACCCCAACTGAATCCCGCAATGTAATAACATGAAACGACGACAATCTTATGACTCTGGATTCAATCACAAGCGCACTAAAGATACACAGCTCAACAGAACACAGACACAATGCAACAAACAACGAAACCAAACCAAACCAACCTAACGCAATACAACACGGCACAGAACGGCACAGCACAATGCACAGCCACAGCTCAAATGTGTAGAAGGCAGACACAACAGACAGTCTCACAGCAATGACGACGACAACAACAACAACCGCTTTTACTATTACCACTACTGCTGCTGCTCATAGCTCTTACTTTGTTGTATAATGTTGTGTTGCACGAATGGAAATGGAAACGGAACGAAACTAAGCTTGTGAAACAAATATACACACGCACATACACACATACAACCATTAACAATTGCACGCACCACCCCACCTTTATTTAAAACACAATCGTACAGTTAACAAGATTGCTTGCAACTTTCATAACTAATCACAGTGACACAACAAGTATGTAAGTACTCGCATCACCATATTTAGATTCAAGTGTTGTTGGTTTGTCCGTTTGTTCATAAAGTTTGTTTTTGTCCATCTAGAGACTTTAAAAGCGGACAGCATTATCAACTGCAACGCCATGCAGGCAGGTTTTCTTAACCCGTCATATGGAATTCTTACTCATCTATCCTTTGTTTGAATCACTTACAAACGAACCTAACTAAACTCAAGCAACCAAAAAGATACAAAAAGTAGGTATATGTTAAGAATCCACTGAGATATGCGCGCTGCGTTTGTGGACAAGAGATACGTTACTGTCGTTTCTTCTAGCAAAATTGTTAAGAGCGCTAAGCAAAGTAGAGCTGACACCCATGCATCAAGCAACAACAAATAAAACAACCCACCACCACTTCTGCAATCACAAGAAACACTACTAGAGTTGCTTATTGTACAACAACAACAATTAAAAAATTACTTGTAGGACTTGCCCCTCATCACAAGTGTATCTAAAGCACAAAAAAGAAGGAAAATAATTCCTTTTGTTTGTTGCTACACATTCTAATAGAAGAGACTTAAGTGTGAGCGAGATAGAAGATCTGTTGGATTAACTAAACATGGTCATAAAGGAATATTGTGAAAAATGAAACAAATCGCGTTTGCATGACAAATGTGTTTATGTGTATTGCTTAAGTTGGCCCATTTTTTATTAGATGCAGATACTTCTCCAATATGATTTAGTTTTAATTTTTATTTAAAACAAAAACACAATTGTTCTACTCACCCATTCCTTACGAGGAATACGTGATAATGAAATATTCCAACCTCAAACTCTGGTAAGTGATTGGCGGGTTTGAAGTCTCTACTGATTGGCTGCTTTTTCCAGTCAAATGACACATGCGCTGTTGCAACCACCATGATTTTTGAAATGAAACAGATTGAATTGAAATGCTTGCTGTACCTTAGGCGGTTGATAATACAGTGCCAAACTGATTGGAAGAGTGCGTGTGTGTGTGTTTGGGGAATGATTTTCGGAATCTATTGGAATTTGATTTTTATTTGTTTTTTGTTGGATTTGTAATTTTTAGAGATCATTCATTCACATTCCCATGCATATTTCATGACAAACGTTCGTTCGTTCGCTCATTCATCCATTGCGATTGGCCACCGCCTTCGCTTGTGCTCAATATTTAAAATTTATTTCATTAGTTAAAGTTTTTCATATTTTCTTATCGCTGGCTATAAGTTTCCTCTGCTAGATTTGGTTGTAGGTGTCACATAGGTACCTACCTACCTACCTAGCTACCTATCTACCTATTCGGACATTTCTAAGCAGTTGTGCACTAAAGAGGTCACCATCAAGAATTTGTGATTTTTATATATTTGCCTGGGCAATGGAAATTTATAAGTTTATATGTTTGTAAGTATATATATAAAATTATATTGTACTTTGGGAGGAGCTTAATTTTTATATTATTTACACATTAACTATAAGAATGTACTTATGTATGTATTTGGGTTTACTGTTATACACTTTAGGGGTCTGGGATAAAATGAAACTTGCATATCACAGGCGCCTTAAAACACTCCATTGCTTTTAGTTGTTTGCTTTAGCTCTAAACGAAAGTGAACATTTGCTACCAAACTTCGATTTGCCACAAAACAACAAACTTTACTTTTAAGCCGATCTTGAAATTAATAACAACATAATATAAATTCTTCACCAGATTTTTTTTGCTAAACGATACAACCGGAATTAATTTATTTTCATATTTAATACTTTTTGCTTCGAAAAGGTACCTAATATTCGACATATAAAAATTGTTTTTCATCGTACCTACCTGTTTTCTAATATTATATATAAATAAAGTTAACAACCCAAACCTCAAAAGGCTAAATCAAAAATTAGTTGAAATCTAAGCCATTTCACTGTCGAAAATATGTCGTGAAAGTAAAACGTTTCTTATTTTTGAAAATCCTAAAATACCTATATACGACTTGAACTGAAGTATACACAACACCTAGTATATGGATGTCGTCGTTGTTCGTGTTTTCCCTTAGAGAAAAGATGAAGAAGAAGAAAAAAGAACGAAGTGAGGGCCTGTCTTAAGGGCGACCTTCGAAAGTGACTCCGACTCTATATCACAAATAATTTTCGGTATGAAAGAGGAAGGATTCATCGACTGAAGTAATTTACAATTTTAAATTAATTAAGTGTTACGTATTCCTTTTTATTGAAAATATAATCATCGCATTGCAACCCAAGGAAATACACACAGAGAAAAATATATCCACCAATTAAACGTTTTAATTAGTTACAGATTAAAATTTAATTAAATAATTAATTGATTAAATTATTTATTTTATTAGGAAATATTTTTGTTCTATTTTATCAAATATATAATTGTATCAATTAAAGAATTAATTGAACTTTAATTCAAAACTAATTAAAACCTTTAATTGGTACACACAATTTTTTTTTCTGTATGATTAAGCATAAGTGATGGAAACTATTTTATTAAAGACTTAAATGAATTACACTGGCTGTTACTAAGGAAGGAATGCTTCTTCTTTGGCTATTTAAACTTAGTTCACCACATATGTATAACAAAAATTGTTTGGGTGGTTTTTAAATTTCGCTTCTTTTTGTGTCATACTAAATTAATAGAGGCACCTAACTAGGCCCGCTCACAAGTGTAGACTAGCGAGAGGAGTCCTGAAATATTATAGCTACAAAATATCATTTTTTTACAAAATTTAAAATAAAAAAAAACTGAGCAAAATACATATGAGACAGCCACATTTACCCATTTATCAAAAATAATGTTGACCAGTGTAATTTATAAATCCGTAGAAGAGTTTTAGCAAAAAAAAGCGTCAAAAATATTTTTAATTGAGTTAATGTTCCAACTGAATTTTCGCTATAGTCGAAATTTTGAATT
Source organism: Phasia obesa (assembly GCA_949628195.1). Classification (NCBI taxonomy): domain Eukaryota; kingdom Metazoa; phylum Arthropoda; class Insecta; order Diptera; family Tachinidae; genus Phasia; species Phasia obesa. Next base: position 874,647 of record OX451219.1, read on the forward strand.
TTATAAATCGAATCACGGTTTAAATTGTTTACCTACTGAGGTATTCTACTTTAAAGCAACATTGCGCCGCCCCCTTAAGCAATAAGATTTACACGGTCTAAATTTAAGCTCGACTACACTTCTACTACAGTCATGTTTCAATGCAAGCCGCCACTATAAGCAACATTTGGTCAAATAAACAGCACTGTGAGATTCTTTATCTTTATATTAATAAGGATTGCCAGGTCTAGTAACCCAATTGTAAAAACTCATTAACCGCGAGTAAAATTAAAAAAGTATTTTAGCAAATTTTTTTACATATATTTCTACATATCTATATGTCACGAATCAGCTACCCAGAATGTACGATCTTGCCCCGCTAAACTTTTCTTGTGACATTTCTTAACTTTTAAATTTATGCAATTAGCCGCAACTGACCCGACAGATGCCTTCAAAGTCAACATAAGTTAAGCAGGATCTACAATATATATTAACCTTCGCGGATTTAGGCAATCGAGCTATATGATCTTTTTATAGGAGAGGTGCATAGAGCGTGTTTTGTGTTTTAAACTGTACACGACATTAATTATTTACACAGAGAGGTTACTCAAATATTCGAACAATTTTTATTTATTTAAATATATTTATAATTGACATATATACATATTGTTCCGTTAAAGCAACATATTCATATTTATCTTAAAAAACCAAAGTTGACAAAAAGTTGTTTAAGTTTTTAAAACGTAAGCTTTGTGGTCTGAGCGGATAAATAATATTTTTGTATAATTTCCGTTTATATTTAGTTACAATTATGAATTAACCTATGTCCTATGCAGGTGTAAAAAATGAAAGGGTGTCCAGACAGAGGCCCTGATTTTACCTAATATGGTCACATATATAGTTATTGTATTTGTACCCATCCCTGAAAAATTACACAGGATGTTGCAACATAGGTTGGATATTACATTCTATTATTGTACAGTTCTCTAAATAGTGTCTAAAATATCCCGTTTTTTAAATAAAAAGTGCTGCCAAGTTTTCAGTACCAAAAGAGCAACAGATTTTTCAAAACATATTTCATGTACAGAAATGGCCCTGTTACAGTTTTTTATATGTATAGATTTATTAACACATTAATCATTTTATTTTAATTATTTTATAATTTTATGTAATAATTTTTCCTTTATTTTTACAACAAGTAATCCATACATTGCTCGTTTTTCAATATTTCAAATCATTTTTCATTTAAATAATTCTCTCTTTTTGCCCGTCACTGCTATAAAATCTTAAGTAATTTCAATAGCAACTAAAGGTTATGCCCTAAAGCTTATTCTTCACTCAGATTTATGGGAAAATTTTATTATTTACAGTCATTCTTGGTTTACCACAAATTTGAAATTTTCATTCATTTGAATTCTTAACTCTACTTTATAAGTGCAAGAAGTAGTTTTCATCTAATGTGTGCTAAAGTTTGAAGAACAACCAACATCTTTTTACCGAATTTCCAAATTATTTTAATTATTATTGTCGTTAGAGCTTCATCAACATCGTATCGGTGTGATTTTCCATACAATAGGCAACTAAAATGTTAATATGAATGTAAATATGTACATATGTTTGTGCATGTTTACTCGTACATACTCATACATACGAGTAGTATCTGTATACGTGGCACTCTGCTTGTGTTTTTCCCTGTTTTGTCGTTTGTGGTATTTTTTGTGTTCATCTTGATGTAGTCAAAGTCATCATTATGCTTAGAGAAAAAGTGTTAACCAGAATATGACCTGCCGTTTTCAGGACCCCTTTGGTTTCTCATTTTTCTTTTTATATATTTTGTTTGTGTGTTTCTAATTGTAGGGGTGTGTTAATCCCATTAGGGAATTTTTAACGCAACAAACAACTGTAAACCGCATGAAGTCAGTCAGTCACTCATTTCATTGCTAACAAAGTTCCAGAGAAGAAGAAAAAAGAACAAAATTAAAATTTTACACCCTTCTCATTCACATTTCAACTACTGATTTAAATCCCATCCTTTTTTATTTTCAGCAAAAGAGGAACTAAACATTTTTGTTGGGTGGGTGTGATTTTTCCGCTTAAAACCACAATTTTCTAAAACCAACCAACTTACGAGTGTTTGAATTTCAATTTAATTGTCTTTTGTTTAATTATTTTAGAGATTCTTTGTAATAAGTAATGGAATTGTAAAATAAGCATGTTTGTACTTGTATATAATATTTAAAAATATAGATATTTCTGCCATAATTATTCTAAATAAAAAATGATTTTTGAACCCGTAGAATAATTTTAAAATTATTTTCAAATTATTTCCATTAAGAGCCACTTTTTAAACCAAATCAAACCGCTTTAAACAAAGGAAAATTTCTCTAAAGTGTGTGCAAATTGTTTAAACAGAGGAAAACATGCGTGAAAACACATGCCAGTAGTTTTCCTTAAATGGCGGAAATAATTTCTATGCAAATTTTTATTTTTTTTTTTTTTTTTTTTTTGAAGAATGGACTCATCCGTGTAATATTTTCATGGATTAATTAACCCTTCAACATAATGAAATCGGATACTTTGTAAAAGAAATCTGCACATGTGTTCCACAATCTAGTTGTTTTCTAAATTTTCGTATTTTAGATACAAACATTTGGTTCTATGGGAAATGAACAATTTAGTTTTATAAATTTCAAATATTGCATACACTTAAAGAAAATAATATGGTTGATAGAAGCATAATTTAAGAATAACGTATTATGGTTTTAGTCAAATAATATTGTTGTTATGGGCGCCCCGGTAGGCTAGTGGGTAGTGTGCTAGTCTATCAGTCTGGGGGTTGTAGTTTGGATTGCCAACAAAGACTCTGGGTGTTTCACTACAACGAGTGAAAGTCTTCGTTACTATACTTCTTATTCTTATACATAATAATAACATTGTTATTGTTTAAACTATAACGTGGTTAAATTTAATAATAATATTGTCAAAAAAATACTGTTTATATTATAACATAATGAAAAATTATATTATTGTGATTAAGTATAAACATTTATTGACTAAATTAAACAATCATAATATGATCCCGTATATATGAACATGAAAGATATTTCTGTTTTATCTGGTGTACCCCAAGGCACTCATCTTGGGCCAATTTTATTTTCCCTTTTTATTAATGATCTCCCAAACGTGATCTGGTTTTCCAACATTTTAATTTACGCAGATGAAGTCAAAATTTTCTTCAGCTACACTAATCTCTCAGATCAATCATTTTTCCAGTCGGACTTGATTTATTTTCAAAACTGGTGCAATATGAACTTAATGAAATTAAATCTACTGACATGTAAATGTATTTCTTTCTCGAGAAAACAACTGTATGATGCTTACTACTTTTTAGGAAACCATTACTTGCAATTGGTGGACAACTTTTTAGTTTTGGGAATTTCGATGGACACCAAATTAATCAATTTAATTTTATATCTCATATTCATGTGATCGTTAATAAGGCCAGAGGCGTACTTGCGTTCATAAAAAGGTGGGCTAAAGAAAAAAAATGTACATACATTTTTGGTACATATTATTTAGTATAGGAGAAAATTTACTTAGACTCTACATATTGTAGTTCTCTAGGTACTCAGTAATAATTTTTGTGTTTGCATGGGAGCTATTCAATCCAGCCTGTGTTTCTCTAAACTATTTATATTAATAAGGCGGTTACTATGCAAAATTTCACAGATCTACCTCTTATAGGTCTCTAGCTACTTAAAAAGTGGGCGTTGTTAAGTGATGCGATTACCAACCAACGACATTTGATTTTATTTATATAGAAGTTAGATGTAAGGGGGATATCCAGGCAGACCGCTTCTTAAATGGGTCTCGTTTCGACCCACATTCGTCCTCTATGGCTATGCGAAACCGATTTGTAATTTACGGCAATCTTACTTTCATTGAGTCATTTAGTGTTTTTAGACTGTCGACTGGTAACTGTCGGCCGTCTTTTTCATCACGGAGCACGGAGGGTTCAAAAGCCTTTTCCCGAGGATTATTTAATATTTCTAAAACTACAATAGTGAGGCTCACAAAATTGTATGTGGGTAGAACAAACTGCATGCTTGAACAACATCATGGTGGTATACTAGCGGGGAAACAAGTACCGCCCATACCAAAAAATTTATAACATTATATATCTATATATATATCTACAGAACTGCAAATGCCAGGCACACTAAATTTAATGTAGGTAATTCTTAGAACAAACTGCATGTCCAAACATGCACGTCTCGTTTCTTTGACAGCTGAATGTGAAATAAGCAAAACGACAGGCCCCTCACTCAGAAAATTTACCAGAGCTGGATTGTAATATCGATAGTATCGATAGTTTTGTTTTCATTAGACTATCGATGGTTTTTTTCTCGATAGCGATACTATCGTTAAAAAAATAAATTAATAAATTGACAATTAGTTAGTTGAAAATGAAAATTCAGCATTAGAAATAGACCCTTTGCAGTACTGGAAGGTAAATTTTATAGTTAATTAAGCAATTTATACAGTGTTATATCTATTCACAGAAGAATTCTGATCAGATGTCACTCACAAAGTCATGTGCTACGTTACTTATGCATACCAGCAACTTCGACAGAATCTGAAAGAATGTTTAGCAAAGCCGGAGCCATTATTTCAGATAGAAGATCTAGTTTAAAGCCAACAAATGTTGATATGCTGCTCTTTTTAAACAAACATTTTTGGATTACTCAAGAATTATAAGAAATAACGATTATAAAATAATTCCTTGGGCAGCCTACATATGCACAACATATGTGATATACGAGTACATAGTATTTATAGTGTATGTACAATTTTTCTAAAAAAATTTACACTATGCTAAGTTTTATATTATTCATTTTTTTGTTTTTTTGTATTATCTTTTTTTTTAATAAAACAACTCTGAACTTTACTTAAGATCGTTTAATATATTAGTTTTCTTTTATTAAACTAACTCAAATAATTTCAAAACTTGATCAATTAAGTTGATGGAGTTAATAATACAGAATACTTTGTCATATAAAATATGGAACGTAACATTCCCAGAAAATTCGATACTATCGATAGTATCGATAGTTTTCTATCAAACTATCGAAAATATTGAAGGGCGAGACTATCGATAGTTTGCCAGCTCTACGGAACGACCGGCGAAGCTTCAGAAAGTAAGGCAAGTTCTAAAGGATTTGGAATTACAACAGCTAGACAATGAAAAGAGGCTTGCCAGGTGTCAAATATGCGAGAAAATCCTAAATAACTATCCATTGTTCATTTTTTTTTTTTAATTTAAAACTTATTAGCTGAAACCCCCGCGACCACCAATTGAATCCGTTTGTCCTGAGGAAGCTAGACTTGATAGAAAAAATCTTAAAATCTGGAACAAGGTCGGAAAATACCCAGCAACATGTCTAGAACAGAAAATTTATTTATTTTGACTAAGGTCATGGCCATGATTGGAATAATCTATATTGATTAACTGAATAACAGTTACCACACTTGCATCTAAATGACACTTTTATGTTTTAAAACTTAGAAAATTCACGGGTAATGAGGAGGAGGAGGTTATCTCTGCAACAAAATTAAACTTACATATGTGACCTTCCGAAATCTTGCTTTGCGGCGAATTTCTGAAATCAGTGTATCGAGCTTAAAGGAGGCCGTTATAATAATAAATAAGAATAAGAATCAAATAATTACTTCCCCTCGTATAAATTTAATTGTAGGAAAATAAAGTTGTCTTACATTTAATGTATGTGTATGTGTGTCATATGAACACATGTATGTATGTGTCTTATTTGCTTCTATACACACATGTATTTACATTATTTGGTTTATTAGTCCTGTGAGTGGCTGTCTTCGTTATCACAAGTAAAACAATGTTCGAAGATTGTTAGTTGTTGGTTTTTAAACACATGGCATTGCGTCGCATCTCATCACACCATTCACATATTCTTCGAATTCTTTCTTAGCGGCGGGTAGTTTTTAGGTTTCGTTACACATTTGACCCGTTTTGTTTGTTTGTTCTTTTATATGAAGAAAGTTAAGAAAAAATAAAAGTAAACAAAACAAAAGGTTGAAACCTCGAAAAGTAGACTCTGGGGGCGAGTTTCTTGTGTGTTATTGCAAATGTTTCATCAGTCTTTAACCCAACAATAATAACAGCAGCAAGAAAAAAACTTGCTTGGATTGGCAACTTTTAGAAATTAAGAAACGCAAACATATTCTAACTAACGACTTCTAATGTCTATACAAAAAAAAAAAACAAAAACAAAAATAAAATAAAAAATAATGGCAACAAAACAAACATTTAAACAAAGTATCAGCAATAAAAACTCCATAACTGCAAAAATATCAACTGAATACGACTTTAAGAATTACTTGACAACTACTTACAAATGTACTTCACTTTACTTCATTTTATATTTCTTTTCATTTGAAGATGGAAAAAAAAAAACTGAGAAAAGAATAATAAAAAAAAATAAAATTTTTAAAAATGTGTTCTGATAAGGTTTCACATTGGAATATTAAAAAAGAGTTTAATTTTGTTTATTTTAACACTTTGTTATTATATTAATATTATGTATGAATATTTACACATACATTCACACAAACCTACATGCATACATTGTTAATATATAAATGCAGACTTCATATGCTCCTTGGTGAGTTACATTTTCCTTTTTTTAAATTGGAATCAGTTGATTATTTTTCTGTTTAGAAAAGTCATTTTCAAAACTCGCAGGAAAACTGGCTCTAAAGGCAGCAGGTTATAGGGTCGGTATTTCTATTGATCCCAACCACTTCGTCTCACTCAGGTTCATAGAAAAAAAATATGCACCAATTAATGGTTAAATTAAAGTTCGATTAATTTTTTAATTGATTAAATCATTAACTAAATCATTATATACATACATACTCGTATTTTAAACGTACATTAGTGTAAAACGTGTTTGCCGTTTAAACTCAGAAATATGTCTCGATAAGTTCAAGGTGTGGTAGCCCTTTACCACCCATCCATGAATAAGGTTCCCGTTTTTTGCCTGACGGTCGTTCCTTTGAAGATATAAGAGGTGAAAGGTTGCCCTATAAAAATTTCGTGAGTGTTGGAGAGCATTTCACAACATTGCAGAACATCCCGAAACATTCTGGAATATATTTCTTCATTATTTTATATTATATAATATCATTAATATCATAATATCATTATCATAATATCATTGGATTTTTAACACATATTTAAGCAACGAATTTTAATTTCTAATTTAAAAAGCACTGCATGAGCACAAAAAAAAGAAGCTCATAGGACACTCATTATAATATTTTATTTAAATTATGTCTGTTCATTGCACACGAGTAGGATGAGTGGACAATAATAAACAGCGAAGACCAGCGAGCTAATTGCGATGAGCTTGCAGAGTTTTCATAAGCAATTTTTAATAAGTATGAGTAAATGTTGCAGTTTTATGCTTTGAGTGAAACACGAACATAGTTCGAGTGTATCAACAAAAACCACAAGTGCAAGCAAAACGCACTAAGCCTTATACAAAAGTTCGAAACAGCTTCTAAGCAAGGATGCCACCATATATCCAAGTCTATATGTCCCTAGGACTACGTAATAAATAGTTGCATGAGTTTATTGTTCAACATCAGTAAACATGTTTTTTATTGTTGTTGTTGCTGTATAATTGAAATTACCTGGTAATTAAATACGACTTAGTTTTGTACATTTGAAAATAATGAAAAGATATTCTCGCTTACAGAATATTTTATTTTTTAAGACAATTCTGTAGTTTATAAATCGGATATTTCCAATGTTTGTTTAAACAAGTAATAGTGCTATAGTCGGCTATGCCGAATCTTCTATACCCTTCACCGCGGTGATTTTATTTATACAGAATTAGGTACAAAATTGGTTAAATTAAGAGACAAAGTCATTGAAAAAAAGAACTGCGTTTTTTTCACTAATCAGCAAAATCTCGTATACGGTAACTAAAATGTATATACATATTCCTAACCATGTAAAAATTGTATAAAACATAGTATTTTACTTTTTGTACAAATTTTACAGAAAATTGTTTTTGTAAAAATTTTATGAAAAATTTTTTTGTAAAAATTTTTTGTTAAAATTGATTACATATTTTTTGAAAATATTTTGTAAAATTTTATAGAAAATTTCTTGGAAAAATTTTTGTTAAAATTGATTACACATTTTTTAAAAATATATTGTAAAATTTTATAGAAAATTTCTTGGAAAACTTTTGTTAAAAAGTTTTGTTAAATTTGGTAATAATTTTTTTTGAAATATTTGTTGAAAATTTTTGTATAGTTTTTTGTAATTTTTTTGAAATTTTTTTTAATTTATTGTAAAAATTTTTCTTACAATTTTTTTTAAATTTTTCTGAAAATTTTTTTTAAAATTTTTGGTAAAAATGTTTTAATAAAATTTCTTTTGGAAAATTTTTTTGTAAAAATTCTTTTTAAAAGTTTTTTTTCAAATTTTTAATTTTTTTGCCAACCTAAAAATAAACAAAGAATCAGCCCTCGCAGGGGGCTTGTGATCTACCTGTCGCGGTCTAATATTTATTCAACAAAAAAAAGAAAAATACAATCATTAAAACCGAAAGAAAATAAAAATCACGTGAAAAAATATACATAGGTGGGCGTGGTTTTTTGCACGCAGCCTCCAATGGGAAGGTCTATTTTACTGAATTACAATCCGAAAATTTTCTCAACTATGCCTGGCAGATTGTTGACCTTAAATTTTCTGCCTTCTCAAATCACATTTCAACGTCAACACGGACAGACGAACATCGCTTAATTAACTTTTCTATGTATGGGATCCAGAATATACATATATACTTTATGGGGTCGAAATGAATATTATAGCAGTTACACACGGAATAACAAACTTATACATATATACCCTTATCACCTGTGGTGAAGGATATAAAAAAGTGATAATAATATTTCAACCACTACTGCACGCAAAATATTTAATTAAAATGGACAAATAAAATCCTCGAAAATATTCATATGAATTAATATTTTGTTAAAAAAAAATATTAAAGTAATTTATCACTGAATTTTTGATTTATTTTTATTTTTCCACTTCGTGATTCGAATTTATTTTAATTTCTGTTTTTTTTATTCTTCTCGCACATTATATTCTTTATGGTCTCCCATAACAAATTCATGTGGAAAAACTCGTAACTGAAAAGTAATTGTGATAAAGTTAAAAATGAGTGTAAGTGGTGGCACCAGTGCATGTGTATGAGTGTGTGTGGAAGGAAACCTTTTAAAATAAATAACAAACTTTGTTTTCCAAACAAAAAAAGCGAATAAAAAAATTTTGAATTTTAATTTCTAGCCTCTTAAAAAAAGCGGACCAAAATTATAAACTTTGCATAGAAATAATTTGTATCGAAATGAAAATTTATGCGAGCGTTGAAATCTGAGTTTTTATTTGTCGGTTGTAAAAAAAAGAAGCAAGAAAATAAAATTTACAGTTTTATTACTCACTTACAGTAGAAGAAGTCACCAGTACCCAGTACCCGTAAGTGCAGACATGTTGTACATTCATATTTTTATTTTTTGATTTTAGTTAAGGGAGGAGTTTGAGTAATTAAGACGTTCGTGCCCTTTTCAGGCAATGACAATGTCCTGGAAGAACAAAATAAAACATATTGTAACAAATTTGAATATATTTTTTTTTTTGGTTTTATTTAATTCCCAAACAAATTAATATTTGTTAAAGTGTGAAGCAAAAGATGTAGAGAACAAGCTGCACTACTTGTCCAATAAATATAGAATTTATAAGAAAAACTCATCAAATATTTATGAATAAATTTTCATTTGGAAAATTACAAAAACAAAATAAATGAAGAAATGAAGAATGGAAAAAAGGAAACAAATACTATTAATAAGACAGGACATATTCAAGATTTTATAGCTGCTGTTTGTTCCATCAGCCCAGCCCAGCAACCATGCAACTACACCACTACATGTCACTTATAAAATATGTAAAACGTGTGTAACTGACATTAATTGTACCCCAAGGATTTCCTCAAAGAGGAAACCAAACAAAAACAAAAAATACAAATAGAAATAAAAATAAAAAATTCGTGAAAATGAAAGAAGTTCAAATTCTATAATCGTATGTTTATGACTGTCTGTATGTTCCTTCCATGTTGTATGATGTAAGAACCTACATATTTTAAGCCATTCATCGCTACTACTTCCATTCACCACTGACATGTTATGCTTGCATTTGTTTTATGCAAATGGGCAGGCATTATCTGAAATTCCTAACTTGCAACTTAACTTATAACCCAGCTGTCCCTAGACATTGCCACAATTAATTAAATATGCATAAGTAGATTCGAAAGAGTTTCTATTCGTCTCTCTTTCACAAAACAGCAATGATGATAATGACAAAACAATATTAAATAAGAAGATACATTTGAAAAGAACATAAAACAGACCATTTAAGATACACACAGCCACACACACACACGCTCCGTTCTGTCATAAAGACGAAATAAGCATCGAAACACCCACTAAATTTATTTTAAAATTGATTCCCCAGTGTTTAGTGTGCAGCATTCAGGCATTCAGGCATTCAAACAATTCTCAAAAGCTCTTGTTAACCCATTGTCTAATTATAATTATTAAGTGTAAAACAGATCATTAAAGGAATTTATTACAAAAGGACAAAAAATGAATTAAAATTGTCAAAAGATTTTTAATATTCAAATTAAAAAGAAATTAATTGTTTATTATTTTTTTATTTTTAAACAATACTTCAAAATAAATTTAAATTTTGCCAACAATTTTGATATCTAAGCAGTGCGTAATAGTGTTGGTAAAAGTCCAGCTCTAAAGTACAAACATACTAATGATCTTCTCCAACATGCGTGAAAAATAAAACTTTTATATTATTTTAGGGGCGATACCGAAGCAGACCACTGACTTCATGAGTCTCATTTCAACCCACTTCTTCGCTCCTTAATGATTTCTGTTTTCGGACTGATAACTCAGTGCAACAAATAAAAACTTTTTGAAAAATACACCAACTTGACAGTATAGGTTCGATTCTACTATCAAAGGGTAGTAAAACCCTATATTTGGTTTGGCGAAATTGGTGACTAACTTTTAACTATGGGCCCCGGAAGATATCGGAAAATCAGTGGGCCCTTCAAAAAACGTGTCATTAGTGTTTGTCTGATATCTTATTCAAACTAGGTGATAGCGCTTAAATTTGTTTGGCAATAATGTAACAGAGGATTCGTGATATAAATTCTATATACATTTTATGTCAAAAATATTTAAAAAAAAATAATTTATTTATAGAAAAAATTTTCACTAACAATATAAGGGAAATTGTAGCCAATATAAAACTGAACAACTTTTGTGAACATACCAATACAATCGGAACGTGCCTTTCTTGTATTTCTTTCACTCTTGCACTGTGTAATTTACAACTACCTTACTTTTATTCAGTATCTAGCCTTTTCACCAGCCTTTTACTTTCGACTGTATTAATTTCAGGCTGACGACTAATACATCACAGAGTCGATGGTAATTACTAACATTTTGCATAATATGTGGCTGCCCGCGGTCCAACCTCTTTATGTTAGCCAGTCTAGTAAACATCCACAAAAAATGTGCTCTGCCGTTTTACCCTTTTTCCAGGCACAGTCTGCAAGTATCCATGACCTTCCACTAACGCAGTTAAACATAATTAGGCACCCAGATTATATCCAAGCACCTTCTTCGTCTTCCTGCCAACTTGTAGCGAATAATACGAGAGTCTTTCGTAGGAATCGAACTCACAACCCCGGACTGATCGACTAGCACACTACCTACTAGCCCACCCAGACACAAAAAAAATCGAACTAAGGCAAGAACTGAAACCTAGCTAACACGCATAGCTTTGATTGGTTATAGTGAATTTCGGGTTTTCAAGGAAAATCATTCTAAAAATCGCATATTGGGCTAGTGCGCGTCGCAAAAAACTTTGGATGATCTAACCCCATTTCTAGTGACTGTTATGGATGCCCGAGTTCTTTCTGATATTGATGGGATGGACCTATGGTTTATCGAAAGTACGTTTACGGAAGTCATATTTTCGAAAGATCTATTTATGAATTTTATCAAAATTTAATAATTTACATTAAAATTACCTTAAAAATAGAGTTTGTATTCAGATACACACTTACGGGTGCACACATATGTATGTGTGTATCGTATATGCATACATGTCGATGTTCAATAATGACATTTGACAGTGACTTTGCTAATTGTGCGACTTCTGTTTTTCTCACTAAATTTCTCACAATTAAATATTTATTTATGATGTTTATGATTTCATTTAATGTTTCTTATTATTCTATTGTAATTTTTGGTTTTAACGTAAGACATGGTGGTCTTCAATTTTTAGTTTATTCCGTTTAAATAATCAACGGCCCATGACTAAACAATTTTTAAGAAATCATAATAACGATCAATCAATCAAACAATTTTCGTATGACAATATTTACAATGAAAAATTATTGAAACAAAATTAATATTGATAATATTTACAAAATATGTATATACATATGAGCATATGTATGTACATACCAAGGCGAATCCATTTACCAGCTGGTGGAAATGGCGAGTTTATTTATTTGCTCCGTTGCTCGAAACATCAAAATTCATATGTATAACAATTTTTATTTTTTTTCAAACTTCATATTGTTTTCAAACTCCATATATAAAAAGCTGTTGTTATTATTTTTGTTTTAATTATGGAATTTGACAGTTTGGGAATTCGCTATTGCCACCACCTGCCAAATGAATTCGCCTTGTTATCAAATGGTTCACCCTTGCTGTACCATTAAACTCGTAACTTTTAAAATGTTCCAAGTAAAGTACAATTGCAACAACTTTGCCATATCTCCTTTATAGTATATATACATATATATGCCCATGTTTTGTTGAACCAATATTTAATTCGATTTTGCTTTGAAAGTACTCCACACCAAATTTTAAGAATCTTACTCCAGTTATGGTTTGTGTATTTTCTTTATATACAGGTACCCATAACATCCGAACATCCACCAAAATCTAAATGTGCCACTAGTTAAGGCAGTAATAGCGAAACATGCAACAACGTATCTAAAGAAGCTTGAAACGCATCCAAATCCGCTGGCCCGCAACATCCTGAATGATTGTGGTTACGTTCGACTAAGAAGGAGGAGTATTGCTTCTCTTGGCCGAACATGAGAGAGGTGACCAATAAATGATAACAGCAACCATGTCGCCATACAGTTTTTGTCTAGCACTGACTGGTCTTAAGTATATATATTTTTTAATTTTTTAGTTTTATTTTTAGTCCTAAGATTTGAGCACTTATTGTTATTTTGAATTTGATACAATAAATAATACGAAAAAAAGAGGTACCCATCCCTGGATAAAATTCTAGAATTATTGTAGAGTTCTGTAATTATGTTTAAAATATCCCGCTGACAAAAATAAAAGGTGCTGTGAAGTTTGCAGTACCATTGGATCGGTAAAATTGCGTACTTCCACTACCTTTTCTCTATTTTCTCTTGGAACTGAGACATTTTTGCGAAAAAGAGTATTCAATATTTGAATCAAGATAACAGGGTATAGTTTTTACCTGATGCGAACACAAAAAGACAGACAGACAAAAATCCTAAAAATTACATTTTTGTAAAGCATTTTATTAAGAGCATACTTATAGGGGTTATTTAGATTTACGAACACGTTTGTTATATAAGAGCAACCTTTATACTTTAAATTTGTTATATTTTTATTATTTGAAGTTGTGGCGTTTTTAGTTATATACCTTCTATGAAAATCAAATGTCTATCTGTTATGGTTTACGAGATATAGCCGTGTGACAGAAGGGCATACAGCATACAGACAGCCATATTAACAGCGGTTTTACCCTTTGAGTACCGAAGGCTAAAAAGTAGTTTTTTTAACGTGCTTGACAATAAAAACGTTATAGTTATTTCGTGCTTGGGGGTACCTCGGTGGGCTAGTCGATAGTGTGCTAGTCTATTAGTGCGATTCCCACCAAAGACAGGTATTTTGACTACAAATTGGCAGGTAGATCAAGAAGGTGCTTGGATATAATCTGGGTGTCTACAAATGGTTCACTGCCAAGTTAGAAATCGAGGTAAGGCGATACTTGCAGACTGTGCCTGGAAAAAGGATAAGACGGCGGAGAACTTTTGTGTAGATGTCTAGCAAACTGGATAAAAAAGGCTTTGGATCACGGGATTGAACATACTAAATATAGATGCTGTGGAGACCTTAGACTTATGCAAAATGATAGTGATTATAATCGACTCTGTGATCAGGAAGATTATCGAAATATATCAGTCGCCATTCTGAAATTACTACAGTTGAGAGTCTGAAATCACTCCAGTCGAGAGTAAAGGGCTAATGAAACCACTTTACTCAATGAAAGTAATGTAGTCGTAAGCTACTAGTCCGTTAGCAAAAATCATTGGGGAACGAAGGGGCGGCTGTCGAAAAGGGACCCATTCGATATCCCCGCTTCAAAATAAAAAAAAACTTCGAGCTCGAAATTGCTATGCGAAACCTTTTTATTCGTGAGCCAAAAACCACTCAGACTCATCTTCACTTAGTTACGCATTTCTAAAGTAATTAATTTTCTTAAGTGAATTACAAATTGCAGTAAAAGGCTTTGCTGTTTCAAATTTGGTGCGTGAGAAATAATTGAAAACATTCTCAAATAACAGACACTTGCTCAAGTGTTTTAGCCTGACATTCGATTATCTCTGGTATTTGTTTTCAAAATCTAAACAGATTTCCTTCAACAGACTTGGAAATTGTTAAACTTGTTGTATTTTTTTTGTTTGTATGGCTTAAAGCGATGTGGTTGGTTAGGGCGCTATTAAAATCAGAACAGTCAGTATAATGACTCGTAGTAACCTTCCCCCTCATCGTGTCTTTGTTATTGGCAATTGTATTTTTGAAGTAGAGTAAATATTTTTTAAAAAAAGACAAGCACGTTTATTTAAAGTGCAAGTGGCTACCACTTGAACACTTGTTGTTGCCTGTTGTAGGCCAGCCAGCCAGCCTGCCAGCCTGGTTGTTTGGCTGATGTGTGATGGGTCGTTGCTGGTCACGTGTTTGTATTTAGCTTACCAATTTTCAATTGTTTACACAAACGTTTTTCTGTTCTTTTTTTTTGGACAGATTTTAAAATGAAATTTAATTTAATTATCCGCAACACGTGCTTAACCAAATGCGATGATTTTTTTCTTTTTTTTCTTCAAAAGTATTGTTTTTTTTGGAAACCGATCCAAGTGTGATTTCGTTGCTGAATTTCTGCTTCATGTCCAACTAACAAACGTGCAGCGCAACATTTAGAAAATTTAACACAGAATTGACGATCATATGAGAAGACAGAGAGACAGTCTGACAGATATGTTTATGTATAAATGTTTATGTATGTGTGTAGGGATGTATGTGCAAATATATTTATTTTAAAAATATTTATTTTTAACAAATCAAAACAATAACAGCAGCAACAACAACAACAACAACAACAACTATTACAAAAATACAATTTAAACGTTGTGTGAAGAAAGAAGGAAAGAGATGTGGCAATCAGTAGCACAATCACGTTTTTCCTTAAGAATTATGCTGGTGGCATATCATTTTTTGTGGGCATTTTATCAACGCCAAAATAAGCAAAGCCAAAAAAAAAAAACAAAAACAAAAACTAAAAATTAACGCATTGTACAACATGTTGCAATATTGTTAAATTGTTTTCTTACTGCTTTTCGCTCTCTGCTCTTTTTTGCGCATACAACTTTTTAACAAGTTTTTGCTTAACAACCGAAACCGATAAACTTGTAAACACCTTTGGCAGAGTGTTTTTTGTTTTTCATTTTTCTTTTTGCTCCCTTTTTCAGTTTTCATCATATTTTTAATTTTAATTTTTTTTCAGTTTTCTTTTTTATGGACGATTATGCAAGCATAAGTATCAATTTCTACACTGAAAAAAAAACATTTTCAAATCAGCAAAAAATCAAATGGTACAAAGGCCATATACAAGTACAAATATGTTTTAAGGAACCTAAAGCGAACTCTAATAGCGCGGCGTCAATGCTTAACGTTGCGTAGTGAAGTTGGCTGCAAACATTGCCATTGTCTTTTTTATGGAAATGTGAAGACTTTTCAGTTATCTTCAGGTCTATCTAGTAATCAGTTTTACTAAACCTGACAAGTTAACATTGCTAATCATGACAAAACGTTACGCTTCTATTTAAATGTATTAATGCCGCACTAAAACTATGCGCTAGACAACGTTACGCTTAGCGCGCTGATTAAGGTTTGTCCGTTATCCTTCTTTAACTGAAAAATTGTTTTTTTATAAAAATTGTTCTTTATGTGCTGTGGTTAATAACATAAAAACAAATGCTTCAATTAGAATTATTGTTTAACACCTTTTTTTTGCTCAGTGTATTTTTTAGTTATTTGTTGTTTTAGTTGGCAGTAACACGTATAAATATTACTTATAAATCACTAATGACAACTGTCAGTTGTGAAATGTTCTCGGAAACATTTCAAACAAGTTGTTTTTCTTAAAGAAAGACCGTCGTTGTTATCGACGTCCTCATCATCGCCATCGTCGTCGTCATCACCATCATCATCAACATCAACATCATTGGCATCATCCATATCAAGTGTATGAGTAGCAAGTTGGCAATCAATTTATTGTAGGGCCAACTAACTAAAAATGTCACTTCTGCAAGCGTCATTCATTCGCATCATCAGTTTCGCTTGTCGATGTCGTTATCGTCATCAACATTTTTGGTCCGTTTTCGCATTCTACGTCTCTTTTTTTGTGCAGAAGAGATGTTGTAAACAAGTATTCTGACATTTAAAACTTTGCACTACATGCTTAGAGATTCCAAGCAATATTGCACGCTTTTAACATTTGCCACAGATCGTTGCTCCATGCGCTTCAAGGTATTAATTCGTTCGCTCGTGTGGTGAGTGTAACTAAAAGAGTGTAAAAATTTAATTTCAAAGCCGCTTCAGTGGAGGATTGCTTTGTATTAGAAACTTAGACAGAGAAATCAGTAGCAGTTCAAGAATTTCACAAGTTGGTAGTGTGCTTCTTAACATTGTGTTGTGTTTCTTAACATTTATTTAAGTTCTCTAATGTAAAAAATAAAAAGCACTGCTGAAATGAAATTTTAAGTGCACGCTGTAAAGCAGTTAAATCTTCTAAGCAGAGAATAACACAAATTAAATTTACAAATATGTAAATGTGGTCCACTTTTCTTTCTTCATTGTATTTCGATGGCTTTCTGTGGCTTTTTATTCGAAATTAACATACAAAGTCCTAAGAGGTAAAATATAAACACTTCTTCACCGGTATTTCTCTAGAGCACTAAAAACGTCGGCGAAGTAAAATATTAATAAAATGGCTATACAGTTTCAAAAGTAATGTGCGTACTTTACACCAAAGGCTTTACACTGACACAACCAGGTTACGGGTCCGCTAAAAGCTCTGGGTGTTTTCTGCAGACAAGCAAGTAGAGTGACAGGTTGTGTTGTTTTAAAAAACACAAAAAAAAACATAATATTTTAACTAGCTCTGGTTACTCTAACTTGCAGTAATACAAGATGATCCCATGATCGAAAGGTGAATTTATTTACTACTAGCTGTGCCCGCCATGTCATAGGCGTCCCGACAAAATTATATTAAAATTTATCCAGTAATTTTTACGTGATGCAAACACAGACAGACGTACAGACGTACAGACAGACAAAAATTCTAAAAATTGTATTCCATATTCCATATCGATTACTAACTGCAACAGCAACAAAATTTTATTATATTTTTTATTATATCTATAGATGATGCATTACTTTGCCTGATTTACGCAGGTTAAGTAAGCAATGTTCATTTCTACTGACTGTATGAAAGAGACCGTAAAATCGGGCGTAAGATTTCGCTCTATAAAAATCTCTTGTAAGCTGCTTACCTGCTTAAGCTCAATATTTTACTGGGACATTTATAATGAAAGCCTGCAGGGGAGAGTTGGCAAGAGGGTAATGAATGGTAGCGCTGTTTTGCAGCATTTAAAGAAGCAACTCAAAGACATCATTATAAATTAATAAATATTTATAATTTTATGGAGATGGCTGCTACTGATCATATTAATAACTGACTGCAAGATCTACTTGTTTAGATAAGTCATTTGGTTTTTTCTTTCTCTTTAAATTTCATTTGATTCCTAAACGTTTGCCAACAACAAACAAAACAAAGTAAGAACATAAATTAATGTCTGATTTATTAATAAAATAAAAACTAAAAGAAGAAGAAAACAACAACAACAATAACAACATTAAGAAGCAGAAACATAAACATAAACAATTTAGAAGAAACTAATATGGTGTGAAATGAAATGAAAAGAAAAGTTCGTCATCTTGAACATTTCGAAGAATACAATACAAACATTGAACAAATGTTTGTTTGTTTCTTTCTTCGTTCGTTTATTTATTTTGCGCATGAGAAAAAATTGCATGTCGTCAATAAAGAATGTGTGTTTGTGTATTTAAAAGATTTGCAACGTGTGATAAGACAAATGTTTGAAGAAAAAATAAATAAAATGAAGAAAAAAGTAAAAG
The DNA here is from genome assembly GCA_949628195.1 of Phasia obesa. Taxonomy (NCBI): domain Eukaryota; kingdom Metazoa; phylum Arthropoda; class Insecta; order Diptera; family Tachinidae; genus Phasia; species Phasia obesa. The sequence continues at coordinate 893,349 of OX451219.1, forward strand.
AAACCCACTAAAATGGTCATGTACTCTACTCGTGTGTATGAAAAAAAAAACACATTCATCATTCATCACCAAGTGTAAAATGTAAATGACTTTATTCTCTCTGTCCTTCACATAAAGATTAAAATTCTTTCGCCAACCAAAAAACCGACCGACCAACCAACCAAGCAACCATCCATCCATCCATAATTGTTTAATTTAACTAATGGTTTATGTCGTTAGAGGGGGTTTTCTTTGGCTTTGCGTTTAAGTGGAGGCCATCCATACCGTGTTAGAGTGGCGTCATGTACACTTTTCCTAATTAATTGCCTCATTTTCTGTTAACAATGCTGTGTTAATTTTCACGAATTAAATGATAAGATCTTCTTGGCATTAACAATATTATAATTTCTGAATGTTTTAAAACACAAATATTCACACTCACTCACACACCCACCCATAGTGCAGTGCATAAAAAAGGATAATAGCTGACCATTCATCAATGCGTAAGCGTATGTAAACTAGGAGATGTTTGATGTTGATTTTGTATTCGTTTATTGCTCACACACGAATGGATAAGCATGTGTACCCGTATGTGAATGTGTATTTTAAATAAGGTCTCTGAACACCTTAGTAGGACTCTTGAAAAAGGTACGTGAATTTTTGGTGTTGTCTTATAATAAAATAATGAATTATTTTCCATATCAATACTGACTTAATAGTTTTTGTCTGTCTCTCGCTCTGGCGGTTATGTTGGTTGGGTAGGGTAGGTATAGCAAACTTAGTACAATTGTTTATTTTTGGTACTCTTTGAAACAAAAAAGTACACCAAAGACTCATTTTCAAAACTTAAACAGTTTTTCTTTTAATTCGAAATTCTTATACCTAAATAAATTTAATTGTTTTCTTTACATTACAATACTTCAAAAAAATAGTACTTTATTTGGGGTTAGGCTCGAAACTCAAACAGTTTTTGTTTTCTGTTGTAAATTTTTTTATTCAAAATTCTGTTTTATTTCTTAATTCCTAAACTTTAAAAATTTAATTTTTATCTTTTTTATTGCAATACAAAGAATAGTTCGAATAATTTATTTGAGGTTAGGCTCACAAGTAGGTAAGAAATATGAAGGAGAGGAATGCTTAATTAAGGCCATTTTACATTATAATATAAAATTAATACTTTTAGGGGAAAATGAAACACTGATATGATAAGTTTTTATTGTTTTTCGAACAAATTTAAACAGCAATTAGAGCAGGGTTGCATTTTATTCAAAAGTATTAATACTTGTATTATAGTGTGAAACGGCTTTAACGATCACAAGTCAAACGTTTTGAGTCATATCTAAGGAAAATATAAAACCGAATTTGGGCACAGACTCGGAGAGTTAAGAGCAAAGGCCCCCAACCAAAAAAAGTGGTTAAAATGAAAATGCATTGGTTTGCTAAATATTTAGCAAAGTGACACAAACCTACCTTGTTGAAAGGGTATGCTACTGATTTAAAATGTTTACATGTTTTGTTCTCTTTGTGAGATTCTCGTTGAGATTGTGTATGTGCTCACAGACCCTTAGGGGTTTGCGTGGGGGCTCTTGGTTAAGAGACAAAGTGCAAAAAGCAAGAAAAAGTTATTAGAAGGATTTGGATAGAGATTAAAGTGCAAAGATCGCAAGGAAAAATTTGGCCCTGTATTTTCGTTCAGTCATATGATATGAGCCAGACAGCATAATTTTAATGTAGAGGGAAAATCAAAGCAGACTACTGCCGGAAAGAGACTCATTAAGGAAGTGGTCTGCTTCGATGTTCTTCCTATATTAATATTTAACCGTGGAGTATAAAAGCTCCACAGTACGCTCGATTTATAACGTATTACGAGGTGCTCCAAATGGCGCACTACTCATATGTTCCGAAAGATACTTCTCATAATTAGCATTCTTCGGTATTATTATGCGTCTGCGGACCTTTCTCCGTCTTCTGCCAAACAGAATCTCGAAACGGATAGCTCTGTGGTCAGACATGGTTAGTCTGACCGCGATCTTTCAGTCCTTAACACTTCATGAATCAACAGAGATGGGTTCTACCCTCCCCCTGTCTAGTACAAACAAATCGCATCTTTATACAAATTCCATCAATAGTTGTCGTCTGTAGTTATCAGTTAAAATCACAGCCCATGACTAATGCCATAATTTTCTTACTGCAGAAGCTGACCAGTTTTATTCCTTCTGTGACGGAAGATATACTGACGCTATAAAAAATAATCCCGATCTATTGCCAATCATTACTACAGTAAGGTCCTGCGAGTAGAGATGTTGCATTGGTACCACTTGTACACCATGCCGCACCAGGATTATTTACATAATTCAGACAGTTTGTAATACAGATTGGCAGGCTGTTGAGACAGGCCCTTGATACTGTTATGAAATTTCCGAGTTTCCTCTAACAACGCCATATCCAGCTTATCTTCATGAAAACAACGCATCATTGCTCGCAGACGGAGAGTATGTGTACATTGACAAGTTTGTTCCAAAATCTTTTTGCACTTAATACTTAAATTTGTATAGTAGTCAGTACCAGGGTACATTAATCATGTAGTTAATACTGAGGGGAATTATTAAGGCGAAAATTTTATATATTTTTATATATGGATTTTGACAGGTAAACTTAGAATTTTTCCCCTTAAATGGGACTTAATATTTCTCATCCGTAATGAGTCTACCTGATAAATGTGCCTTCGTAGGTTCTCGTAACTAAATGACAAATTAGAAAAACACCTCAATGTAAAATATATTTCTTTAGTTTATGTTTTAATCAGCATGATAAAAAATTAAAAAAAAAACAGTACAATTTAAGAAGCCACTTGGTACGACCTCAAATATTTGTTTACCATCCCAGGCTGGTAATTGTCCCTTCATTACACATCGTTAAAATATAATGCACACATCACGTAGCAAAGTGATAAAATATCAGCGTGACATTAACAGCGAACGAATTAAGAAACTGTTTATGAAATTAGGTAGAGGATTGTCAAGAAATGTTTTTTTGTTTTTGTTTATAATTTTGTTGTTAAGTTTCCTTTTTATTTATTTTGGACTGTTATCAACAAAAACAACAACACAAATAACATTTCGTGTAATTTGAAGGACTCATTTGCATTTGCAATGACAAAAATATCTTTATTCTCCTAAAAGTCAAAATGAAAAACTAATTTAGATGCGTGTCTAAGCGCATTCTCTATTAAAGCTAATGTCAAAAAAAAAACAACAACAAAAAAATAGAAAAAGAAAATTTATCGTATTTATGCTTGTGAATCAAGTTTTGAATTTACGCCCTTGTAGTTTGGAGTTCTTTTTTTATGATAAATTGTATTGTTGTTTGTGTTGCAAACAACATTTAAACATTTAAAATGAACAGTTGTGCCTTTTGTAGTTTCGATAATTAATTTCAATTTTTCTTTTTTCCTTATCAAACCTTATTTATGCAACTCTTTCACCCTTAACTGCAACTTGCCTGGGGTGGGGTGAGTGAATCAAGGTAGCCGGACGACTACAGACAGTACGAATAGTTTCGCAATAAAAATATAATTTTGAAGGGCTTTTGAAGTACAAATACATAAATATTGTTATTGTTTATTAGGTTTCAAATCTGTGTTGGGAAAAAATGTGGTCATATGGATAGAAATCTGTTTTTGTTTTTCGATTTTATATCAGCCACTTGCATGACTTATTCCAAGATGTTTTTATAATAAATATTAATTAAAAGTTGTGATTTGATTTGGCTTTGAAACCCCTTTGAAGTATGCAAATATTTTAACATTGAAAATTTGTATTTCTAGTGACGACTGCACTCGCTCTAGATACGAGTGCACTTGCTCATTATTTGCTGTTGTAGCGAACACTGCACCTTCTGTGCAATCATTTTTAGAGTTCCGTATAGAAAGATGTGTGCCCGTTCGTTACACGTTTGCTTTCAAGCCTTAATACGTGTTAAAATTTTTCATAAAACGTTAATTGCTATAACAAAGAAATAAAGTTAAAAAGTGAAGGGGGTCCTCATACACGAAACGTATTTTAATTTTATTTATAACGCCTAAAAGTATGTTTTTAGTAATATAAATAAATGCTACGAAATCTATACATATCATATATACATATAATAAAATAGAACCTTATTTCCGTCTGTCTGTCTATCCGGCTGTCTGTCTGCTTTTCTTTTGTGTTCGCATCACGTAAAAACTACTGGAAGGATTTAAAAAAAAATTGTGAGCATCCTGATTCCAACATAGGATACTTTTTTCCGCAAAAATATCTCATTTCCAAGAGAAAGTAGAGAAAAATCAGAAAATAACGATATTTCCGGTTTAAAGGTACTGAAATTTTCTGTTTAAAAACTGGGATATTTTAAAAACTATTGCGTAACATTAGGCGCCAATTGAATAAAATTTCTATTTGATTTGTATTTTTACTTTGTGGAATTATATTGTTATTTAAATATTTAAAACACCTCTTACCATAACTGAAGCACTTTAAAAGTTAGTCTTATAATTAGTGTAGAAGCAAAATCGAGCAAAATATATTCAGGACGCCCACGACGTGGAGGGCGCAGCTAGTGTATAATAAAACTGTAACAGGACCATTTCTGTACATGAAATATTTTTTAAAAATTTTTTTGCTGGTTCAGTTAGTAATAGAAATGGAATACAAAACATAAATTTTTGGAAATTTTGTCTGTCTGTCTGTTATCGCATCACGTAAAAACTACTATATGAATTGTAATAAAATTCTGTGAGAACGTACCTTAGTATATCGATTCCAATATGGGATACTTTTTTCCCGTAAGTATATCTTATTTCAAAGAGAAAATAAAGAAAAAGTAGCAAAAGTTATTTTACCAATTAACTGGTACATACTGCAAAATTGGCAGCACCTTTTATTTTTTTCAGCGGCAAATTTTAAACACTATTTACAGAACTCTATAATAATTTTTTAATTTTATATAAGTTTTAGAATTTTATGTAAAGCCTATATTCCTGAGTATTTACCCAGAGATGGGTACTTTTATATAAAGTAAATACATAAACTATACCTGAAGTGCTATAAAAGCAAGTCTTAAAATTTGGTGTGGATTACTTTCAAAGCAGAGTTGAACAAAATATAGTCAGGGAGGGTATCATTCAATATCTGCCCTTTTTTCTGATAGCAAGCATCACCTTTCTTACTATTTAAAGATTGAAGAAAATGAATAAATTTAAAATTATATTTCAACGAAAATCTAATAATTCTCATCCTCTCAAGCATATTTTAGAACAACCATTCATTATTAACATTAGAGTTTTAATAATCATTTGACCAAAATTCTAATTTCTTAATCCAATATTCATATTTATTTCTTTCTTTCAGTTAATTATAAACTGGTTGCGTTTTGTAAAGCAAAAAAGGACAACCCTTGAAAACGTCTATATAAGAATTTAAATGAATAAATGGATGAATGAACGGATACATTAACTTTATATGTATGTATATGTATGCATATGTATGTATGTGTGCATATGATATTCACCTTTTTACCTTTTTAATGGCACATTTTATAGTCGTAAAATATTAAATGAATAAAACCTTAATAAACTTAACTAAGCATCTCCTTTCATCTTGCGAATGTTTCTACACGTATTTGGTGTTCTGTTACTTCGATCTGCATATGTGTTCTTACATACACTTCTACGCTTTTAAATTTTACTACTTCCACAAATGCACTCGGAGAAAAAGTTAAAAATATGATTTTTGTGAAATACTGAATGAAACATAAAGTAATTATTCAGAAGAAAATTTAAAAAAAATATTCGAATTTTATTCATTTTTTCCAGTGCATGTATAAAATATTATACAACAATAATGTGATGTTTCTGTATTCCAAGCTATCAAATCATTTAGAAATTTTGTATGACAATACAGAAACAGCACATAAAAAAATTATTACTATATTTGCTTTGTTCTGTATCGTATTTTTTTAAGTGTAGTTTGTATTTCATAAGTTATTAATATTTAAACCTTTTAAAGTCATTACGATGCATATAAATTCACAATTTAGTGTGCAAGTGTTTTTTGTATTTGTTGTTTTTGTAAAATGACATTAGAAAGATAAAGATTTTCTCTTCAAAGGATCATCAAAATAAATTTAAAGATATTAGGAAATTTTCAATGGCTGCTTCTGCTGCTGCAACTTGTGTTAAAGAAACGAGTATTTATTTTTATTTTATAGATTTTTCTGCTACGAAATAATAAAAATAAATACAATTAATTGCACATGTTTTGTCTCTTGAATTTCTTTCTATCGAAATCAAAAAGAAAAAAGTTACTCACTCTATGAATCTAATGCTGCCATTAGCCTTCGTGTTGCATGTTGTACTCATTCTGTTGTTTGTACTGCGATGTACAACGATGCAGTACAAGCCTGTAACAAGTGTCCATATTTAATTAACACGTTTAGACGAAAAATGCATTTAAAAGCTTTTTCCCTCGATTAACCAGTGTACAGTAGGACAGAGTAAAAGAATTGGAAAGACATCTTGCAAAGAGAAGCTATTGGCTATCTATAAGTTTTAAGCTGTAAGCCACAGCCAAGGCGAATTGAATACTAGGTAATCGCAATGTGGCAACAAGAACAACCACAGGCAATTTTGTTTGTGTAAAAACACCCACAGTTGTCAAAAAGTCAAAGAAAAATAAAAAAAGAAGAAAATTTTTTAAACAAAACATAAAAGTTTTGTTAGTTTTTACAAATTATATTATAATATTTAAAGAAAAAAGTTGAAAAACGTGAAGAATAAAAATAAAAGAACATAATCTCAAATTTTATTTAATAAAATGTGTCGCAAAGAAAATGTAAACAAATTTTTGACATAAGAGGGTATAAAACACATATATAGAAGAAGATGCTCAACTGGGCTATCAGTTTTACCTAGTATTCAATTCGCCTTGGCCACAGTTTAAGGGATTTTAAAATGTTTTTTATATAGAAAAGCAGGCAGAAAATTTATATATAAGAATATAATAAAGTTTCAAAAAGACTGTGGTTGCACATTTAATATTTTTCACGATCGCCGAAGTTTGATCACGATTGAAGTATGTTAACCTGGGCCGTTTCACAAGGGGGTATTTTTCATTGAATCTCAACCCAGAGACGATTACAAGGAGTTCCTGCAATTGTGTTAGTGTTTCCAGGTGAATGGCATCTATTATCTGAAAATATTTTTATTCCGCGGAAAATTAGAACTGAGTGATGAAGAACAAAGTGCCTAAGAAGCTGTCTGTATTTTTCTCGTTAGAGTGTGTTGCCTAGCACAAATCGCAATCGACTCCCAAGTAAGACTTATACCTCTTGCGATGTTTGTTGTACTAACAGAATATTGACAATGATTTTTTTTAGAGAGCTGTGGAGAAATTCTCAAACCATTTGTGGTATTTCAATGCAGAATTTGTAGCTCTTGTGTTCTTTGACTTCAGACGAAGAACAATAGAAAGTCCTAATAAAATTTTGTGAGGAGGTACCAAAGTACCTCGATTTAAATTTGGAGTTTTTTCCCTCCCTTCATCTCTATTTTCTCTTGGGAATTATCCAGAGACAGGTACATGATTTTGAACATTTTTATTTTATGATTAAAAAACAGCCGCGGTGATTTTAATTATTAGCTTAATCTTGAGAGGTTAAATACTTATCAGTTATGAATTTCATACATTTTATTTTAAGATATTAAATATATTTTCATTGGCCTAAAATAATATGCGAAAACAATATAATTTTTGCTAGATTTTTCTTAAATCGTTTTCGTTCTCTTGCACTGTGGTTGTGTGCAAAAAATATTGCGAGCATCCAATTCCTTTACCACACTTACAAAAATATTATATTTAAAAATGCAACATCACTTTTCATTTGAAAAACAAATTTAAACAGATTAATGCATTTCTATTGTTTTAGATGTTCAAAAAAAAAAAAAAAATTAAACAATCAATAAATCGAATACCTGAAGGGTTTGCAGTAAAGATTTTAGTAATGAAACAACTTTTAAGGGTATTTCTGGAATGTAAAAATAAAAGAACAACGTAAAGAATTGACTAACGTTAATTTAACACAATTTCCCATTCAAAATTGTTTTTAAGTTTTTATAAAAGAGCACTTCCTTTAGATAATGAGTTTTATCATCAAAATTAAAAACATAAAATATTTTTGAATGTCTTGCATATCTGTACATATAATAAAACTGTAACAAGACCATTTCATTTCAATTTATGTCTGTCTGTCTGTGTTCGCATCACGTAAAAACTACTGGATAATTTTTATAAAAATTTTATGAGAAGGTACCTTGGTATCTTAGTTCAAATATAGGTTACCTTTTTTCCACAAAAATATCTCATTTCCAAGAGAAAATAGAAAAAAGGTAGTAAAAGTATGTAATATTACCGTTTCAATGGTACTCTAAACTTGACAGCAACTTTTTATTTTATCAGCAGGATATTTTAAACATTATTTAGAGAACTCTACAATAACTGTAGAATTTTATATAAATTTTAGAATTTTATCCCGGGATAGGTACCTCTATATAAAGTAAATATATTAACCATAACAGAAGATCTATAAAAGTAAGAGTCTTAAAATTTGATATGCGTGACTTTCAAAGCTAAATCGAACAAAATCTCGTCACACTAACATACGTTTGAAGCACACATGCTATTTCTAACAAATCGTACGGCTGAGTATGATAATGTATCATGGCCTTAAATGTGGTGATTCAATTCAACTAAAATCAACAAATAATTAAGTCGATCAATTCTTAAACTTAAACGAAAGATCAATTTTTTTATATTTTATACATTTAGTGTTTAAAAACAAATTCCTAATAAAATATAAGAAAAATTATCAAAACAATATTTTCAATTCAATTCACAGGATCCCTATCTGAGCTGCTGTCAAATAAAAATATGTGGTGCGAGTGACACGTAATTCTAATTGAACTGAATGTTAAGTCAGCCTATCTATTCAAACATTTATTAGGAATGCACAAATATTTGTCTGAAAGTATGTATGGATGTGTGTTTTTACATGCAGCATTAGGGTGTAACTTTTTAACATGATGTTGCAGTAAAAGAATATCTTTTTGATTTCGCAAAACGCAAACTTTAACAAAATCCTTCTGTATCCTTGTGTTTTATAATAAAACTGTTAAGAAATGTTAGCATTTCGAATACTTTTTCTTGAAAGTAGTTTCTTCGTGAAAGCAGGCCTCCTTAAAAGTCAATTTTTTTGAAAAGTACTTTTTAAAGGGTACTTTTTATACAAATGGTTCCGAGCTTATGTCGCAACTGAAATTACTTTCAATTTGTTAAAAAGGAAAAGAACTGTACTTTATTTCAACCGAAAATCAGTTTGAAGTTTTAAAGTTACTGATGTTGATGAGAAGTTGAAGAGAACTGGGCGCCTTTTTTCCAGTGTTATTTTCGTATTTAATTTTGCTCGCAAAATATTTGGAACTGATTTGGTGACCCTTGATTAATCTAAGCTTTCAAGATCTGCAAGACCTGTGGAGAGATTAAAAAAGAAGTGTAGAGCAAGAAGAAGAGATTATACAGTCCGAATATCAGTTTTCTTTTAAATCTCCATTATTGCTCCTCTTGTGTGAGCTTTTATTCCATCTGGGTTAAACTAAGTTAGCAATGTGACACAAATAATCCCTTTCAAAATTTGTATATACTGCTTAGTAGTTATGATTATGGTGCTACACTCGACATTCTAAAAATGTGGTCAATTACTTTTCAATTTAAATGACGCACTCAGCCGTCACTTTGAGGGATTTTTCGTATACATTCTTCTTGCCTCTCAAACTCATGCAGACCTCTAGTTGACAACCAACATAAAAGACATATTATAGAACCTTATACAACCTTTAAACACAATTTTGACACTAAATTGATTGGATTTGTTCCGCCAGTAAATAAAATACTTCACCGAAAGGTATGACAACAACATTTTGACACACTCACATCATGACATTACCTTTGTCCTACTCCGTAATACTCTCTTTTAAACTGTATTTCGTTCTTAATTCTTCTATACACAAAGGGATATGCAGCAATAGCTGGACGACCTAGAAATTGAACCTGTCGAAGTAAGTCTCTAAATTAGTGATTTTAAAACTGGCCCCAATGTACCTAATGTACCTGCTCGTTTATAGCCAACTAGAGAAAAAAGACTTCAGTATCTCGGTATCTCGGCAGTGAGATGTAAAAATAGTAATCGAAAAGCTAAAAGAGCCTTTACTAAGCGGAACTGAACCGAGTATTTCGCTTAAACAATAACAGTGTCAAGCTAGTGAGATCTGGTTCGAATCAAAAGTGATCAGGGATAAGCTGCAAGTATATCTAAGTCATTGCCTTGACAATATCCCTCGTCATTACACCATACCAAATGTTGATTTATGGACAAGAACTCTTCAAACAGACATCAACGTCTGGATAGGGTAAATTTTAATGTGAGTGATAAACTCAAAGCCTGGCGCAGCAAAAACTATGATATCGGCCTGATCAGATGTTACAATACCATGTGGGGCTGAAATTAACACATGTCGGCCGCAGGTCGAGAAATGTTGCAAATATATTTTTTAACCATCAACGACCTGTCTTCTATACACCTCTAATATGTTGGCATTTCATGTAAGTACGTACGTATGTGCGAGTAAGAATGGAGAATAATTTGGGTAGCGTTTTGTTCAACGTGTCTTGCATTAGTAAATATTTATTTGTACTTATTTAGTTAAATTGTTGCTGTCATTGTTGCAGTGCATTGTTGTTATTTTTATTGTTACGACTGCAATGCTCATTTCAAACAATTTAGAAAACATCACATATGAATATACATGTGTAAGTACATACATACAAACGTATACGTACATACATACGTATGTATGTGCATGTTTCAATATAATAGAATAGAGTACATACTACTTCACTTAAAAAATGTATGTGTATGGGTGAGTATGAGTCTATTAACGGTGATTTACGAGTATTTTGCATAATTGATGACTAATCTATTTAACTCATACTCACGTCCTGTCACGTTTATCACAAAAATTTACTAAATTATTTTCACATACAAACCTACACCCACACTTAGGTATTTTTAATGTGCATGTGTATTTTACACTCTACATCACTGTAAATGTGCATAAGTATGTGTGTGAGTATATATGTATGTAAGTGAATGAGTGAGTAACGAAGTGCGTTTTTTATTACGAATTGTATTGTTGTGCAATTATTGAACGCTCCACTAGGGTGGCATACCAGAATAAAAAATAAATAGACGTATAAGAATGTATGTGATTGCAAAGTCCAATCACGTTTTATCTTAAAGGATATACGCCAATACACACACACTCGCAAACAAACGCCCATATACTGCTTGAAATTTGATACAACATTATATCGTTTGCGCTTAGGAAACGTAAAATGACCTTTCTTTTTATATTTTCCTTTTTTTATTTATTTTTTCTTTGCTTATTGGCATCCTAGTACCCATAGTGATAATGAGTGGATTGTATAGTCAACCGTTATTATCTGAAAGAGGTCAAATATCTTAAGGCCAATTATTCTTTCTTTTTTTACTAATTTGTATCATTAGATTTTTAAATGCCAAATAATCCGAAATTTATTAGCTTCTGCTTGGCCATAGATTATCAGCCAAATGAACATAAATTAAGTAAAACCACATTTCCAATTTAAACTGTAATCTATCTGTATTTTTTTATTCGTATACTTCTTTTATAAAAAATGTGAATTTTTTTAACAACTGTGTGCAAGATATATTCTTTGCAAGTTTCTAGCAAAAATGCGATTCAAATGTATAATATAAATTTTAATTGAAGGGGCAAAAACTGTAAAAATGATATTATTTTGTATATATAGCATTCTGCATGTTCTTTTCTAAGATTGCCAATTAAAGGTTATAATTAGTATTACGAAAAATTTTCTATAGAATTTTTACGAAAAATTTTCTATAAAATTTTTTATAGAATTTTTACGAAAAATTTTCTATAAAATTTTTTATAGAATTTTTACGAAAAATTTTCTATAAAATTTTTTATAGAATTTTTACGAAAAATTTTCTATAAAATTTTTTATAGAATTTTTACGAAAAATTTTCTATAAAATTTTTTATAGAATTTTTACGAAAAATTTTCTATAAAATTTTTTATAGAATTTTTACGAAAAATTTTCTATAAAATTTTTTATAGAATTTTTACGAAAAATTTTCTATAAAATTTTTTATAGAATTTTTACGAAAAATTTTCTATAAAATTTTTTATAGAATTTTTACGAAAAATTTTCTATAAAATTTTTTATAGAATTTTTACGAAAAATTTTCTATAAAATTTTTTATAGAATTTTTACGAAAAATTTTCTATAAAATTTTCTATAGAATTTTTACGAAAAATTTTCTATAAAATTTTTTATAGAATTTTTACGAAAAATTTTCTATAAAATTTTTTATAGAATTTTTACGAAAAATTTTCTATAAAATTTTCTATAAAATTTTCTATAGAATTTTTACGAAAAATTTTCTATAGAATTTTTACGAAAAATTTTCTATAGAATTTTTACGAAAAATTTTCTATAGAATTTTTACGAAAAATTTTCTATAGAATTTTTACGAAAAATTTTCTATAGAATTTTTACGAAAAATTTTCTATAGAATTTTTACGAAAAATTTTCTATAGAATTTTTACGAAAAATTTTCTATAGAATTTTTACGAAAAATTTTCTATAGAATTTTTACGAAAAATTTTCTATAGAATTTTTACGAAAAATTTTCTATAGAATTTTTACGAAAAATTTTCTATAGAATTTTTACGAAAAATTTTCTATAGAATTTTTACGAAAAATTTTCTATAGAATTTTTACGAAAAATTTTCTATAGAATTTTTACGAAAAATTTTCTATAGAATTTTTACGAAAAATTTTCTATAGAATTTTTACGAAAAATTTTCTATAGAATTTTTACGAAAAATTTTCTATAAAATTTTCTATAGAATTTTTACGAAAAATTTTCTAATGAATTTTGACAAAAAATTTTCTATAGAATTTTTACGAAAAATTTTCTATAGAAATTTTACGAAAAATTTTCTATAAAATTTTCTATAGAAATTTTACGAATAATTTTCTATAAAATTTTCTATAGAATTTTTACGAAAAATTTTCTATAGAATTTTTACGAAGAATTTTCTATAGAATTTTTACGAAAAATTTTCTATAGAATTTTTACGAAAAATTTTCTATAGAATTTTTACGAAAAATTTTCTATAGAATTTTTACGAAAAATTTTCTATAGAATTTTTACGAAAAATTTTCTATAGAATTTTTACGAAAAATTTTCTATAGAATTTTTACGAAAAATTTTCTATAGAATTTTCACGAAAAATTTTCTATAGAATTTTTACGAAAAATTTTCTATAGAATTTTTACGAAAAATTTTCTATAAAATTTTTTTATAGAACATTATTTAGAAAATTATTCGTAAAAATGTTGTTATGGGGTCGGAAATGAATATTGTAGAAATTATTCCGTGTAACAAACTTATATACACCCTTTCCACCTGTGGTCAAGGGTATAATAATAATGGACCTGTTCGTTAATGCATCACTGTTATATACAATACATTCAACAAAAAGCAAACAATAGCAATTCTGCCACTATCAGCTGTTTGAAAAGCATTACTTGAGTAGTCTTGTATAAATAACTATAAATAATTATTTATATTTTAAATTATTATTATTATTATTATTATTATTATTATTATTATTATTATTATTATTATTATTATTATTATTATTTAAATTTTAAATTATAATTTAAATTCAATAAGTAATTTTGTTTTGATTTTTTACCAACTCTCCTCAATATTCCCTATATGGCGCTGAGGCAACATAAATGTATTGAATTTTTTTTATGTATACATGTACAGAAAAAAAATCATGTGCATATAATTTTCCAGTATAATAAAAAAAATAATAAATAAACACAAAGCAATGAAACAAGCAAAAAAGCATAAGCAACAGCTGTTTCTTAGTAGCAACGCAAAGTTTTCTCATTAGAAGGCGCAATGAAGCACTTAGGATCAGGTCGAATATTTCCTTTATTGTCTAAAACCCATTTAAATGAAAAACTAATTTAAAGTACAACTAAAACCTTGTCCTCTATCAATGTAAAATATCAATAAAAACGCATTTTAAATTCAACTGCGAAAATTCAAATCAAAATTATTTCGTTTAAATTAAAGTCGAATTTAAAACAGCAAAAACTGTGAATTAAATTTACAAGAATAAGAATGGATGTGTCACAGCAAGCACACATTCATTTGCAATTTCTGTTGTCAGACTGGCGGTTTGTGTAAATTTCCATACATGTAACTGGCTGGTGTAATGTAAGATTATGGTCCCTTTTGGCATACCAGAAGGGACTATAAGTGACAATCCTGTTTCCTTGTTTGATTGGGGTTGTGGTCGGCAAAAAAAAACAATAATTAAAAAGGAGCAAAACAAGACTACATGAAATTGGTCTGGAGAAAATGAAAAAGTAATCGTTATCGTTGCTCGTAAAGGTGGTTGACAGTGGCAGTGGTAGCAGCAGCATCTGTATGGTCGTCGTCGGTCACACAAGTGTACCAAAGTTAATAGTTATTGACCATTGACCATTAAACACAGCACAAAGTCAACAGAAATTTGCAATCAAAATCTTATTAAAGCCTACTTTTGTAGTTTTATGACCACAGGTAAGCAAATCAAATACATTTTTCTTCTCTCCTGCTCACAAAATCATCTTTATGTTGTGTTGTGTTGGTTTGGTTCGTTGCTAATCGTTAGGCAATATTGCTGCAATTTAAAGGAAACATAAAAACAAATTGAAATTTTTAATTGCAGCACATTCAGTTGTGATGGAAAAATGGAAGATTTTAATTTTGCATTGTTTCAACGCAGTTTTTGCAGTATTTAATCAATTATATCCTTTTTAATATCCGGTATTTTTTTTTTGTGTATCATGTCGTCGTATTATTTATGGTATTAATACGGCTCATGTCAAACATTATCATTGTTTCCTTTCTTTCTGTTTTTGTTTGTTTTCTTGGAACAAATCATGGGATAATCAAACAAGTGGCCTGGCCTGTTGGTGTATAATTTTGATTTTCTTAAGGTTTCCGTTAAACTGCTTATTTTATGCCCCTTTATGTGTTTGTGTCACTGTGTGGCTGAATAAATGAGTGTGTCATTAATGGTTTGTATACAAAGATTTAATTTTCCGTTTTCTCCATCATTATCAATTTATACGCCTACTTCGCATTTACGCTGTTAAACATCCATTACTTCCTTCCTTCCTTCCAACCATCCTGCCTGCAGTCTTTGTTATAGAAAACAAGCCATTGCATTCGATAGCAAATTCGCCACATTTATCAGATCTGTAAATTCTGATAAATGCTGTTTTTATGTCTTTGTTTGTCTAAAAACAATATTAAATACAACCTTCCAAGTCACGTGACTTTCTATGACACGTGTTTTTATCGTCGATTTTCCTTTTTGTTTTTTCGTTGTTGTTGTTTTGCATAGTTGTTGTTATTGATGCATTTTTATTATTTGCTTTTTATTATTTCTTTAACGATTTACATGGATTAATAACTCCCAACCCCCTCGTTGAAAGGTAAGCGAGTAGTAAAAAGATCAAAAAACAAAATAAATCCATACAAGTAGTTTAATAATAGACTTCTAATGCTCTCACACAAAGCCAACATTTGGACGAGAAGTAAGATTTCGCATCTAATGGGAAAATGTTAAAAGAATCCTTGGAAAGGGAGGTTGCAAATTGAGACATCATCAAGCACTTTTTGTTCGCCGCTATTACCCGGACAACTGTTTCAAACTAAAGGCCCAACTATAATATGCATAAGCTGACTTAAGCTAATGTCAAAATATGAACGAAAAGTCTGTCAAATGCTTAAGCAACTTATTGAAGTCTTTTAGGTGGCTACAATGTACTTACAGGAATCTAAAAATTATTATGACACAGTTGCACATTTGTTTTATTCGTACTTTTGAATAATAATAATTTTTTTCTGAATAAATTTAATTTGTTAACAAAAAGGTGTTAAATAAACATATTTTATATACCTAATGCCATTCATATACAAATTAATAATTATTTTTAATAGTTTTAAGAAAATTTCGAAAGAAACATTTGAAATTTTTTGCTGTTTTGGTAATTTTGGCCAAAAGTACTAAAAAATACAGCGGTGTGCATCACTCAACCCATAAACAATAAAATGCTCTGTCTTTTTAATTATAATTATTATAAAATGCCTCCCTTTTTTCTTATAGAAACTTCTTTTTTAAACATTTTATATTAAATTTAGATCAAGGCGAATTCATACCAGGTGTGAGCAGTAGGACAACAACTACAACAAAACAACAACTTTGACATTAGATTAGCAGATATGAAACAATGTGTTTTTTGACAAGACATTAGCAAAAAACAATAAGCTGGGCTATCGACTTCACCTGGTATGAATTCGCCTTGATTTAGATATAATTTGTTCACTTTCATCCTCCATTCTCCTTAAATAAAATTAATTTTATTTACATGTTTATATTAAATACAGTTCAAGTTGATTTTATTTATTTAAAAAATGGTTTAAAAAATAAAAAAATACCATCCGCCTGCCAAATGTCTATCCGTATTTTCTCACCGTTTTGTACAATTTGCTTTTACACTATTCTATTCTATTTTTCTTATTCGACAAAATTTTTTGTAAGGTCTAAGTACATGTGGGACAGTGTAAAACAGCCTTTCGTTATCTTTTTATCTTGTCACTTTTCTTAAAGATGGGGAATCATTAGTGTCTTAATTATGATATATCAGGTACATATATTTTTGTTCATGACATACAAACCACGATTCCGTTTCAAATATATTCCATCTTACTCCACATCACAATTAATCCTGTAAAAACTTCACTTAAAGTGGTTTTACACGACGTGTATTTGTCATATGACTTGTCACTTTTCCATGTGTAAATTCTAAACACGTCGTCTGAAGCCTTTCAAACATAACATGTGTATTTTCCATGTGTACAATACATATGACATTTTTCATTTAGAACGTGTTCTATGATATGACAAAGCATCTGACATCCTGTAATGCCAACTTGATATTTTGATATTTTAGTTTTTTTTTGTGGTACCAAAAGCACAACGTTTGTATCTTTGCATCAGCTGAGGTTGGCAATACAAAAAAAGACATTGGAAGTTCCTTTAGCTGGAAACATTAACGCTCTCCAGTACAATGAATTGTGGAACCTTATTATAAAAGTCGGTTTTGGATAAACTTTGGAGGAGAACATTTTTACAGGAGAGCTTTAGAAAACAATCCCGGCAGCAGATATACTCTAGATGAAAAATGCATTGTAACCGGCCGAAGCTGGCAATACAGATAATCTTTATTAAGCGTTGCCGGATTTGAGCACACCATAAAATAATGAAATAATTTCCAACGTAAAGTAGCTCTGGGTTGAGGAACAACGTGCTCGTGTCAATGTCGTTATCGTTTAAAGTTAATCAGGCCGTCATAATTGGATTCGTCGAATAGCTGTACTGCAGTTCTGTTATCGGTGGTTGTAATCGTTTTGGTTATCGTGTATAACCTAGTAATTTCTATTCAATAAATCAATAAAATACATTGGTAGAGCTCGTTTTTTTCACTGGAAAAGCTCCATTAAATTCAAGTTTTCACTCATTTGAATTTTACCTAGCTAAATTTGGAGTCTCATTTCCTATACCAAGGTGCAGCTCGCGTTACAGATTTTGGAGGAAGCAAAGGATGCTCTGGAGGAAGCAAAGCGCGCTTTGGCTTTTGCATTACCTAATTTGTGGAATAAAAAAAATATTTTCCAATTAAAATTTGTTGGCCATTATTTTGTTTAAGGCCGTTTCACAAGTATTAATAATTTTGAAAAAAATAATGACACTCTGATCTTCGCTGTTTGAAATTTTTCAAAAGACAATAACAACTCACCATGTCAGGGTTTCATTTTCCTGAAAAGTATTGATATTTAGTAGATTCTTATGTTAATCCAAAGGCAAGTATTGTAACAAATTATTGAAATGTTGTCTGTTAAACCCAGTATTCTGTGCAGTTTTCCGGCGGAATGCATAAAATACATACATAAAAAATTTGTATAAAAATGTCATAAAAAAATGTTGCAGAAGTAGTACTGTGTTTTTACTGTGGAAACACATTGAAATGTTTCTGGCAACATTTTACCAAAGCTGTGAAATAAAGCAAATGGGCATTATTTCATGCGGAATTTTTTGTAAAATTTTTGTGGAAAATTTTGTAAAACAATGTGGTATATTTAAAAGCAATAAAATCGGAAAATTCCTCCAAATCTCGAGATAGACACCACAATTTAAATGTCAAATTTTCCTTGTGAAATAATAAATGTTGCTCAACATTGAAATGTTTCTGGCAACATTTTACCAAAGCTGTGAAATAAAGCAAATGGGCATTATTTCATGCGGAATTTTTTGTAAAATTTTTGTGGAAAATTTTGTAAAACAATGTGGTATATTTAAAAGCAATAAAATCGGAAAATTCCTCCAAATCTCGAGATAGACACCACAATTTAAATGTCAAATTTTCGTTGTGAAATAATAAATGTTGCTCAACATTTTTCCCAAATTCGAACAGAGTACTAGGTTTTAAGAAAAAAATTAAAAAATAAATTTTTAAACGTTGGCATTAATTATAAGTAGGTATCTACCTAAAAATAGAAAATAATTAAGCTTCACTTTTCCTTTCTAGGCGAGTTTGTTGCACTTTCGAGGGCCTCGTGAGTTTAGGGCACATGGGATCCGATTCCTTGTGCCCTTTCGATAAAGGCAGTACTGATTAAGATGTACATATTTTGAGTTTTACTTATACTTGCATTATTTCCGGAGATATGAGGTAATCAATTTTACCTATTTTTACTCTTTACTCTTCACTTTATCCCCTTAGCGAAATCAGCGGAAGCTATTGATTAATTCTAAAAGAAAACTACAAGAATTTAACTGTATTGAAAAGGTAGTTGTTCGACAAAAATTTAATTTTTATAATTCATCTTTTCAAATGAATATTCAAATGAAAACTCTGTTAATTTAATATTTAAAAATAAAACTTAAAAGGCACTTTAATTTAATGTGAGCTAAAAAGAAAAGCAAAACAAGGATAATGTAAAAAGTTTGTTTTAAAAGCAGCAAGAAAAGTTTTCTGTTGCCCTCCACAGTGTGCAAGTTGAAATAAATAAATATGAATTTTTATCATTCCCATTGGTTAATTGCTGGCTTTTGTATTCAAGTTTTTCTTTTTGTTGTTTTTAAAACGTTTTTTTTCTATTTTCTTTGTTTCAAACTAGAAAGAGACGACGGATATGAAAAGTAAGAAGACAAATAAAAAACTACACACAGTTAGGCAACCGATTGTTGTATTTCCCACACTGTAAGTTTTTTTTTATCAAAAATTCTCATGTTCATGCCGACACACTCTTTAATTTGTTTCGCGCTGTTGGACAAAACGAAATAGTTTTTCTTTTTCTTTTAGTTTTATTTGTTATATTTTTATTCTCTTTTTCTTAAAAATACAAGCAGCCGATTGGTTAGCAGTTTCCGAAATGGAGGGGGACAATTTTTTCTGCTTTTTGTTTTCTGTTTATTTCCATTTATAAACAGAAATTGTGAAATGGATGGAAACGCTTTGGCAAATGAAACACGAGTGTCGATAAAACAGCAGATGTTTGGCGAAATTTAGTAGGTTTAATAAAGTACAACGCAAACTTTACTCTGCGAAAAGACGAAGATGTTTACCCAGATATTTTTCCCAAATTGTGTTATGAATTCCGAATATTAAGAATACAAAATTTGAAATTTAATATTTTCAACATTTTTTGCACTTGTTAATGAATGATTTTTATATGAAGAAGCAGTAGAAGAAGAAGAAAAAATGAACATGTTTGGTGTTAATTAAAGCGTATGGCTATTTCCTGTTTCCGTGCAACTTGTTGTTGTTGCTCTAATGTGTTGTTGCATGATTGTGTAAAGAGGTTATTTGAAGGGAAAAAAACTGCCCGCATTTGGTTTGATTGTTGTTTTGAATGGGCTTGAGTGGTACTTTTTGACATTTTTAAACAATTATACAGCAACAACACTAAACAAACAAATAAACTCTCATAAATAACAACAATGATAGATTACAATTTTGAAAAGGTTGTAAGTGCGTTGTTTCTTACTTCCGAGTACGTTGCAAGTTGTTTGCCACTTACCAACCATGATAATGGTGGTGGTGGTAGTTAATCTTAGTAGTTGTTGTTGTTGTTGCACTCACTGTGAATGATAGAGTGAATGATATCGTTAGCAAAATGTGAGTGCGGCGTAGTTAAATTTATTTGCACATATGTGTTACTCATTTTACGTAATCAACAACAACTGAAAATATCAATTTGTTTGATTTCCATGTCTTTGTTTTATTATACAATAATTTTATTTTATTTTAGTTGTTTTTTTTTTATTTTCATGCGCCAGTAGCTGGGGTTGCGGCGTTGGTGTTGCCAATTTTGGTTTTGAAACGGAAGAATAAAAACAACAACACATGTTTATAAAGTCGTTAAACTGTTGCTTTAATCATTATTCACCTTCTGTATTTCTGCATTTTCGATATGCGGGTACAAATGGCTTCTTAACTGCGTTTTGATGGAGTTGAAAACTTCGATTTGTGTCCGTCTAGAATAGAAGAGAGAAACATAGTTTTACACAAAAGAAACATAATAAGCTGAAGCATTTTGAAAAAGTACGCGACTGTTAATGGGTTTTTGAGAATATTTTGGAAAAAATTTTAAGGCGTTATAAAAGAATTACAACTGTTTTTACTAATGGTAATGAAAATGAATAGAAATTGAATAATTACTAATTATATTAAAAAAAAATAATTGTTTCCATAATATAGAAAATTTTGATCATTGTAGCTTTTATAGCTTTATATATGTATATTTACAAATTTTATAAAATAACCAATAATTTATATTTAAAAATTGTACATGATAATTACCTAGAACTGATGCGGATGGTGTGAGATGATTACCAACGGTGTTATTATACGACTGCTATACATGTATAAGGCTTGGCATTAGATCACTGTAAATTTATATTTTTTTTTTTCAAGACATGAGAAATGTTTATTTGAGTCGATAGAACGATCTATATAATTCAATATTTAAAGATGATTTCATGTAAATGTTGACGGCGGCTACGCTTCAAATGGTTCATACGATGGGTTCAATTTTAGCATACTCTCTTCAACATATCGGCCAGCATTTAATTTTTAAATTTAAATAAAATTTTTCAATATTGGCTTCGAGCTTCCAGCCTTGTTGAAACCACAGGTCATAGTCCAGGTCTTCCATTTTGGCAAAAAAAGACCTCGCCATTCACAGTAACGTTCCTGTCTTCTTTGAAAAAGTACGGTCCATAATTGGCAGTTCTTGCAATGCATCTGGCTGCTCCTCACACCAAATACTGCAATTTCGCTCGCTCAAGTACCAATACACAATTTTTCGATAAAAAAGTGAATCTTCATCCAAGTTTGCCAGCAAAAATTTTGATAACAAAATTCAATATTCTGCAAGTGTTGTTCTTTCGAAAGTCTATATCTATGTAGACCAAACCAAGGCTAATTCATACCAGGTGTGAGCAGTAGGACAACAACTACAACAAAACAACATCTTTGACATTAGATTAGCCGATATGAAACAATGTATTTTTGACAAGACATTAACAAAAAAACGAGAGCAAAAAACAATCATCTGGGCTATCAACTCCACCTGGTATGAATTCGCATTGGACCAAACTGAACATGTTTAACAGTAACATGTTAGACGAAAACAGCTGGGCTGCCAAAACCGTGTTACCAAAAAGAAAGTTGCTAAAAAATCGCTGGTAGAAGACTTGTCAAACGAAGATTTCATCATTGTATGAAACGGCCATTTCGAAGGCCTTAAGAAATACTAATATTTGAAGGGAATAAAACTAAACTAAACTTAATCATCTTAAACGAGACTAAAAATATTTTATTAAAAAAGACACGGAATTATAAATTTGCCTCCGTAGTTCGCAGCATTAAAAAAATCGTTTCCAATTATTGATCTCGTTTTTATTTTTTCACATGTTGGAAAAATTTTGTAATTGAATTGGATTTTTTCAAATCAATTTTTAATTATTGTGGTTGCACAACGTAATAAACGACGGTTTAATTTAATATACACTAAGAAAAAATAATGTAGAAAATGAAGTACGTGCACATTGGGTATAAAAGATGTAAAAATTTAATGTACTTAAAATACAGTTAAGAATAGAGAAATATATTTATGGCTAATTGCAGGACGTTAACTGATTAAAACCAATATACAGTTATTACTGAAGTTCAAGTTTAGAAGTTTTAATTTTGATATTTGAAGGCGAATTTTGATATTTTCGCCTCCCTTGCAGTTGTCAAATTCTATATATAAAAATTGTTTATATTTTTTTTATGGAGTTTGACTCTTCGCTTTCATACTTATGATGAGCTTTTCGCCACTGCCTCACTTGTTATGGATTCACCTTGACTTATTTCTACAAAATAATATTGTTGTTGGTTTTTTTACACATATTATTTTCTTAAAACCAGAAATTCAGGTAGAACTTCAGACTGCCCTTTATCAGTACATCACAAAATGAAAAATTAAAAATATTCTTTGATTTGTACAAGTGTACGGCAAAATAATGTGGAGACCTTTGCTGTCAAATCGTCTAATAATTGTCATTTGTTTTGGGTTGGTGTTTGGGTGGGTGTAATGGAAGGAGTAGTTAGAAAAGGTTAAACACCACCACCAGTACAACACCAGTATCAACACCAACACCACCACACATCGACAGTAATCAAGGATAAACAATTTGATTTGTCTTCCTGACATTTACAATTCGCACAAATGAGCAAACGTAACAAAAAACATTCAACATTCAGCATTATCAATTCAATTGTACGAGTATCATTGTTGCCGATGACTGTGGTTTTCGGTGGCAGCGGCAAGGATTTGTTATTGTAATCACCGCACAGAAGCCGCACAACAACCAAAGCATGAAATTCCACACAAGTACGACGACCATGATAACGATGATGATGTTTATGATGGTGATAATGATGCAAAAAGAATTGAACGTCATTCAGTCAACATCTGTGATGGTTTGTACAACAAAAAACACATTCTACGAAAGAATGAGAATGAATGTTTCATTGCAAACATTTGTTGTTTGCTTCAGCAGTGTCATTAGGAAGCGTCATTCGAACGATGGAAAAATGAAAAATAGCTGAAAGTCTGATTGTTATAATGATGTTAGAACGCAAGGTCCTTGCCAAAGTCAAAATGTTGGAGCAGGAGAGGAAATAATCTAATCAATTGAGCTTCATTAACGACAATTTGTAAAATGCAAATTCGAATTAATTGTCTTAATAATTGATAAACATTATTGAGTTAATAAATAAGGGGCAACACAAACAAAAAAACAAAAACAATAAAAATCTATTTTATTCCTTTATGTCTTGTGTTCGCAATATCTTTTGCATTTTATAGCTGAAATTATCTTAAAGTATATTTTTTATTTTTATTTTTATTTGATATTATTTTTCCTTTTTTCACTTGTGTAGAGTGACACAGAAATTCTCAAAAGTTGTGGCCAAATTGAAATTTGATGTCACAAACCGTATTATACATGATTTTATAGATTTCAAATTTATTTTTTATTTTTTTTTTTTTCTATCTGATTTCAAATGTCGATTTTTATTTGAAATCAACCATTACACTGAGAGTTTACGGGGCTGTGCATCAACACGTACGACTGTGTGACATTGGGTGCCTGTGGATTTGTTGGTGTTTGTGGAAAAAAAACTATTGCTTTGACATTGTTGATCTGCCAGCAAAGTGTCAATTCAGTTTGCATTAGGAATAATAAATGAATTGTAAAGTTGATTTTTATATGTTTCAGGTAAAGTTTGCCTTTTCTTGCAAGACTTTTAAGGGTCAGAGGAAATAGATTCGGCATTAGAATTAGAAATTAAGGCAAACAACTAGAAAACACCCTGCAGTTTTAAAAGATGCAAAATTCGTATTAAAATTTACACTGGATTACAGCACTTGTTAAAGAGTACACTATGCAAAAGGGGTCATTCTTCGACAGATATACATATGTACATTTGCAACAAAAATAGTAAAATAATAAAATAGTAACTCATTTCATGTATGTATGTCTGTCTTTCTTTTTTTGTGTTCGCATAACGAAAAAACTGCTGGATGGTTTTAACAATATTTTGTGAGGAGGTGCCTTGGCATCCTGATTCCGATATAGGACTCTTTTTTTCCATAAAAATATCATACTTCCAAGAGAATGTGGAGAAAAAGCAGTGAAAGTACGCCGATTTTTTTTACCGATTTTAATGTACTGCATATTTTAAGGCATCTTTTATTTTTGAAAGCGGAATATATTAAACTCGGCTGCGCAACAAATGTTTTAAAATAATGAGTAATTTCCTTTCTTTGACAGAGCTTTACAATAATTTTTACAATATTATATAAATGTTAGAATTTTATCCAGGGATGGGTATCTTTATATAAAATAAATACGTAAGAGTATTAAAATTTGGTGTGGATTACTTTTAAAGCAAAATCGAACAAAATATTGTCAGGACTCACACAACATGTATGGGCACAGCGAGTATTTAATAATATTATAAAAAGCATTCTTAAAGGAATAAGATTAATATCCTGTCTTTATTATACACATAAATGCACTAAATTTAAAGTGTAATTAAAAGAGGAAGATCGTTCCGAATTTTATATATAGTATATTTTATAGTTCCCAGTGGTCCTGGTTCTATTGGCCACCTCTATGTTTATTGCTTTTTATAAAGCCATTTAATACAAATCGAAGCATAACAACCGTATCAATTTAAAAAAACCCAAAATCGCCACTCCCAGGGAGTTATTGCTACCCGCAATGCGATATGTTGATTGCCTTCTAAATTTTAGTAACAAAAAAAAGCAAACAAAAATCGTTACAACCGAAAAAAGAAAATTCCAAAATTATTGCAGAGTTCTGTAATTGTTGTTAAAAATTTTCCGCTGACAAAAATAAAAGGTGCAGCCAGCCACGTTTACAGTGCCTTTAAATCGGTAATGTTGCGTACTTTTAATACCTTTTCTTTATTTTCTCTTGGAAATGAGATTTTTTAATGGAAAAAAGTATCCTATATTTGAATCAAGATACTAAGGTACCTCTTTACAAAATTTTATTTAAATTCATCTAGTAGTTTTCACGTGATGCGAACACAGACGGACAGACTAAAATTCTAAAAACCGATGTTTCAAAAAATATTTCATATAGATATGCTGCAAGAACAGACAAGAGCTGAGAGCTGAGCCCCCATTATCTAGTATAACAACACTTTACGACTGCAACCAATCGCAATTTGTGTGTGATACAGTCACAATGAGTAGCAATTTTTATAATATGGCAAGCCTTATCCAAGGCAATCCTAGATCCATGTTATAGCCTCTTGCTTAGGGGCTTGGGGACTATCCGGGGGTACTTTTAAGAAAACAAAGAGATTTTAGGTTTTCTTAAAAATATCTAATACAAAATCTTGACTTTCAAAATACACGCCTTCTGTTCTTTCAGTGATCATCGCCTTAAAATTTTGCAAATTCTGCAAGAGAATATTTTATTTTGGATTAAATGAAATGTTAAATTGAAATACACTTGACTGTTGGTGTTGGCTGTAGAAAAATATCTCTGCCAATAGCTAATGTCGTCTTTGCATGCCACTCGTTTTTTGCTTTTTAATACAAACGATGGCAAAATGCCAAAAAAAAAATACAACTTCATCCTTGCACTCGCACTCGCACGGCGAAAGACAATAATCTTTTTAAATTTATATTTGAAAAAAAAAATGCAGGTACAAGTGAGTCACTTGCAGCTGAACTTTTTTTTAATGTCGGAATATTGAAAATAATGTCAGAAATAAAAAGAACTGAAGATTTTATGACAAAATATATTTTTAAGGACAAAATTCAATTGAAACGTGTTAAAAATTAAAAAAGAAAATATTTTGCCTGAAGAAGGGATTTTTGAAATTTTGCACTTGTATATTGTTAAATATTGGGGTTCTTTAACATTCATAGTTTATTTTGGAAAAAGAAGGAATTTTTTTTTTCTCAAACCACATCAGAAAAAAATAGTTAAAATTAAAGGAAAAAGTGAAAGCCTTAATACAGCTTGTTTTGGTATTACAAGCGAACATAGAACACACAGTAGCGGATGTATAAAAAACGTACAAACATACAAATACGTACATGCATGCATATGTTTGGAATTTATTTTTACAAGAAATTTTAATTTTTGATTTAATTTAAATTTGTTTTGCAACCTAATAAAACCTGCCCATAAAGATAACTACTCGTACTGAACAAAATTATCATATAAATGAGATATTTTTCTATTTTAAACAAAAACTTCTTTTTAAGAACAGATAGATAGTACTTGACTTTATTTACAAGCCGTGTTACACTCACACTTGCACATACCATCATACAGACACACACCCACATACTTATATGTGAATCTAAATCGACTTGTAGAGCACTCGGGGGTGCCATAAAATTTCACACAAGAAATACTTTGGATTATTTAAACCTCGAAGAAATGCAAATGATGAAATACAAATAGAAAGACTTTTAAACAGCAGCATTAAATTTTTCAAATCCTGCGATGACGATAAGGATGAGCTGCTGCTGCGGTATCACTAAACAATATCTTAATGGTTTTACGATAATTATATGAATTCCATTGTAGTTGTCAGTCATATTGAGCATTAAATTGACATTAAACACATCATTTGTATGTTCCGGCCATGATTTCCTTCTTTTTAAGGCGCTTAAATTTAAGACAATTTAAAATTTTGAATTTCAAGGGGCAGTAATTGTAAAAAAATGTGTCTTTTTCATTTCCTTATTTCATTTGCATAAACAAAACGAAAAACCAAAATGAAAATGAAAAGAAAAACAAAACAAAATACCTTGACTGATTGTAAATGGGATGAATGGATGGATTTTCTTAAAGTCATTCTGATATTAAGGCAAAAATCTAAACGAAATGAAATGAAAGTATACTTTTGTGTTCATCGCAATTTATCATCAATCATATCGAATTATTAGTGAAATGAAAACAAAAAAAAAAAAAACATCCTAAGCCGTTAAGGATTTAGGGATTCTCTTTTAAATATTTCCAAAAAAAGTCAACAGCACTTTCAAAAGGAAATTTTATTAAATCTGATAGAAAAGTTCTTTTCTTTTTGATTTGTTAAACAAATTGCAATATTTAAGACTTAAAAAGGTTTGAAAACACTTCTGGTATTCTAACGACGAATATAAAAATTTTCCTCAATACTTGTTTTTTTTAATTTTTATTGGTTTATTTCAGAGTTCAGAATTTTTCATTTATGAGTGGGGTATTTCCAACATTTATGATATTTCTCATAAACGAGATTTATAAAATTTTATAAATTTTTTACGGTCATAAATGAACAATAAAAAATGCCCTGCCTACGATCACACATGAATGAGTGTAACTATTTGTTTTTTCAGCATACATACATGAACGGCATACAAAAACGGTGAAAAAGGAAGAATATTTGTATTATTCATATGTGATAAGTAATGAATTAGCTCATACTCATTAATGCTCGTATTCATTTAAGAACGTTGAGCACTTTTAGATTGAATAAAAATTATTGAACTCAAAAACCGTAACCGTCGTCCCCATTATCACAACCGTAACAGCGTCACCAATTGTAGGTACGCTAAGTTGTTAGAATCTACAACAGTTTAACAAATATCGTTGTTTTTTTCTATATAAACTTTTACTGAAACACTTTTAACATATTCCCCAGGAATTGAAAAGTCGATACATTCGTACGATTTTTTTTTGTGAGTATTTGACATTTTGACAGGTCTGTACGATTTGATAATCTACGAAAAAAATTCATAAAATATTTTTTCCATGCGATCCCAGTTGCAAATTCCGGTTCCTACAATAACATTTTGAAACGATTTTTTTAGGACAGAATGCTGTCCTTTGTTTGTGATTGAATCGTATGATAATATAAGATAGTGATGGCCCTAAATACTATTTTGTATACAACTTATAATCAACAGCAGGTTGTGAGTTGAGTAATTGAATTTAGAAATGTTTTTCGGTAAAGCCTTTTTGATTTTCCCTCGTATGTTTGTTTTTTTTTTTTTGTTTTTGCGGTCAACGATGTTGGCCATACATTTCGAATTTAGTTTTCATTTTTGTTCAAATATAATTTTATGCCATTATTTATTTGACACATTGTTGTGAGTCCAATGGGATTCGTGTTTTTTATTTCATAAACAATAATTTTCTTAAAATACAAATTTATTCTGCCAAAACTTTATAAGTTTTCAAAGTTTCTAATAGATTTTTTAATATGGGTTGCTTTTCACAATAAATTTTTATATTTTTCTTCTGCACAACAGGCAGGTTCTATTTATGTAAATTACATTTCAGAATTGCAGTTATAAAACTTTACCACCCTCAAGAATCTCTAATATTTTAAGTTAAATAAATCAAGGACAGGGATGGGTAGATGATATAATGGGACTTGTGACATCAGCTGTGTGGCACGTCCTGTTTGAATCACAGTTTTTTACATCATAATTATCAAATTATGATGCCTGAGAAAGGTGGAGTTCTTATACTCGGCACACAATTATCCTTCACACTCTCATTGACAGCGGCGATATATTCGATAGATCTTGATTTAAGCTGATGTACCGCGATAGTGATTTGTCTTTATTGTTTAAAAAATTAAACATGCAAAACCTAACAAAACTTTATGCTGTGAAAACCTACCCGATGCTATAGGAGAAACCTTTATGTCAAATATTCCATATAAAGTTTAAGTAATGGGACCTTACGCAAACGTTTTCAAAATAATTTAATCGTTTTAAGGAAATTTATTTTGTACTTGAAGTTACTCGCACAATAATTGATAAAGAAAACTTCTAGAAATTGACATTAACATATATAACATATATTAACATATATCTGTATATAGTTCAATCATTTTTTTTTTTTTTCAACCAAAATGAGCAGACCTGTATAGATCCCAATGCTAGGTGACGATGATGCCAGTTCAGTAATTATTCTTCAACCAAAACGATCAGACCTATACATATATAGAAACCAATGGTAGGTGACGATGATGCGAGTTTGATCATTTATCTTCAACCAAAATGAGCAGACATATGTATAGAAACCAGGGTTAAGTGACGCGGTTACGGTTGTGATAATAGTGACGACGGTTAGGGTTGTTGAGTTCAATAATTTTTCTTCAACCAAAAAGTGCTCAACGAGCTTAAAGATGTTTTCACTTCAAAAATAAATTATATAATAATTGAAGAAAGTGAACAGAACTATTGTCGTCTTCAGTTTTTATTATTTTGTAAAAACAACAGTTTTTTATAATTTTTTAAATTATTTTTTTCTGCTATAACTCCCTGAATATATCAAGAAAAAAAAAATAAATTTCTTATAAAGGTTCATCGTACCCAAAAATTGAGGTCTTTGTTACCACTTTCATTAATTCGTAACACTATTTTCCATGGCATTAACAAAAATGTAATATTAAATTTTTAACTTTTTTCGTTAATGAAAGAAGTCTCTAAAAAGGACTAGCTGCTATTATATTTCACTATAAAGCAAGAGCCAGTGAAAGTGGTTATAATGAGTATGTATTGGTGTTTTGCACTGACAAAAATCTCTACATTGACCATGTTATATTTAATAATAGGAAAATTATTTTCTTACCAAGTTATCCCTAAAATCTACCAAAACCTAAAAAAAACTACCAAAAATTTTTTTATAAGATATTTGTTTATGCGTAATTAAAATATATTTTTAAGTCATATCTAAGTCTCGCGTAGTGTAGTGCGAAGAGAAAATGAATAATAATGATGATCTCATTATCTCAACTTAAGTGAGCTGTAAACCTTAAGAACAATGTAACAAGTTTAGTTATCAACTCGCTTACATACAAAAAGGTTTGTGTAACCTACAAATAAAATCGAATTTTTTATAAAGTGTTAATTCCCCGTGTTTTTTCTTTTTACTATCGGAATATTTGCCTTACTTGGACTCCCATACCTCAACAATATTAATTGTATCCTTTATTTTGTCAACTGCACAAATTCGTTTGATTTGATTTTATAATGCCATTTACTACATTATATTTCATTTGTAAGTAAATATATAGTTGTTAAACTTATAAATTAGCAGATTTGCAAATAGGATTTCCAATTGTATAGACAGTTTTAAACACTTTTATTGGAAAATAATTTTAACATTTAAAATGGACAAATAATTTTTTCTACCAAAAAGGCAGAAAAATTAGAACAAATCACCCAACCAACAAACCAAATTGTTCATAAATAAAAAATCTACCAATTTGGTCCGATCAGACTAATGTGGCATCGCTGGTTATGTGTGTGCTCACAGACACTCTGGTGTTTACTTGGGGGTCACTACTACAGAGTATTTTTATCACCTAAAATTACAAAACAAAAAAACTTATTTAATATAAAATATAAAAATCTTAAAAAAGTCTTCTTTATACTCAACTCCTTGGAATGCTAAATACACATAATTTTACTTTTTATTCCTGTCTTAATTTTATTTAAAATCATTTAATCCCTCAACTACGAAACATCCAAAACATCCAAAGCAGTTGTTATGCAAATTTCTTTGTAATTCTTAACAATTTTAAATCTTTTCGAAAGCCTTTCCTGGGGGAACTTGGAGCCACGTCTTTTTCTTTGGCTGAAGATGAACTCTTTTTGAAAATTATTAAATTAATTATGTCACTTTTATGGCATTCTTGCAACAACAAACCAAACAAATTCAACGACCTGTCATTAAGTTGAAACTTTTATGTTCATTTCACACTTTAATTACCGTTAAAGTACAAAACAATGACGGTTTCTTAAATTAGAAATTCAGCTGTTTGCTGCCAGTTAGCAGAAGTTTTAACACTTCTTCGCTCGCCAAACTCTCTAAGGCATTTACATATTTATTTTTGGTCCAAAATAAAATGGAATAGAAGGGTTGTCCAAATGATATTTTAAATAGAGCAGCAGAACATACACCGATGAAAACAGAGAAACAAAAAAAAAAACAAAAAATAAAATAGAATCTTTATGCCGTGTTTTTATTGTAAATTTAAATTCAAGAAATATACTCTGGAGACACATTCTTCTGGTTAAGTTTATAATTATGCAATTAAATTTGGTAATA
Source organism: Phasia obesa (assembly GCA_949628195.1). Classification (NCBI taxonomy): domain Eukaryota; kingdom Metazoa; phylum Arthropoda; class Insecta; order Diptera; family Tachinidae; genus Phasia; species Phasia obesa. Next base: position 924,838 of record OX451219.1, read on the forward strand.
TTATTAATTATTCATTGCCACTAAAACTTGCCAGTAAATGAATGAGTTGGATTTGTATTGCTAAGTGCCAATGATTCCTCATTATGCCAAGAGATAAAATAAAAGTCTGCAATTATTTAAAAGCGCAATGAGAATTTATGTTCTTTATTTAAATTTTAAATATGTTTAAATATTATCGCGAATTGAATTGAATCCCATATGTTACATAAGGTAGATAAAAATGTTCACACACACATATACTCACTCACACCTATTAATATATTTATTATCCTGTTTGAGGCCTCTTTCTCCTGTTCGGCATCTCTCTAGAGTATTATAAAAACATTATAGTGGAAGTCCAATTTTAAATATTAGTAAACATTCCTTCACTGCTCGACTTACACTCACACATACATACAACATTAAATATGAATAAATGCATGTAAAAGTATTTATATTTGCACATAAACACATACTGGTACATACTTATAAAGGTGGACAATTAATTTAATTGAGCTTAAAAATCCAGTAAACAATTATAATTTATATTCATATGCACCCAATAGCAGTTTATGAAACATTTAATGGCCGGGTCGAACAATCAACCTCTCCAAATACACATGATCCTCCATGAAATTTTAATAACGATAGAGATTATTTATAAACAAAAGTTTCGACTTGCACTTTCACTTATGTGTTTGAGTGAATAAATTACCTTAATTATATTTCAGTAAATTCATTTAAATGAAAACCAAAAAAAATTCTATTTTTGAGTCTTATAAAAGTCCTGATACGATTTATAAATGATACGATTCTTACATTCGAATGTGGTGGAGTGTGGAGTAAATACGGATTTAAATGCAGTGTAAGCAAGATATATATTATATGATTGAACATTAAATAGTTGCATGAGCAACCTCATCTAATGGAAAAGCTCATAAGCTCATGAATACATGCATACTCATACCATACTATTAGTGAGCAAATCTCTGTACGTATCATAAACGTAATGAGCTGATCGAGTAAAACGAACTTCTTATAATAGTGAGGGCGGTGTTTACTCGTCTGAGGTTCGAAACACTCAGTGTGTTTTGTTTAGTAATGAGTGATATTTTAAGAGCTTTCGGATTTGATAAAAAAAACACATGCAATTTAGAGAAATTTGAGTCGATAGAAGGTTCCATATAATTCAACGTTTAAAGATGATTTCATGAAAAGTTGACCGCTCTTAAATCGTTCATATGCCGGGTCCAATTTTTACATACTCTCTCTCCAACATATCGGCCGGTATCGCACGAATAAATTCTTCAATGTTGGTTTTCAGTACGTCCCTACAGAGAAAAAAATATTTGCACCAATTAAAGATTTTAATTAGTTTTAAATTAAAGTTCAATTATTTTATTAAATAATTTAAATATATATTTGTGTGAACCGAATCAAAAACAAGTCCTTATTAAACAAATTATTTAATCAAATAAATCTGAAAGCAATTAAAACCACAACAAACAGGGCATTTTTCGGGATGCAGTGGCAGTTCCTGCAATGCTTCTGGCTGCTACTCACACTAAATATGACAATTTTGCTTGTTCGCGTATCCATTCAACCAGAAATAAGAAATAAGCTAAACACAAATTTCCGATAATAAAAAAGTGGATCTTCATCAAACTTTGGAAGCGTTGTTCATTTGTAAGTCGATTCATGATTAAATTATAGACCAAACTGAACATGTTTCTTCTTCTTCTTCTTCTTCTGGCTTATTGCTCATACAGAGCAACAATGTTGGTACCAAATGGTAAAAAGCTGCCGTAAACACTAGGTTCTTATTTGCAGCTTTTGGTCATGTCCAGAAACGACGGTTAGGTTGAAAACAATGTTTTATTTATTTTAGTTTTCCTGTATGTGGTTATTATTTATTTGTTTTTTGCAAATCCTTCTTTTTTCCTTTCGTCAAATGTGTATAAAATTTATTTGTTAATTTTTCATGGTGTTTCTTGATTTCGAACAATTTAGGTTATACACGATAACCCAAGCGATTACAAGTGGCTGATTGATGCAAACACTAACCGTGGAAGCCAATCAGCCAGTGCGAGATGCAAACCACTTGAAGACCGAGCAACAGGGACGGCCTGATTGACCTTAAACGATAATGACAATGACGCGCGAACGTGTTCCTCAATCCAAAGCTACTTTACGACTCCACTGAACATGTTTAATAGTAACATATTACACGAACACAGCTGAGCTACCAAAAATAGTGTTGCCAAAAAGAAAGTTGTTAAAAAAATAGTAGTGTAGAACTTTTATATAAGGTTTAGTGCGCTTTGTATGCACTGTGGTTTTTTGTATTTCTTAAAAAATGAAGACCTTAAAATGAACGTAAGCAATGTTGTCTGAAAATTCTGTGTTTTTTATTTGCACACTCGAAACTGCTTGAACTCGTGCAAGTTCATTGTTATTCTGTTGAACATTTACTCATGCTTATTCAAAATTGCTTATGGAAACTGGAAGGTTATCGGATTTAGCTTTCTTCTCTTCGCTGTTTATTATTATACACTCATCGTTACTCGTATGCAGTGAACAGAGAGCGTCTAATGAGCTTCGTTTTTTGTGCTCTTGCAGTGCTTTATTGAACATCAAGCATATCATCAAATTTTTATCGAACACAATTTATACGCTTTTAAGGTAAATATATTCTCATGTGCCGCCGTAGCGCCGTGGTTCAGTGTAAAGAATCACAAATAATTATATTCAAAAACAAAAATAAAGGACATCATATTTGCTGGGCCAGTTGCAATAATATAAACATTTTATTTAAAACAATGTTTATCCGTACTTTGCCCTCAAATACAAGCACAATTGTTACATTTCTGTTCACACATGCATACTTGCACACATACTCATACTTACCCAGTGGTAAAAACTAAACAGGCCTTCTAACTTCAGGCCTTCTATAAGGCATGCTTAGACCTTGTAACGCTACGATCCCCATTATTATGTGCCTTCCAAAGAAGGCCTTTTAGAAGGCCTTAGCTCTCCCTTCTAAAAAATCCAGTACACATTCCTACTTCCCTTGTCTTAGAAAGGAATCGAGATGTTCTATTTTGATGACAAAATGAGAGATATTTTGTACGACAAAAACATAATTTTTTATTTTTAGATTTCTCATTTATAAAACACAAAAGTTCATTTAATTGTCCTTTATCTAAGTCAGTGCTACTTGTCATTCAGAGGCTTCGTTAGACTGATTGGTAGTACACTAGTCCATCAGGCTGCAGGATGAGGGTTCTATTCCCAAAAAATTAAGAAAAAATTTAAATATTTAATTTAAAAATAAATTAATATTAATAAATATTGCATTATTATGTTAATGGGTGTAGCGAAGCACATCGGGGATAACTAGTGCCTAATAAAATTAGAACAATAATAAAAATCTAGTACCAGAATATATTGCTCCTACTTTCTGCTACGAAAAGCCTTCTAAAAGTCATTAAATTGAAGACCTTTTTCGGAAGACCTTCTGGTACACTTGCCGAAAATAGCGAAAGTGGAAGGCCTGTTCCACAATGACAACGTGTGTGAAAAAAAATATGAAAATAAAATGCGAATGGAAGGAGTAAAAAGGCCTTCTAGTAGGCCTTTATACTCCTTTTTACCACTGGTTATGAACGACATGTACAGGTATAGGTGTGTACATATATTTACATATATGTATATGTGCGTAAGTGTGTTCTTTTAAACGCTTTTATATGAATTAAAAATGCTTGCAAATAAACCTATAAATATCATTATAATCCTCACCGTCCGTAGCTGCAGCACTGGACACAATTTTTCTGGTCTTTGCTAAAATAAACAACAACAGATGTTCAAAGCATTCGGGTGTTTAAACAGATTTTATTTAAAGTTTGAAAAAAAATGAAATTTTTTTATTAATTTAATTTTTATTTTTATTCAAAATAAAACAATTCCTCTAAATGACAATAAAATAATTAAGGCATAAATTCACACAGTTTGGTGTACGAGTATTTAAAAATTTGTTGTTTCTTTTGTGTTATTTGTTGTTTACCATAGACAATGATTTCCCAGGGGTGGAATGCCAGCAGCCGTTTTGGGAACCATAGAAGAAGAAAAAAAAACGACTCAAACAAAAAATACTGACCTCATAAAAAAAACTCACCCACCCACACATTTACATTCACATTTAAATTTACGCCAACGCCCCCATTAAGCTAGAAAACAAAAGTCGTAAGCAAATTTGTTCGTTTGTCAAAAGTCACTGTTTGATTTAATAAGTGGGAACATAAAGGACAAACCTGTCCAACTGTTTAAACAAACCTACAAATTTTATAAAGACATGAAATTTAAATGACAACTTTATGAGCAGCTAAAAAGCCTTAAAAAACAATTTGGACAAAAAGAAAAACGAGAAGTTTAACAATTGAGGATTAAGAAGAAGAAGAGGTCTTCATAAAAAATGCAGTTTTTAATTTTCAACGATGCTAATGGAAAGGAGCACTAAAATGATGTGATGTGAAATCTATCAGGAAAATTAGCAGCACAAATACACTTAAAAATTCAAGACATTCTTCACACAACCAATTCGCCAACTACTCGTACAGTCGCTGTACCTACATATTTTTGTTTGTGCCTCTAACCAATCGTAAAGTGGTCATCGTGTAGTTCCATAAACCGTCCTTCAATTACGTAAATAAAAATAACAATAACAATAAAATTCAAATAAAATCACATCACATCACACCGGTGCGTGTGGCTTTGAATGTGATGAAATTTATGTAAGAAGATGGGTGGGTGAAATGGGCAAAAAAAGAGGCAGAAAGAAGCACTTTTGACAGTTCATCTTTTCCAAAATAAAAATGAATTACCAATTTGGTCATTCGTGCGTACATTTAGGTCAATTGTGCTCGTATGATGGGCAGATGGATGTGAGGCATGTGGCAAACAACAAGTTGTAGGTGTATTTCCCTGTACAAATATTTGTTGTATTAAAGGGTTGTATTGTTGCTGTTGTTCTTATTGTTGTGGTTGTTGTTGATTTGTGTTTGGTTGATTAAGTCACACAAATTGACCCAATTGAAAAACCACACAAAAACCAAATGTTTGCGTTGTGGTTATTTACCAATGGCCAGCCCCTGACCACATCAAACTTGTCACTTCTCAATAAAATTTTTTTGTTGTGCGTTTGATAGATAAAATGGTTAAATTGTTTTTAAACTAAATTTGGAATAAAGAAAAAATAAATTTCATTTAACATTTAAATTTTTCATGCCCAGAAAGTAAGTCAAACAAACACCTGTTACGACGACAAATCAATAGACATAAAGATGGCAACCGAAAAAAATTTCTTTAATTTAAACATCAGCAAAAAACGTTCGTTTACTTATTTGAAATTGCGAAAAAATAAAAAAGAAGCCTTTTTAAAGTTTCAGATCCAGTGTAAAAGTTTCCTTTTATTTGCATGACATTTTTTGTTTCTTTTTCTTTTGCATCCTCCCCCACAGTGTTCATGTGCATAAAATGCGTTCACAAAAAAAGTTAGAAAAGAGTAAAACTAACGATGTGTCAATTGAAAATTCATAGCTTTCAAGTTATTCATGCCTTTTTTTGTTTTTGCGATGTAACTCGTTTCTTACATTAATATTTAACAATGTAGACACATTTTCCTGGTGTCCCAAACAATTTTAAACCACCCCTCCTCAAGATATATTTGCTCTTAAGCACACATACACACTCATACACATACATTCATGCAGGTAACTTGTTTATTAATGTCCTGAATATTATATTGCGAATTTCCTACATATTGAATTGGTTTGTTTCCTTTCGGTTGAAAGTATCTGTCCATAAATACTTTTGGAAGTAGTTTTCAGCGTTTAACGACACTTGTTTATCTTGTAAAAGCATTAAAAATGAAATTAAAGTTTAAGTGAATTTCTTAAAAATAATGCACTTTTGAATTTATTCTTTGACGGAGGTGTATAGTGAACCAACTGATAATCAAGTCAAATTAATAATTCAGAATTCTGTATTCCTCCAATTTAAAACAAATAAGAGTGTTATATTTAGAATTTTATATATCCTTTACCATAGTGATGTTAGATTAAGTCTGTCGAAGGCGGATTTCGGAGCAATAGGTCATGCAGAGGCGATATAAAGCACAGCCAGAATTATCATAGAACAATCCGCAGAGTTCAACGAACCTCTGTACATGGCATTTATTGATGTTGAAAAGGCATTTGTTTTCAGAGGTATTCCTGAAAATATTGTCAGCATTTTGAGAAAAACATATGATGTAGCTATTAGTAGCATGCTTCGTGATGATGCCTTAAGTGACCCCTTCCACGCCATCAGTGGCGTAAAACAATCATGTGGACTAACACCACTGCTATTTAATACATTTCCTGATGTCATTCTAGCTGAATCTAACTAAGCCAAGGGCATATTGGCTTAAACTGGAAACTCAACAAGCCCCTGATTGAACTAGCATATGCCGATGATATAGCGTTACTCACACGACGACATAGCGACATGCAGAAAAAAATTGCCCCAATAGCAGATACAACACTGAAGGCAGGTCTTCGCATTAATGTAGGCAAGACAAAAATAATGAGCTTGAACACTAATAATAACACTCATCTCACTTTATACAAATCGGATCTGACTTTATACAAAACGGAGTGGCTCGAATACCTAATTAGTATCCTCACTATAAATGGGGGTGCAAAAGAAGACGTTACGAATAGAATTCTTACAGCCCGTGTTGCATTTGCTACTTTAAAGCAAATATGGCGACCGAGGAAAATTCACTTAAATACCAAAATTAGAATTTTCAATAGCAAAACATGCTAGTCTCTACATAGATAACAAGTAGCATTCAAACATTAATTCACAATAGATGCCTTCGACGTATACTAGGAATATGGTGGCCTCCCACCATCTGGAATGAACTATTGCTGAGCACCCCTAAACAAACTACTGCTGATATAGATATACTGAGACCCAAGTCCGGTTGGATTGGACACACATTAAGGAAACCTACTGCTGAAATAGCCCATGAAGTATTAGAGTGGAACTCCCAGGGGTTTAGAAAGCTGGAAAGAGACCGTACTGAATGAATCGACCTAAACGATTTGGTCGAGCTGAGAACAATAGGAAGAAATAGAGGATAATCCTGGAGGCAAAATTTGTTAAATCCACTAACAAAAAACCTATTTTTTTTGTTTGATATAACGCATCTGCACTTTCGCAAGACCAATTTTTAATAAAAGAGAAGTAACACTCAGGCAGTTAATGCGTATATTAGCAGTGTTGCTTCCTTTGGAAAGGGATAGTAGTAGATAAGACAGCTGGTTAGTGTGATAGTAAAGCTTCGCTTATGGCAACACTGCAATTGCACTGTGATTATTTTTAGAACAGTGTTGCAAGCGCCTCTGGTGATATTTAGGCGAATTAGTTTGAAGCTAGCACAGCCAATTTATAATTATTCTATACCGCCGAAGGAGGGCGCTGTTATATACATTATTATAAAGAGAAATTAATTAATACATACCAGAAAAATTTATGTTTCACGGCTGAGTATTGAACTTGTGACCATTGCTTAGTAGTCAACGTGCTAACCACTTAAGCTACAGCACCATTTGTAACATACAGTGTATTTTCGATTTCTACTCTTATGGTTTTCAACTTAAGTTGGATCATCAGAGTATAAATAAATTTAGATAATGAAGAAACAAATTCCAACCATTGAGTATCTGCCACATAAAAGGATATAAAAATCCCCTAAACAAACACCAATCACACAAATAAATTACACAGTCAAACACAAACATCTGGCATCACATTCTTGATTGATCAGGAGGAATTTATAAAGATCTTATTTCCTCTCAAGGAAATTTAAATATTAAATCGGCCTAACAGCCATATCACGTTTAAGTTAAGCAGTGACGGCAGCATTTACTACTTAGATGGGGTACTGCCACGTGTTGTTACCATCCAATAACTTTTCTACGTTTTTCTTTTTTCAATTTTTTATCGAAATTCTAATTTCGAAATTTATCACACAGTATCGTCATTGTTTCTGATGAGGTGTGGCAGGTGTTACCGTAACACAAAAACTTGTTTATTATGTTCCGAAAGTGACCCTAATTCCCTGTTACAGCATTTTCCGCTTTGCAGTCACACTGCACTTATTTTATGCCAAACAACTCTAATTAAGTTTATCATCTTGCATTTCTGAGCAAACGCTAATTGTCCATTAACAAATCAAAAGTTAATAAAAGATATTAAACAATTTTTTTAATTAATTTATATTCTGTAACATATTTTTACAATGGCAACCCCAACCCCAAAAGCAATTGGCTTTAAAGGAGTTTATAAAAAATATTGTGGTTTCATTCTGAAGAGTATGAAAACATAAATTAATACGCAACGCAACCTTAATTTTTAACATAACATTAATATAAGCCACAATAAAGAAATGCAGAAAAAAAAGAGAAAAATAATAAAAAATATCTTTTTGTCCTTTATTTGCTGTTCGGTGTTTGCATTTATGCGTGAGTGTTTTTTTATGTGTTTTTGAAAGCTGTGAGGGATAATATTAAATTAATTTTGGACATTTTATCAGACTCAGATTTGTTCCTTCGGATTTTTTAATTTACTCGCTAAAAAGCACAAGAAAATATTGTTTTTGTAAATTGACTCAAACTAACGAAATTCATAGAAATTCATTCAAGTAGTTACAACAAAAAAAAAACTGAAAAAAGAGAAAAAATTCATTTATTTTCATTTATTGTTTCACATTTCCCCCGGGAACTTTGTTTGGATGGCAGTTGCAATTTCACAAAATCATAAAAAATAAGAACTTCCGACGCATAAAACTTTTCTTATGGCCGGCCAATAGAGAGTAAAACAAACAACAGCAGAAGCAGTCCAACAACAACAAAAAAAGATTGAAAACAAGACTTTTGTTCATAATTTTGTTAGTTGTCGTGTAGATTGTAATTTTTGCTGCAGGACAACGAAAATCAACGAAATAATTGAATTAAGGAAAGAAAAAGAGCTGCCTCCTCACCACACCACATGATGGTGTGTGGTATCAGTAGAAGGATTCAATTTTCTTGTTTACAACTTTTTTTCGTATTCACTCCTTTTTTTTTGGTTCTTTAAGTGTTGTTGTACAAAAAAAAAACTTTTTTAAGTGTTAGAAGAAAAGGGTTTTTGATGAGTTTTGACAATAGAAATGTCACAAAGTTGTCAGTATGAATTTTATTTTATTTATGTTGTTTTATAACCCATTTTTGGTCTAATAGAGCTCCTAATATAATTAATATACTAAACATTTTTGTTTATTCATAAGACCTCACTGTTCTAGTTGGCAACATCACACGAAGTACGAGGGAAACTCATCGAGTCTTCTTTTTTCTTTAACATATTTTCTATTTATTTGCAAAGCTCAATTTCTAATGCTTCTGGTAAATAGGCTTTTGTTGCCGATATTAATGCCTCACACAAGTCAGGCCGTATTTATCAATAGTTATGCCACCGAAACAGATTTATTATCTCGCCTCAGTCAAATAAAGACGGAGTACCCTGAGGAAGTACTATAAGTTCATTGAATGTTGTATCCTTCGGAGAGTCTATTTACCTACCGAATTCACATATTTTGCTGACGGCATGGCTTTTATTAAGTATTTTATAAGTATCCACAGACGTTCCTAAGTAGTCCCACGATATACCTCGGAACGGCTCCTTACGTGTAAAAGTTATATGAAAGCGAAGTTGATGCAACTTAAATTGAAAGCGATACAAATAAACAGAAACCAATGCAAATAGCAGAAACGCTACCCTCAGCTTCGATTGAAAACTTATACTGGCAGGCAATGTTTCAGTTGTAACCTTAGAAAAACTTCAAAGTTGCCACAAAAAAGATTTTTCTAATGATCGCAGCCGCTCCTTGGTACATAAAAAATTTAAAAATATTTAAAATTGTTAAAAGCAGAAATGGCAATACATGCGATCCTCAGGGATCGTTTTCATAGATGGGATTTCATCAAACGAGTTCAAGATTAATTCAGGCGAGGGGTACCACAAGGATCTTTCTCCTACCCTATTTCTTATTATTCTAAATGACCTCTTTGTAAAACTTTCATCCCTTTCTTTTGCAGAAGACAGCAGCATTTGCCATTCGTATTCATTCCGCAAACGGGCGAGCCTTTCAGAGATTGGGATCAAGAAGCAATCACGAACTTATTACAATATCTGATTGGGACCAGGCGAATAGAGTCGATTTTAATGCTCGTAAGACTCAATGTTGTATGCTTACGCACAAACGTTCGACCGAAAATGTCCCATCTGTAATTTTGGGTATTATAAGTACACAGAAAAAATGTTGTTCACCAATTAAAGGTTTTAAATAGTTTTAAATTGAAGTTCAATTAATTTTTTAATTGATTCTAATATATATTTTTTTTAAACAGAAAAAAATTCCTAACTTAACAATTAATTGAATCAATTAATTATTTAATTAAAATTTAATTTAAACAATTAATTGAATCAATTTTTATTATTTAATTAAAGTTTAATTTGAAACTAATTAAAAAAACACTTAGTTGGTGAAAATAATTTTTTCTGTTTATTAAGAAATCGAAAGCTCTTGATGTTCTTGACATAAAAGACCAGTGTGATGTTCAATGGACTAAACATTTAAGTCTCAAAAGAAGCTTTCAAGTGCCTTGGTTTTCTGAAACGGTGTAAAAGATATTTCACTCTATCTGATCTCCTTACTAACAATACCACCTACATCCGTCCAAAAATTGAATACAACTCTTATGTATGGGCCGGTGCTCCAAAGTCTGTTTTGGAGTAACACGAGCGCGTGCTGGAGAGGGTGAGGAAGCTCATATGTGACAGCACGGTATCCAAATCTATTGACTCTCTTGTGCATCTACGTAATGTGGGTTGTGTTTCACTGTTTTATCGCTACTGCAATGGAATGTGCTCTAAACAGATTAGGGAACTTGTTCCCGATATCCGCTTGTTTGTGGTCGATCGCACTATGCATTACAGAAAAAATTTGTTTTTAGCCTTACAGTTTGTATACAGAATCATCACTTACACTGTGAGAAAATTCAAATCGAATGTCCACAAATACTACTCCCTCTATCGTCCTTACCATAACCAAATTTTCTAATTCTGGCACAATGCATTGCACGAGTAGGGGTCATCCTCTGAGTGCTGGTCCGAAATAAAAAAAGTATTCAGATCGTGTTTAAATTCAATTTCGAAGGAGAGATATAAGCTTTCTTAGCCGGGCACCAGGGAAATAAATGTTTTGTCCAGGACTTAATTAAGTATAATTTTATACTAAGTATAATTTTTATACTTAAATATATTCATGCTTATTGTTAGCTCGACTATGACACTTAACAACAAATAAGCAATTCTTTCTGGCAAATAACAGACTGTACTGAAAACGAAGCATGAAAATTAATTTGGCATTACTACTTGGAAATGATAATTAATCAATGCCTGTTTTTTTATAACAAATATGTAGATGGCTGTGTTGGTTTCTAATCCTTTTTCCACGAATTGAAATTTCCAACTCCGTGGTTAACTTTAAACATAAGAATGAGAAGTAGTGGCATTGGCTAAAAGATGTTTTTGTGTGCCTTTTAGGACTTTTTATTAATTTCCAAATCATACATAAAATTCATCTTAACATATGTTTGCTGGTTTATAATAAATTTATTTTTATTTTTTTTTCTCTTTTTTTTAATGCACAAAACATTTTAATGTTTCTCGAACATACAATTTTCTCAACTCATAAATATCTTCAGACTCCTTTGGGAAATTTGAAAATCGCACTCTATTTTCATTCATTCATTCGTTTCATTTTTTTCTTTCTCTTTTCATTTTTCTCGTGCATTTCCTAATTTTTATAGATGGAGTTGATTCTGTAGGTAGGAATTTGAATCAACATCATGGTAGAAATAATTTTGTTTTAAGAATATATTCATGATTGTGGCTTTGCTTCATTATTGTTATTGTTATTGTTATTGTTATTTTTTTTTTTTTTTTTTTTTTTTTGTTTCAATGATTTAATAGGAAGAACTTAATGCTTAAATATACATTTGATTTTGTAGCAAACCAAAAAATAATAAAATGAACAACTTCGTATGAAAATGCGAAAAACAAATGATTTTCCACACTTTATTGTGTGAATGAACACAGTCACAGTCAAAGTTTAATTCATCCACACACAGTGCAACTTGAATAAAACGATCTGCAATATGATGGAAATCATTATCAAAGCAAAAGGTTTTGTTCATTCATCCATTCACTTTCTATTATTCTATTGGCCTAAAGCTTACTCATAATTTATTTATTCATTTATTTAGTCTATAGATGAGATCCTTACAGACTATAGCATATGTTTTTTACTTAAAAACAGGGTTCAGAATTTTTCATTTATAAGCATTGAAATTTCAAAATTTATGATATTTCTTATGAATGAGATTTCTAATATTTTATATTTTTCTCACGGTCACAAATGAACAACAAAATTTGCTATGCCTACGATCAGTCATGAATGTGAAAGTGCTCACTCTCATTAATGCTCTTTAACATAAATGTTTGCAAATTTTTCTTTTTTCGTTTATGAACGTTTTCATTTATGACTGTTCAATTATGAAATTTCTCATAAATGAGATTTCCAAGATACTTTGCTTCTGCTTACACCGGCAGATGCTCATTATAAAATACGTGCATATAGATACACACACATGAACACATACATTTGTGCGAACGCTTAATGTGCACATTCTTCTACAATCTTTTGATTTATGAAAAATTAACAAATATTCTTGCGTGAAAAGCAACATAATTTCTCATTTATTCTCTTTTGAATAGAAATTGAAAAATAAAACATGTCACTCATATATGAACAAACACAAAATATTTTCTAGTCTATTACACGTGTATGAGAAAAAAACAAAACTAAAAGTGATGGTAGGATGGAGGATGAACTCCAGAAAGCAGAAAATTAAACATTGCTTCTGACATGGTTGCTGTGCACATAATATTGTGGTACCATATTATTGAACCATATTCTAAAATTGGTCTCATAAGTGATGAGCATATCAGTTATCCACTATCACTGAACTCTTTAGCCCACCTTTATATGGTTCTTGTGACCATGCAACAGCCATGTTATTTTGCGAGTAGTAATCGTTGATTGATTCCGCTATATGCTTTCATCATTACACCTTCGTTAAGATATTTTGTTTAAACTTAACAATTTATTTTTTAAATATTCTTTGGAGATAGAATCAAGCAAAATCCTGCACCCAAAAATATATAAATTAGTTTCTTTAAAATAGTACCAGTTCGTTATAGTTGTATCTTTCTGTATCAAAGTGTTTGTAATAAGCGTAAAAATTGCCAGTATTGCTTGTTTTATAAAAGAGAAATTTCTAATTTTCTTGCTTATTGGAGTTTATGACAGTGAAAGGGCCGGGCCAGAAGGGTGGTGGAAAGCTCTTTATTACACAGCCACACTCATTCACTCAAACTAATGTTTATTATAAGTTTAATCATAAAGTTGTAATTAGAATTTGCAAAAATATAATATAATTTTTTTTCTTTTTTTTGGAATTTCCAATTAATAATGAATGATTATTGTTTGCCAATTCCTAAGTGGTAAGAAAAAAAAAATGAAATTATTTCTTTAATAAATGAGTCTGCGGTTAAAATAAATGGATCACTAGCATTCAAGTGTCAAAGGTAATTAGGCAGAATGACATGTAAAATATAAAATAAAAACAACAACTACAATAATAATAAACAACAATAGAGTACATTAAATACGAATATTGATTGAATATTTGCACTGCCACAGTCAATCACACTTGAATGACTTTCAATAGAAGTTGTCATAACTTTTAAATTGTAAAACGTTAAAAGCGAAATCGAGCGAGCCACCAAATTTATTAAAAGAAGAAGGATGTTTTTTTATTTTGTGGTCTTCTTTTTTATTTATGTTTTTGTTTTTGTTTTACTGATTAATCAATGTTTGAGGTTTAATGCAAATTGGTTTATGTAAAAAAAGAAGAAAAAAAACGATGAAATGAAGACGAGTGAGCTAATAATATTGAAAGCTTTTAGTTTGGTTGGTTTAAGGAAAACAAAGGACACAATACCTTTAGAATAACAAACATTTGCATTTTCTTTTTCTTATTGTCATCTTGCCTTCATCGATGTCATCGTTGTCATCATCATCATCATCTTCATTCACCAGCAACAACGAAAACGAAAACAACATTACAACCAAATGTATCAATAATCTATAAGACATGCCATGTCAAACAAATACTAAAACACATAAATTCAAATACAATTACAGAAATTTAAATAAACTCGCACACACAACATTACCATTCTTCATAACCAAGGACATCGTAGGATTCATGGGTAACGCGTTTTACTTCAACATGGTTACACTCAATTGAAAAATGCTAAATTGATAGATTTATGCAGAAACACATTATCGCACACATGTGAGCAAAATAATAGCAAATAGCAAAAAATAGGAAATTAATTTGATTTTTTAGTGTGTAAATCACGGAAAAGAAAATTCTAAATTCCAAAATTTAAAAAATTATGTAGAGAAGCTTAAACCTCAAAGATTCTTCTGTCTTACGTTCTATTTAAAGGCTTTAGAACAACAAAACTTAATAGAATTTGAAAAAAAATGTGTTAAAAAAGAAAATATCCTTTTAAACAAAACCATTTTAATTTATTGTAAAAAATATTATTTTATTTTAATAATCTATATATCAATACATATAATAAAACTGTAACAAAACAGTATTTACAGAAATCTACAACAATTTTAGAATTTTACATAAATTTTAGAATTTTATTCAGTGATGGGTACCTCTATATAAAATAACTACATAAACCATAACTGAAGCACTAAAAAGAGTAAAAAAGTAGGTGCCTTTAAATTTGGTGTGTATTACTTTCAAAGCAAAATCGAACAAAAAAATATTGTCAGGTCATTCACGACGTGGCGGGCACAGCTAGTTTAAAAATATAAAAATACTCTATTCATTCCACAGTCCTTTTCATGCATTTAAATATGAATGGAAACTGAATATTTTGATATGATGTTTTTCATCTCTTCCCATTTTTAAAGAATCCCAAGTGAGTCCCCAGACAACACTAATTAAAGATAATAAAATGGTTTACATATATATTTAATCAAGGCCATTCATTCAACTTGATATTTTTACCCTGTTCAGACATAAGCCTTTATTGCGTAATTAGATAATTGAGCTCAAATTACCATACGAGAACTAAATTACTAAATTGAACAATTAGTAATTGACATAATTGCGTCACTGCTATACTTATGTCTACTGTGAATTATGTTCTGTGGGAAAAAATTAGCTTAGCATTACTACAACAAACACCACATACATATTTTTGTTGATAACAATTTAATTTTCAGATGTCAAAAAGAGCTGACTGAAAAAAAAAATAAAAAATTATAAAGCAAGTTTTGCATTTTTACTTTAATTCTTTTAATTGTATCAAAAAAAAGCGCAATTTTTTTCAAAACAGCTGTCAAATACTAATTATGTATGCTTAATTGAGCATTTGTGAACAGTAAATTAAATTGCTCAATTAAACAATTATTGTAATTTTTGACCTTTTTAATAATTTTATAATTATGTTTAAGTTTTAGGACTTTTTTATAAAAATTTTTAAATTTTGTCAAGACTTGGACCTGTATATAGGCTGCTAAGGAAAAATGTGAGTATCTTTAGATGTGAAAGGGTAATTTGTTGCAGAATTAACGATTGAATTATTCAACAGTCCAAAGCACAAAGTGGGAAATTCCGAACCTGGTTTATAAGTACATAGCCTCCCGTATTTATTGACGCCGCTACCATAATGACAGACCTTAATATCATTAAAAATGTGTGGTGTGGTCTATAGAGAATTTACTATAACATAACACAAACTTTCATAAACCCCCGTCTACATTACCCCCGTCACCATTAGACATTAACATGTCTTAACAAAAGTCAAACTTCATATTAAAAAAACATTATTTTTAAAACCGGTTTTTTTTTTTTTTGCATGAAGTTAGACTTTTGTTAAGACATGCGTGTTTAGTCATAAACCCCCGTCTTCATTTGCTATCAAAATGTCTTAACAAAAGTCAAACTTCGTATAAAAAAAAATCAGTATATAAAAATAATGTTTTTTTCATATGAAGTTTGACTTTTGTTAATGCATGTTAATGTCTAATGGAGACGGGGGGTTAACATGTCTTAACAAAAGTCAAACTTTATATTAAAAAACCAGTATTAAAAATAATGTTTTTTTATATGAAGTTTAACTTTTGTTGACATGTTAATGTCTAATGCAGACGGGGGGTAAAGGATGCCCTGAAAAGGGAGTGAGAGATTATTTGGCCTAATGTTGCCTAAAAATTAACACTGAGTAAAATAAGCTTTAAACCACGGTGCATGATAAATAAAAAAATGAACAAAAATTATCTTTGAATCAGAATGTTGAAAATCGAAAGCCAACATTAAAATTTTTTGCACTCAATTGTAGAAGCAAATTTGTTAACATCAGCGCCATTCATTCCTTCATTCATTAGCTTTCTCAGAAAATATTGCTTCTAAGATGTATTTGAACTTAAGTTTTTAAGAAAAGCTACTTGGAATACTCTGTGATTCATTTTGTCAAAGTGTTTGGGGAATTGTATGAATCTCAACAGGTTTTAGCTTTTAAGCCTTTTGAAACATTGTCTTTCTTTGTCATTCATGAAAATTTAGATAAAGCTTCTTACAAATCTATTGATTTGATTCGTTTCCTTTAAATAACAAACACACACTCTTATAGAGAAGAGCACCCACACACCTACATGACGACATGATGTTAATGTATGTATGATGTATGTTTTATGGGGAAAAGGGTAAAAGTGTTGTTTGCAATGGCGGTTATATTTTTCGTTGTAAGTTATCCTTGTACACACTCACACATACACATGCACACGTTTAAATAGCTTTTTAGTGAATTATCGTTAAAAAAGACATTTCAATATAAGTTTATAGCGAAAATAATTAAATCATTAAATCATTAAAAATAAACTAATTATGTTTTATTTAAAAATTAATAAAAAAAACCCCAATTTCTAACTTAAATGTTTGTTAATCTGGCTTCTTTTATTTATTAATTAATTTATTTATTTTCTAAAAAAAATTGTATTTATTGTGTATTTCCTATGCAGCCAGATTCGACTTTATTTTTAAACAAATAAAAATTTTAAATCTTAGAATTTCAACATAAAAATATTTGTTTGGAAAAAAATTATGTTTTAAAAAACCTGATTCTAAGATCCTTCTTGAAATAACAATGAATTAGCTTGTGTGCGAGTGTGTGTGTGTGTGTGTGCCCATTTAGGTGTAGTATAAACTTTTATGTATAAACCTTTGTTTAAGTAAATGTCCACATTAATGTTACCCAAAATTTACCACATACATTATTTTATAGTCCAATTAAACCCTTGTAACATATGAGTGCTATTTTATATTATAAATAATAAACTGACTGGTCTTATACTTCTCTGCACTGCTCACTCTTTTTGCTATTGGATTTTAGGGTTAAAGTTAAAATGCCTACACTGAGCAAAAAATAAATAATCAATAAAAGTACAATCCAGAAATACATTTAAATTACTTTCGATATCATAAAGAGGATACCTCAAATATCCACACTTACTATTTACTAAGGATTTTTGCTAAAGATTTTTTATCAAAAATGTCGGTAAGGGTACTCTTAAGGTTTAGTAACTCAGAAATAGGGTGGTCATCTTGCTTAAGATAGCTTTTATGGCTCATAAAATTGGGTATTCAGAAAACCACTTGGGGACTTCTGGACGGAACCTGGTGAACTGTATAAGGAATGTGTATTTTTACGGAAGGCTTTGTTCTTCGCTCTTCACCGTTCATATATGAATGCTAAAAAACAAACAGTTAAACTCAATCATGTGAGATCGTAGGCAGAGCATTTTTGTTGTTCATATATGACCGTGAAAATAAAATAAAAATCTTTCGAAATAACAAATGTTGAAACTTCAACGCTCATAAATGAAAAATTTTGAGCCCTGGTAAATACCGCACGAAATTCTTTTCTCATATTCGAATGAAAATGTGAATAATGGTAGATATAATGTTCATTCCAGTTGGTTCTTAGGAGGATGTCGAACCTGTCTCGATTGCAAAATAAATTTCATGCCTTAAAAAAAATTGAGAAAATAAATAATCTTCAACATTTTTAATTTTCCTACATTCGCCTTTCAATCCTCAACACTTTAAAGCTTACAAATTTATTTGTGTTTCTTTCCAAATCCCACATTGTGCAAAAGGACTCTTAATTTCGACCGCTTTGAAAGTGTTTTAACGAAAGTATAAATTTAAAAGAAAAACTTTTGGTTTCAGCAGTCTATTTCAATATATTACGATCCTAAACAAAATGTTTCTTTTCTAAAATATTTTTTTAGTAACACTTAGGCCCATTATTATAACTTGCCAATAGCTAAAGTTAGGATTTTATCAGAGAGATAAGTAGTTTTTCGTTATTTTAAATTAGCTAAAAATACCCTGTAAAAGTCATGTACTTTAAGCCAAGATATAGTAACAAGTCTTACCCTCGTTACTATAACGTACAACTAGTTATCGCTCCGATAAAATCCTAACTTTAGCTATTGGCAAGTTATAATAATGGCCCTTAATGTGTTATAAGGACCGAGGCAAGTCTCTACTTTCTGTACCTTAGATATTGACTAATCAAAAAATTATGCATTTATATTAACAATTTAGTTTTAGGAAGCAGTTTACATTTTATTTAAAATAAATTTAAGGTTCATTTTAATACAATTTTTTCGTTTTTTTCCCACTGTGTACAATATTGTGGTCTAATGTCCTTTTAGTCGTTAAGGTTTATATTTGGTTACTTATCAAAAATGGCCAGCTCTTGTAAGCTCTAGATAAACAACGAAATATAAATTTTTATATTATATTTAACATATAAATTACTCAAATACTCCAACAGACAAACAATTTAAACACACCAGGATCATGATAATTTACGACAGGATATTATGGTTAATTTCCAAAGAAGGTCACTGCTCATTTTTTTTTCTTATTTTGTTTAAAAAAAGGGGAAACAGGAGGGCTAAAAATAAGATAAAAATAAGTTGATTTTATCTAAAAATTTAATCCAAAAATATATGAAGGAATAATTTTGCCATTTATTAAAAAAATATATAAAACTTATGCAAAATAAATTGTAAACTATCAAGGACATTCAAAAATTCTTATTAAGTATATTTCCTTTTTACTTAAAATCTAAAAGAGTAAATTGACTTGTTAATTACATAAACAGGCTCTTAATGAACATAATGACTCCCAAATAGTTTTACTTTGAAAATAATAAAAACTAAAATAAAAAAACCCCTTCCGTAGGATTGTTTAAGCAATAAATATTTTTGACATCACATTTCACACATTAGCAGAAGAGGACTAGATATTTCGGTAGTTGTGCGTGCGTGCCTTCGAGTCATTTAAAAGCTTTTACACTTAATTAGGCCAGTCATAAACTACACACTTACGAAACAATTTCTCTATCGAGTTAATTTAAAAGGCTTATCCTTTCGGAAAAAAGGTGAAGAAATTATCATTTACAAACACACTCTCAAGCTCTTAAATACATATACGAATGTATTTGAAAAAACAAAAAGACTAACTTCTGTTTAGATACTAAACTGTTTAAATATCTGTAAACGAACATGCTTCCAGCTACCGATGTAACATTAACATTTGAATAAAAAAAAAAAACATATTTATAAGTAGAGAATGGTTATCTATGTGTGTGTAATTCTGGCAGTATATACCCACTACTCATTTAACCAACCAGGTCGAATTAAGTATGTGTTACCTAATGAGTTTACTTACTTTACAAGCCTACAATTATCAGGTCAAAAACAAAAAAGAAAGATAATTTACATACATGCAGGGCCATCGTAAAACCAACATTTGCATATCAAACGTATAATCAACACCTTAAAAATGTACAACATATAAAACAGAATGTTGCTGTTGTTGTATTGTATTTTGATTTATAAAAATGTGGAGTGCCACACATAAACATAATCACATCTCTGGCACACAAGACCACATGCTTCTCAAAAAGGCCTAATTGTAACGTTATAAAAAGCACAAAGGTAATGAAAACATGTCATAAAGAGATTTCGTATGAGTGTTAGTGTATAGCCAAACTACAAATTTCATAAAGTGAGTGAATTCAGACACAGACAACACTTTTTACGGGGAAAGTTTATGCCAAATCGGGACAAAACTTGAATTGCTCTTTTTAACCCAATTTTTCCAACCTGTGATTATAATCACCAGCAACCAGCACTTTTACTATTTATAACAGACAAACAAAACATACATATTTTATTAAGGCTGTATTTTTAGGGTTCCTACGCTAATTGTTTTCGCTACAATGTCTGTCGGTCTGTCCGTCCGTCTGTCAACGCCTTTTATCTCTGGAACCGTAATAGTCTACCTATTACGCTGAAATTTTTACAGAAGATGTATAACTGTGTCCGCTATAGCAACAAATACTAAATAAATACTTATAGGGTGTTCCGAAAATTACGTGTTATTTGCGTTTATGTTTCATTTCTTGAGCTATAGGAGGTAATTAAAACTATGTTCTCTTTATAAACAAGTATACAAAATTAAACCTAAAAATTAAAGGGTGTTCCGATAGTGACGTGATATGCATGTATAACATCTGACTTTTTGAACCGATTTTGCATATGTAACCTTATATTTGAACAGTGATAGACTGACACTTAAAATACAGATTATATTTTACAATATCTACTGTAACAAAATGTCGCAAATTTAAGTAGTTTGTAATTCTCTTCTAAACATTATAGGCAGACACTTCATATTTACTCAGGGTATTTAGTCCTATGCTCTTGTATAAAACAATAATTAAAATTTTTTAAGTTGTACTGAACATAGTAGGGAACTCGCATTTGTCTAATTTATTTAAACAATTTTTTGAACAGAGCATTTTTGTTCTTTATTTATGACCGTGAAAAAATATAAAATTTTGAAAAACTCATTTATGAGAAATATGATAAATGTTTAAATTTCAACGATCATAAATAAAAAATTCTGAACCGTAGATTTTTCATAAGAAATGAGGTCCTCTAGTATGGACATCTGAGTTTTGACGTATTCAGTCTGTTTTAACAAATCATTATGACGGATGTAGCGTTCAAATAACCACCAATATTAACAAAATTGTTTTATCGAAAAGGGATGATATCAATCGACATGAGATCCAAGAGCTTTCCAGGCGTTGTGGCTTTTGTACTGGTGGCACCTTCGGTTCATATTTTTATAGAACGACTGTTAACTGCGAGCGGTATACATTGATAGTTACTAACTTCCCTCGGCCTGTTCTGGATTATGTAGTTTTAACAGGACGCCGCAATGTGCCACACAGCTCATGCCACATTGAACATTCTGCTTGAATTTTTTGAGTACATTTTCATCTCACGTGGAGGTTATGTGAACTGGCCACCGAGATTGACATCGTTAGATTTTTTATTGTGGGGTTTATTCAAGATACAGGTTCATGTCAGAAACCTCGCGTTGCACAAAATCAACATGCCATCGGTCAAATTTAGCGTGCGAAGCGGCGGCGGACATTTGCACGGTGTTATATTGGTATATTAAAATTGAATGATAGGAAGCGCACATAAGATAAAGAACGGCGAGGCAAGAAATGTCACAAACATACTCCATTTATGTGCAAAGTTTCATAATAAATACCAGCATATGTAGTATATTGTGACGATGGTGATTATAATCACCGCAAATTATCTAGAAATCTAGAAAAGCTACACAGAAAAAATATTTGTACCATTTAAAGGATTTAATTAGCTTTATATTAAAATTTAATTAAACATTTAATGAATCAATTATTCGTTTAATTAGGAAATATTTTTGTTCTATTTTAATCAAATATATAACAGAATTAATTAAATAATTAATTGAACCGTAATTTAAAACTAATTAAAACTTTTAATTGGCACACAAATTTTATCTGTGTACTAAGTCTAAAGTTTGGAAGTTTTGGAATATTTTATTTAAAAAGGCTAATCAGCATACATTTTTTTTTATTTTTATATTCGCTTCAAACTACAAACACATCGATTTTTTAATGCAACATAGTCATATCGCAAAATATAAAAGTTTTGAAGTTTTGGAAGAAAAAGTTTTCTCAATTTTTATTTCATTTTTTCATTATTACTTGTAAGAATTTTTTCTTCACTGTTTCTCGATATTATTCGATTTCTGTGCCATCTTTGGATTAAAAACACGATAATTTTTATCAGCATCGCATCCAACAAGGGGACTTTTAATGCGTTTGGGTTAATTTTCTTTCTTTTGGACTTAGCCTGGGAATAAAGCATTTCCGTCTAATAATTCTCTTCTTAAAAATTACGTTCTTTATTCTAAATTTCACAAAGCTTTTTTTGTATATGCAAACTCCCAGAAGCCTGCTTAAAATACAACCCTTATTTGTGTGAAAAAAGCGCCCGTAATAAAACGCTTCAGATTTTCTTTTGTTATTCTAAAATACTTTAATTAATGTTCTTTGCCTATAATTCTCTATTTATTACTCCAAGATATTAAACGATTATTTAGCCATAAATTTTAAATACCGGCAAATAAAAAATCTGTTTTAAAGCTCTCCAAATCTACTGGCACATAATTTCCAATTGCTTATTATTTATTCACTTGAAAAAATTATCACTAATTTAATCTGCAACATCGATGTGTTTCCGTTTTTGCTGTTGCTTATGACTTAACGATGTAAAATGAAAATAAGGATGCCATTATCCATTATCCTTATCAGCTTATGATGTTACCCTAGATGGCATTTTGGCTTGACTTCCTGCCGCTTATTGTTCAAATTCTCCAAATTCTCCCACTCCAAACTCGATCTGAAGACATAAACTCTATTTACATAAACATTAAACAACTAAACGCAACCACGACAAGAATATGAAATCAAATAAATTGAAATGTTTTTCTTTTATTTGTAATTTTGTAATTTTGCAGCTTGCAAAAACAAAAAAAAGCAAAAATGACAAGGATATCTAAAAAAACTCACACCCTGAAATTAAAAAAAGAAAAGTAGCGAAAACCGACAACATAAATCGCTGTTAACGCAAAAACACAGCCAAACAATTTTCAAAGTCCTCCGCAAAAAAAATTTAAATTCCTAAAAAGGTACAAACAACAGAGATTTTTTTGAACAAATCCTTAAATGGAATCTTCTAAGAGACAATACAAACAAACACACAACAGGAGCAGCAACCAAAAACAATAGTTGAAAAAAAAGAAAAAGAATTGCACGCGCCCTCTCTAGAGATGGAGGATTTTTGGCGGAATAAACAATTTATGGCGAAAAAATTCAATCGTAAACAATGCAATCAAAAATTCATTCAAACAAAGCATTAACGCTCTCTTTCGCGTTCCCCCACTTCCATTTTTTACATGTATCAAAATGTTTTTTATGTACTCTCGGATGCATAACATACACACATACATTGAATGTATGTTTGCATAAAAACAATGAATGTGTGTGAGAGAATGGAAGTATTTAAGTATATTTTCGCCTTTAAGGTTGGGGTTGGGGGTTCTTTAAACTTCAAGGTGAATTATGATTTTGACTTTTTGTTGTTTTTTTTTCTGAGGATCTTTGGTTTCGTTGTGGTTTGTTTTTTGTTGCTTGTTAACAATTACAACAATTTTAACCCATTCGAGACCGTCTGGAGATTGTGCGTGCAAAAGTACCGGTAGCACATCGTGTTTGCTGTTAATTGATTTAAAATGGAAATCATCAGTCCGACTCTTAAAACAAATATTAATTTAAAATTATTTTTTTAATTGTTTTTAATTGTTCTATATTGTTTATACAAATAGTTCATACAATCTGATGTTTATGCAGCTAATAGCTTGCTTTTGTTTTGCGAATCCGGAAAATCCAGCTACGTGACTTAATAGCAACACTCACTGGGCATTAGCTATTTGGAACCCATGCGATAAGGATGGGCCTTCTATACAACGAATTTTGCAGGAGTTTCTAAGATGAGGAAAAGGAGGAAACGGTCGAACACCGTCTCTGTCTATGCCCTGGACTGGAATACGACGGTTCGACATTAGAACCAAGCAGGATCAATTCCTTTCTGAGAAGTTACGGCTAGTTTTCTGCTTCGCTCCCAGTTGGCGAAACATAACTACTCTACTGATCGTTTGTTCCGGCCTCCTAGCCTTCTGTGGCAACTCTTTCTTTTCAGTTTTCTGTTGTCTATGCAATTGGTAATTGAAAAATTCCAATTACAATTACATATAATTGGGTAATTGAAAGTGTAATTAATTACAAACTGTAATTGACGTCCCTTAAGTCTGCTCTATTTAAATCTTTCCCTATATCTTTTCTTTCTACTCTGTTTTCTTTCTTTTTTTTTTTTTCTTCTATTCCACAGCTAATACAAAGAGACCAGCATATTGGACCCAAGTGAGCAAATTTAAGTTAGGTTTTCCTGCATTTTTTTTTTTTTTTTTTTTTGAAAATAAATGTATTTTTTAGACACGTTGATTTTTTTATACAAACATCATCATCATCGTGTGATCACGGCCAAACATGTTTTTCCATATTTATATTTGACGTTTGATTAAATAAAGCAATTGCCCAAGTAACACGTGCAGTGCGAACACATTATAATCTTTATTAGTTTAAACAATTTCTGCAATTGTAATCAAATACATTTCCGACTACAATACTACATTTTTGTAAAGAGCCGCTATAAAGTCTGACTTGATGATTTTGCTTTCTTCCTCGTTTTTTTCGGATTTCCCCTTCTTTTGTAATTTGCAAAACAACAACTCGGCCAAGAATATTTAAAAGATAAATTTTATTTTAAAAATATGTGTTTATTGCTTATACAAAATATGTTAAAATACTTTAAATAATAGATTTTAATATTCTTAATGAAATACACATGTAAGGTAGTAGAAGTACTTTGTAAAGAAAAAACCTTTCTGCCGCCTCCAGTTGTAGGAAGACAAACAAGCACAAAACAACAAACATACGGGGCGTATGATTTTTATGTCTAACTGTCGCACAGCACAATATTAATGGTGTTTCCTGCTCCAACAAACAACCTCTTCATTTGACAACCAACACGTTCGTTCATTTACAAGACCATAAACTCGTAAATTGTATGCGTCGTATGTGGATGTGAGTGTGAGTGAGGCCGTATGTATAAATATAAACTTACCTGTTCTGCAAATACAATCATTTAGTGCATGTGTATGTGTATGTATTAATAAAATATGCATAAATTCATTGTTAAACATGATCCTAAGTTAATCTTATTGTTAAGCTAATGGTTTTTCTGCACATAATAAATTCATCATCTTCATCTTAAAATATTAAACTGAAAACGCACTCGTAGCCACACTTCCCATCACACAAAAGAATAAAAAATAAAAGAAAAGATTCTTAAGAGGAATGCTCAAAAACTAAAAGCTAAAACCTTTAACCTGACTTCAAAAGGTTTTTTTTCTATTTTCTAGTCAAATTGATTTAGACGGAATGCATAAAATAATTAAAGTGAATTTTGTGATGCTGCTTAGACGTTTCCTATTAAGGATTTATCAAACATCCTGGCAAAAGTTCCAAAGTTAAACACAAGTCTTACATTGAAAGTGGAAAAACGCGTATAACTTTTATTTTCCAAAGTTTTCTTTGGTAGTTTAACTAATAACTAATAACTAAAAAATAAAGTTTTGCCACATATGAATATGGAAAAACACCACTTCATCATCATGTATGAGGGCGTATTTAACAAGTTTCGTAGTTTCTTAACTCAGAGTTAAACTTTGTAATTCATGCGCTTGTTAACGAACTCAAATGGCATATTTAGTTAAGAAACATGAATGCTATCTAATATAATTTAATTATTTAACCAAATGGATGGTTAAACAATATGAATTGAATTGACAACTATTCCTCTATTAAAATTACTAAATGTACTTTGAGATTTTTAGGTACATGTAGGAAAATTAATTCTGAAGACCCCTTTGGATAATAAGATAAGTTGAACCAACTTAAGGCTAGATGAATATGCATGTATTTAGGTCTGTGGATTCCTTTATACACAACAATCTAAATCTAAAAGGCAATCGCAAAATCTGCATTTCTAACAGACAAGCTCCTTACATAAAATTAAGTAAATATTAGACCCCCACAGGCACCCTATAATAATGTCTATCACACAACTGTATCTCTTAAACTGTATTAGCTAGGCACAGAGAATCGACACAGAAATTATTTTAAGCAAGGTGTTTCCGGCCTAAAAGTATGCCATGGATAAACTGCTTTAAATAATATAAATCAGTGATGCAAAATTTGGCACAATTGGGTCATTCGTGGTACTTTTAAATAGTACTGGCAAAGTATTGAGTAGTGGGTATCGAGTACTGAGTAATTGATAATTTTTTGATCCCTCAATACACAAAAATAATTACTCGATACTTTTAATAATGCTATGGTTTTAGAAACAAATTAAATTGAATATTGAATGACTTCGTTAAAATTTTGATTAACAATTGGTTCATTTAAACTAGTGCCACCACTAGTTTTGAATATTTCACGGCCCAGCTTATATAACTTTTTTATGACCTTCCTGCAATCTATATTAAGTTAGAATGATAAAACTAAAACAACAAAAATTTCTTCACATTGACGCCCCTTTTAACAGCTCCTGGTTACCAGTAGGCACCCTGTGGGTCCATTGGCTACCTCTATGTGTATTGTTTTCTATAAAAGCCTTTAATACACATTAAAGCAGAAAAACCTTACGAATCTAAAAATAAACACAAAATCGGCCCTCGCAGAGGATTACAGCTTCCCCGAGATCTGTATGCACTTCTTGCCATTCACCTGTCGCGGTCTGATCTTTATTTAACGAATCATTAAAACCTAAAATCCTAATTTTCGAAACTATGCCTGGCAGATTGGTGGTCGTAAACCATCTGATGTTAAAACTATTCCTAATCTTTAGATGTGACTTTTTACTGTTTCCAAATTTTAAGAAACGGCTCGGCGGAAATAGATGTGAGTCGAATGATAAAGCCCTATTTTGAGAACATTCCCATATGAAAGGCACTCAGTTTTTACCACTTAAACAAAAAAAAATAATGCAATGATTTTTATAGTGAAACGTATTACCGTCACGTGACTGTTAGCATAATTATGGCAAAAATTAATTACTATTACCGCAAAACGTGAAATAAATCTTAATTCCTGTAATCCTTTTTTCCCTACACACTCTTTGGAACAACTGCAACAACGTACTTAATACTAATAATTTCATATTTATAAAATAATCTGCCACTTTCTCATGCTGACATTAAAATATTCTTTAAATAAATATCACAAAAAGTATCTAAACAAATTAAACCTCAACGTAATCCGGTAAATTAATAGCTTCACATGCTTTAGTCTGACTGCGCAGCTCGTGATACATGAATTTGCATGTGGTTGTGTAAAAGTATGTGAGTGTGTATGTGAATGAGTTTGTGTATGGAGGAGAGAATGAAGAAAGACCTTATTAACTTGTTGTTGGAAAAGAGTTACGAGCTTAAAGTTCAAAGTACTTAATTATAATAATTAAAAACTTTGCCACAACCAAGTGCGAAATGTCGCGTTGACAGACCTTTGTAAGGTTTGGTTGTTGGCATATATTTGAGACGACTCCTTTTAATGTTATTTTTTGAACTGAAATTAAAACTTTTTAAAATCTAAACTGAAAATGTAACAGTTGGAAAATGCCGAACCAAAACTGTATTTGTAAGGAAACCAAACAAACAATCCGTCTGTTTGTATTTATTTAATCATACATTATGGGGATGCAATGATACTTCTATGTATGGGTTTACCAAAAATAATCACAACAAACACACACATACACATACACATACAAACTTATGCGTATTTGTATAAATTTATTTTGAATATTTACTCTTTTGAATATTTGTTAGTTTATAAAACAGCAAGACTGAAAGATTCGTAGTTGGCTGAATATCTTGAGTTCGTTGTAAAGTTACCCAACACCCACAATCAACCGGCCTCATTCCACGACATGGAAAGATGAATTTAAAGCATAAACAAAAATCAAAATGAAATGGGAAAAACCAGTTTTCTAGGATGTTGTAGTCGTCGTCCTTTTACTCATTTAGTCTTTTGAATTAAAAATTACGGGAGAATGCAAAGTACGGGAACCTGTTGAGATTTTGGGAATTCCCCAAGCAAATAACATATTCACATATTGTTACGTTCAAACTCATAACAAGAGCCAAACAAAAACACACAAACAATCTTCTGTATTCGTATTCGCACTCATACACACACACACACACACACGCACACACTATGTTCGTACTATTAATGTCATGGGTATTTGCAGGTTTGAGGTCTTCTTCAGGACATTTGTACGAGTATTTTGCATGTTCGTATGTTTGTATGTACAAATATTTTATTCTATTTGTGTTGTAAAAGTATCTGTCCAACAAACTTTAGGCGGTTTATGATTTATCATCACTGTAAAAGTTGTTTGTTGTTTTCAGGATTAATAAGAAGAACAATAGAAATAAAAAACATAAAACCAAAAGCCAAAAACTTGTACCACAGTCATCCCTGATTTCACGGCTGAGATCAGAATTCTTACTCAACAAAATGCATTATTTACAAAATATTTGTTTTACCTAAATTTGTACAGTGGCATATTTCCAATCTCTGTGTCTAATCTCCAAAACTTAAGATATTTTTTGCAGAATTCTATCACACTAGATTCTTCCAACTTTGTTTTAGTTTTGCGCCAGGATAAAAAGCAGGGATGTGGCATTTATCATACAAAGTAAGTCTAAGATCTAGAATTTTCAGTAATTGGCTGACTCAACTGACACTAGATTAAACAATTAACAATTCTACACAAATACTTTTAACATTAATAAATTGAATTTTAATAATTAAATTTTTTTCCCGGTAGGCATATATAAGGTATTATATTTTTTTTACCAACTCATAACTTTCGAAATTTTAGCTAAATTAGCAAGACATTTTTCCGCAAGTGATTTTTTGTGATTTGTCAGAAAAAAATTATTAAAAAAATATTATTTTCCTATTTCTTTGTCTCTTTCGACATTAAAAAAATTACAAATCTTACCAAAAACCCTTGAGAAAATATCACTGATAGTAATAAGAGGTTCTAATGTAGCACATTCATATATATGTACATGTGTACATATATATAGATACATATGTATATGTCTGAATGCATGTTCAGATCGTTTAGTGTGAGTAAGTAAGTAATATGTATTTATGTTTAAAATGATGTTAAGAAACTTAAACCACAAAAATAAAAATTTATACATTAGAATGGAGAAGAAATTGAAACAAGTATGAATATAATACAAGGGTCAAATTTATTCATTTAATTAAATTATTATGACAGACTTTTGTTTTTAAAATTAATTTTATAGTATTATTTTTTAATATTAATTTTTTTTGTATTCTAACAAAAAAATAGATAATAGCAGAGGTAAAAAACTAAACCGCCAGGGTATGATATCCTTAGGTTTCTCCGAAATTTGCAGCGCGACCCATACCTTCGTATAGTAAGTGAGATTCCAAATTTCCAGGTAAGATTAAGATGAGTTTAATGGTGCTCCTCCAGTAAAAAACTAGTTAAAAATAGTGCTCCACTAATATACGACTTATTGAATAAAAATTACTAGGTTATACACCGCAGAACAGCTGTTCGTGGAAGCCAATCAGCCAGTAGAGAGTGGGACGCAAACCACTCGAAGGCCGAGCAACAAGGACAGCCAGCTTGACTTTAAGCGATAACGAAAATGATGCGCGTTGTTCCTCAAGGCATGGGGCCAATCAAATTAAAAACAGGATTTTTTTTAAATACAAAAATAATAAACAAGTGTTAATGTAATTTTTAATTTATATTTAATATTTGAACTGATATACATACATACATACATACATACATACATACATACATACATACATACATACATACATACATACATACATACATACATACATACATACATACATACATACATACATACATACATACATACATACATACATACATACATACATACATACATACATACATACATACATACATACATACATACATACATACATACATACATACATACATACATACATACATACATACATCCGCATGTAAATAATGGTGAAGTCCTGAAAGCAAATTACAACTGACTGCATTTTGGATCAAATTGAAAAAAGAAAAACCAAAAATACAAATGACTGCACTTTTAATGGTTTCATGTCCTCGTATATTTTACATATGTATACATACACACATATATATTCATGTATATTCATTCATCTAAATATCTATTCACCCATTTACAAGTAACTAAAAAATTGTGTGAATTTTCTAACTCGCAGGACACATGTGTTGCAAATATTTCTTTTTAACACTTTCATCAATGTTATTGAGCGTAATTTCTTTTGTTTTTGTTCAACTACTACATGGTTAACCACGAAGCTTTTAGGAAGATTAAAAGATTTTTTCTTTTTAATTTTTTTTGGTTTAGCGCGAAAAATATTTGTGATTTATGTCGCCATGCAACGAACAAAAAAGTCCGCCCTCATTCATAACTCGTAAAACGGAGAAAACAAACCAACAAAAAGAAAAGGCATCAGTCCCTTTCTCATTTTCAACGTCAGACGTAACGTTACTTGAAAAAAAAATATGAACTACTTTGGGGACAGTGATTAAAATACGTGCTTGGATTAAAAAAAAAAGGAGAAAAGCGAAGCGAACCAAGCCAAGTTAAACAATGGAAATAGATGGCTGTAGAATCAACATCTTGCCCCAATATTGATTGTTTAGTAAAGAGTGTATCGCAGTCGTTTATTTAAAAGTGTAGCAGAACTGAAGGCGTAAATCAACTACAAATCACTTGTGTATGAAATAACTAACCAACCGTACTAACGTAGATACATACATATATTTCAATACACAGATACACAGATAGATACATAGATAGATGATTGTTGTTTGTCCTTTTTATTGTTGTAGTGTTGCACGGGTATTGTATTTAAATTGATGTAAATATATAGACAAACATATTTTACAACATTTGAACACCACTTGTAGTAATTAACAAGATTGTCCCCAGGGACATTCATTGTAATCGTGTAGTAATCCAATTGCAATAAGTATAAACACTACAGGAATTACAAGATTCACAGGATACCATTTATTTGGAGGCACACAAACAAATTCATATATAAAAACCAGTCCAGCTTCTCATTACGGATCAATTATAAAAAGTGAAGTGTTGAAGTTTGAGTCAATTAGCCAGGACATGCCGAAGGAGAAAGTGTAAGAAGCAGAAAAAGAATTAGAAATAGAAATAAGAGTCTTAACGATTTGTTATTAACAAAACAAATCAAGAGTGAAATTAAAAGGTTTCGTTTGCTTTATCTTGCTAAGAGATACGAGTAGTTTGCAACATTTTCTTTTAACAACGACAATTCTTCTTAATTCTTCTAAATATTACATCGTTGTGTGTATGTATGTATGTCATTTATGTAGCAACATTTTAATTATGGTTGTTGCAACAAAAAAATTGGTACTTTGGGTTACAAGCAAGAAAAATAAAAGAAAAAATAGAGAAAAAGAGAAATGTGATAGAAATACTTAATAGTTCTCAGGTTTTTTTTTGATCCAACCAGGATAGTTGAGATCAAACAAATCGACTCGTTGATCTGTCTAGTCTGGGTTAGATCATAAAGAGCAATGTATCTTCGTCAGCAGAAAAAGGAAGCCCCAAAAGATGTCGATTGCTAGCTCCTTCGCAACATAGTTGCCACAAATGGTTCCATGTCCCAGCATCCATCTGAGAGTGCCATCACAATCACAGACGCCCAGAATTTTGGAACTAGATTCAATATGGCATTATTAGGAAAATTTTCTACAAAGAATTAGGATTTTGTCCTATCTCGACTTAGATGTTGGATCAAAACTACACAGACGCACAAGTAAAGGTAAACGCATAAAGGGTGCCTTAGTGGGGTAGTCTATTAGTCCGGGGTTGTGGCTTCGATTCCCAACAAAGACTCTGCTATATTTCACTACAAGTTGGCAGGAAGACCAAGAAGGTGCTTGTCTACAATGTGAATGCATATAAATGGTTAACTGTGTGACATGTAATGGAAACTTCAAGTATTATGTGGCCAAGTCATTCACAGAAAATGTGCTCTGCTCTCTTAGCCTTACCAGGCAAAGTCTGCAAGTATCGTCTAAGTCGGCAGAGCACATTTTCTTTGAATGTTCAGTCGACTGACTAGCATAATGGGTTTGGACCACGAACAGACGCATATTAAATGTAAATGCTCTGCAGACCTAAGAAATTTGCAAAATGTTAGCAATTACGATAAATTTTATGATGAGAAAGAATGTCGACTTGTCGTCAGTCGTCAGTCGTCAGTCTGAAATCACTAGAGTCATGAGAAAAAGACTAGTGACAGCACGTGACTCAATGAAACTAAGATGTCGTAATTTACCAGTCGGATACTAAAAATCATTGAGGAACGAAGGGGTCGAAAATGGACCCAGATAAAAAAAACGTAACATTATGATTCCACCTGGTGAAATTTAGAAGCTGTGGAGGCCACACTTTCAATATTTTTTTTAAAGTGATTTTATCAATCTGGTTTTGCCGATGTTAGAGTTCATTGTTTTCTTAAAACTTAAAAATCGATGCAATAATTATTTTAAAAGTTCTTTACTAATTAATAATTAATCTCAAGTTAATAATGAGGGATCAAAGTTTATTCGTGTTGTCGCTTTACACTTCAAATATTTATATAACTTTTAACATAAGTAAAAATATATCTCTCTCTCTCTTTCTCCAATTTTGCATTTATCTTATTGCATTACGTATTTATATATGTACTTTCGTAATTCATACATACATATGTATGTATGCATACACACATAAATACATGCATAAATAAGCAGACACATTTCCTTTTGTACTGATTTGAATTAATGCATTTCGATGTAATAAAATTTGTACATTATTTATGAATTTATGTATGCAAATTGAATTAGAACGTTGGTCATGTTGTTAACTTAACTTACATACCAACATTCATAATATGTGTGAACATACACTTACATACATCTTTTAAAACATACCCAGCGAACATTTTATTCATAATTAAAACAGCCTCTTTGCAAAATGTTTGTCAAGTTTTCCACTTTGTATGCGATTCCATTAGAAATGGTCGGGAATAAACAAAAAAATCAGACCCGGTTTAAAGACAAGAAGTTTAATTTTGTCTTCCTTCGGTACCCTATATTGAGGCTATGCGACCGGCCGGCCTGCCTGCTGAATGCTTTTCATAAAATCAAAAACTATGTAAATCTGGGACATAACTGTTATAAACAATATTTAAAATAATCCTGAAATAATGATTAAGCAAGAATTTTTTAAAATTTCTCTCTGAATAACAGTTATAAAAAAGAATATTAAAACTGATAATATTTATAACAATTAAAAATGACACTAATTTTTTATTGTAAAATGTTATGGGTAATAAGCAAATAATCAATATTTGTTATAATTTAACATTTTAGGGAGACTGACATGGTTTCTTTGGAGAAAAAAAAAACAAAAATTATCTAAGAAGTAATGTTGCATCATTACTTGTTACATAACTGATCCAAAAATAATCATTAATACACATCTAAATGAGAGCTTAGGAAACTGTTCAGACTAATGTGCTGTTTATGTAACCAATTAAACAAAACGTCTAGAAAATTTGTATAAGAATAACTCAAAAAACTGAGTGCTTTTCATACAAATTTCTTAGACGATTCGTTCAGTTGGGTTACATAAACAGCACATAAGAAATTTAAAAAAAATTTAGGCTCATTATAATAACTTGCCAATAGCTAAAGTTAGGATTTTGTTAGAGCGGTAATTAGCTTTTCGTTATAATGACGAAGACAAGGCTCATTACTATATCTTGTCCTTAAAGTACGTAAGAGTTAAAGGTTATTTTCAGCTCACTTATAATAACGGAAAGCTACTTATCGCTCCAACAAAATCCTAACTTTAGCTATTGGCAAGTTATAATAATGGGCCTTAAACAACTAAATAAATATCGTAGATAATATAATTTTGATGGAAAAAGTCTTTGCTGGGTATAAAAATACATGTAACTAAATGAATGTGTATTAAGCTAAAAATGTTTGAACGTCTGCATGCATAATGTAACGAAACGATACAATTTTGATATAAAAATGATTTCATAAACGTACATTTGTACATGAACTCGTATTTTGGATTGGCCATGTACGAATGTATACGAAAGTATAAGACAAAGTGTTCTTATACTTGGCCATAAATACATATAATTACATTTACACACACACAAACCTCAAGAAAAATAAGCTGTGTATATGAGCATACATATGTACATATATGTCCATACATATTTTACCCTTTTGTTCTTTAGTGTAACTAAATTTTAACATGTCCTGTATGTTGTCTTCAATCGAAAAGACTGCAGGTCAAATAGTTTTTACAATTTTTTATTTTACAAAAAATTCGTATTCATAAATTGAACTAAAGATAGAAAATATTTAACCTAAGAGCCATCAATTTGAATTAATTTGTGCATGTTGTTATAGGTGGCGAAAACGTGTTTTTTTAATTTTCTGTTTAAACATAAATTCGAATGCTTATTGCACAGAAGCAAGTAGTGGTACGGTTGAGCAACAGAAGAGTTTATATAACAAATGTTTTAATAACCATGTTAAGACTTGTAAAAAACATTAACATGGGCAGTCAGAAGTTTTTTGTAAAAGTTATGACCTTCCTGCAATCTATAATGCGTTAGAATGGTCAGATTAAAGCATCGGCTACCTCTATGTGTATTGCTTTCTATAAAGGCCTTTACTACAAATCAAACAACTCGAAAAAATATAGGTGAGCATGTTTTTTTGCCTGCAGCCTCAAATGAATTGTTCTGATGTTGCTGAATTGCATTAGCTTTTTATGTATGAATAAGTCTGAACTGAGAATCGACTTCGTGATGATGATGTGGCGAAGAAGAGAAAAATACACTATCCGCTGCCTTTGTCAATGCGTTATCACACAGTCGAAATAAATGTCTTGTTTCTTTTTTCTTTTAGAATATAGAGGACTTGAGAGATGTGGAAGCTATATTAACTATCAAAGTTACGAAACTCGTGAAACTATTTAAAAGGATTAATTAAAACAGCGCTATGGATAGTGGAGAAAGTCAGACGATCGGAAACTCTCTCTGAGGATCTTGACCTTTCAGTTTCACTTAGACTTCCCGATACCTGCACCGTGTTTCAGGCAAGAAGCATTAGGGACCTTACAACGAAGGCATTCGAGGAAACGAAATGGCCGATCAGTGTGCCAGGAACGGTTCGAGCCTGGACGTGGTAAATACCCAAAGGGATATTGATACTCCCTTGGCCGAAATTTTCAACACGCTACGGGTATGGTCGCTAAAGTAAATGGCTTGCAAGTGGTCTACACTAACCACTTGCAGATTATCAAGAATTCTTTGGCCCTCCATTGAAAGAAATAGAACGAAGGCACTACAGGCCTTCGAGAAAAATTCGATATCGCTTCATGTAAGCATCATTACGGGGCACTGTACGATTGGACGTATGGTAATCTCTCGTGGTGAGTGTTGAGGAGGAAGAGAAATCAGTTCAACACCTTTTCTGTGACTGCCCGGCACTTCAGGAACGCAGGCTCAAATTACAGGGCCAACGATTATTTCAAGACCTGAGCTGTCTCAGGGATGGGACACTGAGTAACTTGATAGGTTTCGTAAGAAGCACCATATGGTGCCTGGAGGTAATGGAATTCTATAGGGAAAAGTAAGGGTGGATAGTCATCTGGGTAACACAATGGGCCTAAAAGCCCTCCGAGTGAACTCGTCTTTGTACGGGCGGCCCGATCAACCTAACCTAACCTACTATAGATCAACAATAGTATTGTGAATCTACATACATACATATAATTATGTGTGATCCTCTCTCAACCTAATATAATCTAACCTAACCTAGATGCGAACACTAAATACACTACAAATGAAAGATGTCTGCAAAGTATAAAAATGCTATGGGTGAAGTCTTTAGCAGTATTGTTTAGGAAGCAGTCTGAAGAAAAACGTCAAAGAGAGAAAGCATCTTGTATTCTAATAAATGTGCAAGGACAATTCCCAGGATAAACATTTATTGTGATTATGCACACAACAAAAACAATATCTACGAATGTATACTTGTTAATACAGATGTATTAGTATGTCGTTTGTACGTGTGTGAGGTAGTATGAATCTCTATTTTTTTTTTTTTAGCATAAAGGGTTTTTTATAGTCGTTAAAATATTGTATTTGTTGTTGGTTTCGGTATTTACCATTTTTCCGAATTCAATTGTACTGTGCTGTAGTGGCGGTGGTAGCGGTAGAACTTCAATTCGGCAAAAATTGAAAAAAAGAAGAAAAAATATGAAAATGAAAATACTGCCACAAAAAAAGCCATAATGGCATGCAAAAAGCAAATATTGAATTATTAAATTATTGTTATTCGATTGTTTATTCTTTGGCAGTGAATTTATTATTGTTTTTTTTTTTGAGTTTGTCGTCTCCAAACTTTTAACTGTTTCATTGTAAATTTTTCTATCATATTTTTTAATATTTGAAATTTTTTAGACATTAAAGGATAATATGATGACTTTTGTCTTGTAATGGCAAAGAGCAAGGACAACTTCCTCACACACGAACACACGCACACACATTCACACGTAAACAAATATATTCAGAATTGCACACACATTTAAAGTTATGATAATGAGGACGTGTAGTTCCATTTGGGGAGTATTTTTATGAGAAAACTGTTTAAAATATCCTCCAAAGGGAATGGAAAAGTATACTCGCATTAACAGAAACGACCCATTCATGTTCGCATCAATCTTATTTTTAACATTTATTGGTGCGTATTAAAATCCATACGATGAAGTGTAGATTTTCCTTAAAAAATAAAAATAAAAACAACAACAACAACAACAAGTTAAGGACTTTGTAGCTGGTTGGCTTTACTTCAAAAGGATACAGCACATACTCTTACTTAAATTAGGATCTATTCGTGTGTATATTTTTGTATTTTTTTAATCATTTTATTGAGAGGGGGTTGTGTAGTGGTTTGTTATGGCTTAAAATTAGCCAAGATGCCGTAAGCTGTTTTTCTTTTTGCTCTCGATATCACTGTTTAACAGGAATAATGTTTATGGGATGACTATTTGCATTTGTAAATTGCAACCTTTTTTTAGAAGAAAAAAACATACAAATATATCAGAAAAGGACACTACAACTTTGACAATCGTCAAATTCAAATTTGAAATGGAAACGGAAATGGAAATAAAAACAATGTTTGTCTGATGGAAATACAAACAAGATGTGTCTACACAAGTAGAAAATTAAAGTTTCAACATTAACAACTTATAATATGTTTTATACATTTGCCAAACCACACACATACATACGTTGGCACTCACACAAACTTATGTTTCGAATTAGTATTTCGAATATTTTACGGGGGTTTGAAAACATGTTTGCAGTTTATTTGAAATCAAACATGCACCATTTTAAAATTAACATAAGAAATTCAAACATGCTTACAAACTTGTTGATTGACAATTAAAATGAGGAAACGGTCAATGCCTCCACTGATAGTGAGTCTTGCAATAAAGCCGTCCGACATGGGACGAAAATGCAGATAGAAATTTGACAGTAATAAGGCTAATTTTATTTATTTATTCTTTTTTTTAATAAACAAACCGTATTTAGATTTGTAAGGTAGTGTCGAGTTGTTATAACTTACAAACCTGCTTATATATGATATAATATTTATTCGCGATCTCCCACTTAGTAGCATTTCCTTTTAAGCGGTTTTTTTTAGCGCAATGTAGATGTGCTGAAATCATTCCGTGTTATGTCATAATCACCAAAATCCCCCATCTACATTAGCCATCAATTTGTCTTAAAAAAAGTCAAACTTCATATAAAAAAGCAGTATTAAAAATGATAATTTCATTATAAGAAGTTTGACTTTTGTTAAGACAAATTGACAGCTAATGTATCGAAATCACTATTTTGACAGGTCGAGAAATTTCTTTCCAAGCTTCCACAGTGCCTCAAATCCTCAGACACCACAAGCAATATGTGGGTTTTTTCCATTTCTTGTATTAATAGCTCAAATTGTTGTCTGATGGTGATTTTTACCATTTTGTAATCTACAAGCAAAAAATATATTTAAATTTTCATTAAAAAATAAATTAATAAAAACATTCTTACTTTTCTGTTTAACAGAATTTTTTAATTGGAAAATCTTCAAAGCAACCAGAAAAACACGGTTGCCAATATCATTACTGGCAACTGACTGAGTAGCCAGCTGCCATCCGTAATATAGTTTTGGCAACTGAAGTTCGGTAGCCATCCGTAATCGACTTTAAGGCTCGTTACTATAACGTACATATATAGATTTCAATAAAAATTAAGTTGCTTTAACTATTTTTGTCGTTAAGCTTCTACTAATTTTTTAGTTAATATTACAATCGAAATTTGGTTCAGTGTATGCTCGAAAAATAAGATTAGAATATAATTTGTAATTGTATTGTAACATTTATGTTCTTATGCAAAAGAAAGAAAGAAATACTTGAAGTGTACTTTAAGACAAAATTGTCATATAAAATTTTAAATAAAGTAGACTTGAAGTAGGCATTAT
This sequence comes from Phasia obesa, assembly GCA_949628195.1. Classification (NCBI taxonomy): domain Eukaryota; kingdom Metazoa; phylum Arthropoda; class Insecta; order Diptera; family Tachinidae; genus Phasia; species Phasia obesa. Next base: position 963,908 of record OX451219.1, read on the forward strand.
TATTTTTTTTTTTTTTTTGGATAAGGGTACTTATAAATACCTATAAAAGAATACGCTTTGAATTTTATATCCAATCGATACATTTTTTGGTTAAGTATAAATGCACGCAACTTATAAGTATAACTTTAATTCGAAATTATTTCGACACGTATATAAGTAGCGATAAGTTAATTGAGATTTTTCCTATTTTTACTATTTAAACTTCATTAAATAAATAAAGCAATCGACAATCGATTTGTATTGGTCTACCATTCTATCAAACAAAGAAAATACTACAAGAATTTTCTGGAAGAAAAGGGCCAAACACCAACACTGTACTTAATCAACATTTTGGCGATAGGAAAATTGAGGTTTTTTGGCAAAACCGATAATTTGTTAAATAATTTTATATATGTCTTACAATATTTGGACAGTAAATTTTTTTGTCTGTTGTGTCCCAAAACGGCTGTCAAAGTTAAACACCTTCATCACTTTTTACTTATCACAACAACAAGGACTTTACAAGAAAAATGTAACAAGACCATCTAGGAATATATGAGTACAGACACACACTCACACACATGTCTTTAGGCACATATGACTTATTTAAATCCGTTAGATGTGCATTGAAGTTTATTTGCCCTACTTTTGTTACAGTAACAAGGCTACAATGTGGTTGTCTCATCTCTTTATTTGTTTCATCAGTTCTCAAAAATCTAGAAATGTATTTTTTTACCACTTCGACTTTTTATTCTCAACAACAAAATATTTTAATTATTTAATATTATGCTAATTACCCATCCCGTTTTATAATAAAAATGCAATTTATTTTGTTATAAAACGTTATGGGTAATTAGCATAATATTAAATAATCAATATTTAAATTTCCAAAAAAAAAAATTTTATTAATTACAAAATATTTTAATTAATAACTATATTAAAAGCCTAACCTTATTAGTACCCTGCGGCAAAATTTGTATTGATTATTAAAACATAATTGGCCCTATGACTTGTAAAAATAGTGGCCAGTGAAAAAGTAAACATCACGAACCTATACTTGCCTCTACCTTGTTTCTGTAAGTTAATGCATGACTAACTATAGTCCAAACTGGTAAAACAGGATGGGTTTTCCTGTGAATAGTTTCTCCGTTTAGTTACAGAAACGAGGTATTGGTTCAACTGCATTAAAAAGTGGTTAATTTAACGAAAAATTAATATGATTTAAGTTTTTTGTTTCAGTAAAAATAATTATTATTAATTTTTTAATTTAAATTTTATTGGTATTACCAGTTTAAGTTTGGCTCTTTATTGGTTGTTTTATTAGTGAGACACATATGTATAATTTGTGTGCCCTGAACGATAATTATATTAGCCGCCACTAGATAAGTTCGTTAAGATTGCATTATTGCATCTTAGACCTGTCACAGAGTTGATAAAATTGGCTAATAGCATCAACACCTTGTAAAGGTTGCAAATCTTCTTCATATTTGGTCTGTTCCAAATAACAATATTTGTGCAATTTTGAGAGAAAATGAGAGAGTAAAATTTTCCTTTTCCTGTGCAAAGTTGTACGAACTGTTCTTTAGTTAGTTTGGACTAGAATTAAATTATCAGCTGACAGAATTCTGTCCTACAAAAAATTGTTTTAAAATGGCGATGTAGATGAATTTCTATTTTATGAATTTTTTCAAAAGATTATCAAATCGTACAGACTTGTCAAAAAGTCTGTCACACGTATACATTTCTGATCCACACTATCATACTTTTTAGCACACATGCATGAGTATGATAGTGAATCATTGCCTTAAGCAGCATTAGTATTTTAAGGTGTTCAATTTTAGTTTTTTGCGTTCCATCAACTTTGGACAACTTTGTCACATTCAGAGAGTTAATTTTGTTTTTACTCTCAATATTCCGGACTGTTTTTTTATGCACCTGGAACAGACCTATTAGGTCCACTCACGTAACTAGTTTCGTGTCAGTTTTCTTCCCTTTAATAATAAAGGCGTTTGGATAATAAACCAAACGTCAAATCTAGTATACAAATGGTAGATGTAGTTAAGGGTAAAGTACAAACTTGCATTTGTTAAACCTCTAAGGAAATTTGTATCCGGCGGATAAAATACATATTTCATTTTTTCACTTTTACAATTTATAAAAAAATGTGTCTAAATTTCAACACGTTTTTTATTATTATTTGTTTTTTTTTTTTTTTGTTCTTAGGTCGGCCAGAATTAAGAAGAAGCACAAGTATTATGTATGTATGGTATGTTTGTATGTATGTACATTTGTGCATGAATGTATGTTAGAAGATGAGAGATGACCATTTCGATTTCCATGATGTCTTTTAGCCAAAATGATTAATGTTTGGCAAAACTTTTTACACTGACGTTTAGCAAAAAATAAACCCACAAATAAAACAAAATAAAATGGAAAAAAGGAAAAAAATTACAAATATTTTCCAACTTAAAATTGTAAGCATATGAGGGTGTTGTTGTTGTTGTTGTTTACTGGTACCTCGGCTGGAAGTTCTGCTACATTTAGCAGGATGGGGTGGGGTGATTTCTTTCTATAATCTTATAAAATCCTCAAATTATTACGAAAATGACAATTGAAACATTTTTAAAACGTGTTGGGCATATTTTGGCAACACACATCTGTGTTAATGTACAATTTTGATTGCCAAAATTTTTTTTCTAATTTAATCAAATGTTGAATGGTTTTTTACTTTTTTATCCATTAAATATTTTTTGGTTTTATAATTGGGAGAAATATACGTATGGTTTCATATTAAATGCTTTAATCTTCTTATTTTAATTTAAACTTTATTTAGTTTTCATTTTCATTTTCGTTTTGGTTTTTGTTACTCTTCTTTTTTCTGCTTTTGACTCCAATTCCGATTGCACTCAAGGGAGTGATTGAACTGAACCACAATTCAACTTGAATGATTTGATGATGAAGGAAATAGACATTTGAAGATACTTGCGTATATATTTAATATGTATCTTCCTTAGCTAAGGTTACCTATCACATGATATTGTACTTGTATCTAAAGAACAGATTGAGATACAACGATATTAAATATTATTAGGAGTTAGGAAGAGATAACTCAAGCGCCACTCACAACAGTCAGTAAGTGGATTCATAATTTACTACGTCTTTGATTGTTGAATTAACTTGATTTCGATAGATTCGATTTCTGCAATACTGTTCGTAATTACATTCAATAACTTATTATTTCACACAAACGAATTCGAAGATGCAGCAGTCGTGCGTATGCAAGCATCTGCTAATTTATAGAAGCTCCAGCTCAAAATTAAGCCATTACCATTAATAAGTATGAGTGATATAGAGTGGGGAGCACATGTGAGTACATGTTTATATTTCTTTCAGTTGCAGAAATACCTATTTTGCATTTCAAAAAATTAAATAACTGTTTCAAAAAATAATTAATATTTCCTCCAAAACTTTTTGTTTGTATATGAATTTGTAATATTGTGATATTTTCTTTTGTTGAATAAAATAAAATTGTCGCATACAAAAATAGAAATTAGCCTAAGATGACTACAGCCACAAATGTGGTCGTGTAGCCATGTAGCTTTGCGGGCTTCAAAATAATCGTGTGTATTTTATTTTTGACAGCTTGTAGTCGGTATCCTGATGTTGTCTATGTTTAAAACAGGGTTCTCATTTATTTAAGAATCCAACGAAAAATACAGATGATTGAAATGATTTTCATTTTGATAGAAATATTAATTTTTTTTAAATTTTTGCAAAAATTTTTTTTAAAATTTTTTGGAAAATTTTTAGAAAATTTGTTTGTTAAAATATCTTTTAGAAAATGTTTTGTATATTTTTTTTTGTAAATTCTTTTTAAAAATCCAACGCATTTAAACAAATAAGTTGATGATTGAAATGATTTTCATTTTAATAGAAATATTGAAATTGTTTTTTAAATATTTCGATAATTGTTTGTAAAAGTTTTTTGTAAAAATATTTTTTTTTAAATATTTTGTCAATATTGTTAAATTATTTTATTTAATTTTTTTATTACTTTTAAAAATTTTATTGAATTTTTTTTTTAAATTTAGGACCTTCCTGCACTCTATATTAAGTTAGAATGGTCAAACTAAAGCAAAACAATATTTCCTCATATTGACTGCTCCTGGTTACCAGTGGGCACCCTGTGGGTCCATTAGCTACCTCTATGTGTATTGCTTTCTATAAGAATCTTTAATACAAATCAAATCAGAAAAACCCTATCAACCTGCAGGGGGTTATTGATCCCCCGAGATCTGTGTGCACGCCATTCGATATACTGGTCGCAGTGTATTATTTATTTAACAAAAAAAAGCTAAAAGGAATCATTACAACCGAAAAAAAAAACAAAAACAACATGAAAAAATGTATGCCCCCTTCATCACAAAGATTGGGCTGCTGGAAGACTGACAGGAAGAGTGTAATATGGCCGGCGTAATGATGGCGCCGACAGCAGGAGACAATTCAACGACGCCATATTAAACAAATGGTCAAGTACGTCGGAGGCAACATCATAGAGTGGTGTTGGTTTACATGGTGAGATGTTGGTCCATAGCAAAAAATTGATGGCATAATGAGAAAGAAAGACTATTTAAACACATTGCACACCCATCTTCCCGTTATGAGCGCATATCCTAAGGAAGAAATTGTGTTGCAACAAGTTCGAGTCCCAAAACGATGGTTGATGGTTGTCTGGCTTGGCAAAATTTTCAATTGATGCTGTGGCCTCCGCAAAGTCCCGACCTCCATCCAGTTGAGAATTTGTGGTCAATAGTAAAAAGTCGATTAGGAAAATATCGATAAGCTCCAGTTGTGGCAACGTATGCAACTGGAGTGGCATCAAAATCCAGATGAAATTATTTAAAAATTGACAGAAAGTATGCCCAAACGCAAGTACTAAAATAAAAAAAATATTTTAAATATTACCAGAAAGTTATTTTCTTTGAATATATACTTTTTTGATTTGTTTTAAAAACATTATTGTTTGCAACTGAATAATAAATAAGATAAAAAATTGTTATGCACCTAAAAAGCAGAAAACACAAACATGTACTCACCTCTGCTCCCCACTGTATTCCTACAGATTCCTACAGTTTTCAAACCCGTTTTATGGATGATAAAAATTGAATAATTTTAATTTTTAACTCTTAAAAACCTTTTTTATTTTTATTTACAAGATTAAATATGTAACACAACAAATAGATAATTTTACATTAAATATTCACATGATCCATAATACTGAAATAATTGATAACTAAAGTGCCTCTCAGGGCATGACTGAGAGTTGAGGGTTAGTTCTAGTAGACTTGAAAATATTTATCTTGTGGATTAGCGAAGTTATAAAATGTGTGTTTCTGAATCTTATCTGTGTGATGTAAATATGTACATACGAGTGAGTAAACAATTAAATCTTAAAATAAAAGGCAAATATTTTTGTTCTAATTTGGATGGCATTTTGTAGAATTGACTGTACGAACGTTTTTCTTTCTTCCTCTTACTACCTTAAGTAAATACTTAAAATACTTATGTTATATATGTATTTCTATCACATTAGACCTTAAAAACCGACAATTATCAATAAAAATTTAGCCAAAATAAGGCGAAGCAAAGTAATTAACAAATTAAAATAAAAGTAATTTACACTAAACAAAGGCACGCTCAGTAGTGGTTGGCCTAAATCCAACTGATAGTTTTACTTCTTTATATCTTTATTGTCATCTTTAAGTGGCTGCTTTTCGGGATGTTTGTGTTCAATTTCCTCGTTTAAAAACTGCAATTCCTTATCGCCAGATCGAGTTGAGTGGCCATTCCACTCCTGAAGGGTTGAGTCAGCAAAACAAACATATAAAACACCGCTGCCAATTAGCATAGCCGCTGATATTAGAAAGACATGTTTCCAAGATTCAAATGTTTGCTACAAATTAAACAAATTCTCATTTAGTTAAATTTAATATTAATACCTGGTGTCTAGAACTCACATAAATATGTTTAGGCAAACGTCAAACTTTATATAAAAAAAAAAACATTAAAAATATTTTTTTAGTAGAGATGAAGTATTACCTACTCCACATGTCTTAAAAAAGTCAAACTTCTTAAAAAAAAACAGTATTAAAAATATTTTTTTATATGAAGTTTGACTTTAGTTAAGACATATTGACATAACCCTTCGATGTCTAAACAAGTTTATGTCAGATCTAGACACTACGTTACTGTTTTTTATTGCGATCAACTTACATTTCCTAAAGTTAAAATTCCTACTATATAGGGCGATATAAAACCTGGTAGTACGCCAATCATGCCACTTATACCCAAAACTATACCCGCATAGTTGGGTGCTATGTCAACAATAGAGGCCAAAGGTCCAGATGATACAGCACCATGGATCATAGTGGCTACAGTTAAAAATATAATGGCAGCTGTAGAATCGTGTCCAAAATAGGCCAAAGCCATAACGACAACACCCTTACCAATGCAACCTAAAAATAGAAACTACAGTTTAAAGAATCGCCGATTTTTTTTTCACGAACACTTACATATAGCAGTGGCTAATTTTCTTAGATTTGTACGACTCATTTTGTCAGTTTTTAATAAATAATCAGCAAATAGGGAGAACGTGTAGGCAAAAATCATGCGCATTAAGTGCGGTAAACCCGACAGTACTCCAGTCTATTTAAAAATGAGAATTTGTAATTATTATTAACTTATTTTTGTTGTAGACAAATTAAACGGCGTTACCGCTCTTATATTCCAGCTATGTACAACTCTAAAGTATGTGGGAGCCTGAGTCATTAGTGTAAATAGACCCCAAATGCCACCCCATTGAGCTATGACATTCATCCAAACAGGCCTTGAAGTTAGTATCGCTTTCCAAGGTGTACCCTGCGCATTTTGAACAGAGGTTCCTAGACACTTTTCAATGTATCTTAATTCTGTCTCGCTTATGCGGGGATGTTCAGCAGGGCTATCGTAGACAAAAATTAACCAACCCAGCCACCACAATGTGCCCAACAAGCCGCAAATATGGTAGACCCATTCCCAAGCAGCCCAGTGCAACATATAACCAAAGAGGGGATAAAACAGTGCTATGCCCACAGAACTTCCTAAATAGGCTGTAACAAATTTACTTCTTTCATTCGGCGGTATCCATTTGGCAGTAAGAACATGCATTGCTGGCCAAGCTAAACCCTAAAATTCAAGCAATAAAAACCGCATGGAAAAAAGTGAGTGAATGGCATTTAAATAGAATAAAAAAACCTTTAATATTATCACATCCTTCAGGTATAATATATCAAAGATATAGTTTTTATTATTAAAATTAAACAACAAATAGCGTACCGTTATTAAGCCTTGTATGATGCGCAGCCAAATTAAAGCTCTATAATCCCAATACGATGCAATTGGCATTAGAAAACACATCCAGCAACCAATAGCATTCGATAGTCCAAACACCAATTTGGTGCCATATTTTTTAGCCAAAATTCCACCCGGTATTTGGGTGGCCCAGTGAGCCCAGAAAAATGAACCCAACACTAGTCCTTGTTGATATTCATTCCAATGAAAACCATTTCTCTCATACTGCGTCTGTTTGTAAATAATATTATAAATTTTAGAAATTTTTATTATTTAAGTATCAGAGATTGATTCAAATTCAATATCAATTTCATTGCTGGCCAATTATCAAGACCTTTACTCGTTGTAGTGAAACACGCAGAGTCTTTGGTGGGAATCGAACCCACAACCCCCAGACTGATAGACTAGCACACTATCTACTAGCCTACCGGGGCACCCAACAAAACGAAAATGTTTTCTAGTTAAACATAAAAATAAAGTTCATTTGTTTGAAAAAAATTACATTTAAATAAATTATTAATAAGAAAACAAAAAAATATTCCTCTATTGTTTTATCTCACAGTCTATTTTATGCAGTCTATGTAACGGTACCTCAATACAACACCACTTTTTCGTTTCCCACTAATCCATTTGAATTTTTTTGAAATTGAAACCTCCGAATATCCGAACAAAAATTCAATACAAAGCATTGCTCAAGGTATAATGAAGCCATGAAAATCAAAAGGCATAATACTGAGGTACCCTTTGTGGTCGAGGCTCAGCGGATATCTAGCAAGATAGTGGACGGATTTAGTTAGATATGTAGCAGTTCAAACCAAGTATTTATTAGATACAGACATAAGGAACAGTTTTTTTTTTTGATATGCTAGCCTGTCAAAGTGATTTCATTTTCGGTTACTGCCAGATGACCCGTTGAAGTAGCTTTTTCGAAAGACATCGAAAAAGCCTGGCAAATTAAATATTATAGCGTGACTTCTGAAAAAATTGCGAGAAATAGTAGCATTTTATTTTATTGGATCAGAGTTTGATCTGGGTAATTTTTTTTAGCTTAAAGGGCACAGAGCTGGGGTACGGGACCTCGAGAGCAGTTGTTGCCAAAAGGTATTGCAACTATTCAGATCATGAAGTTAGTTAAGTTTACCTTGAAAATATTGTTGTAGAGTTTCGAGCCACTTGATTGTGATCGAGGTTGCCATAATACATTTTTGTAAACACAAAAGATTACGAAAAAAAAAAATTTCATTTCTTTTAGGACAGCACCCAAAAACAACCATGAGATTATCGAACCTGCAACCCCAGACTATGTGGCCGCAGAAACAATCTTGACTGAAGTTAAAAAATTTATGGAATTTTGATATCTATAAATACAATAAAACAGTAACATTTTTTTTTGTTTTTGAAAATCTTGATGCTGGTGCAGATAGTGATTGGAATGGAATACAAAACAGCAATTGCTGCCTGTTTGTCCGTCCGCCTGTCTGTGTGCGCATTACATAAAAACTTCTGGATAAATTTTAATAAAATTTTCTGAGGAGGTACCTTAGTACCTTGATTGAAATATAGGAAACTATTTTCCGCAAATATATCTCATTTTCAAGAGAAAAAGTAGTCAAGTAGTCAGTCCGCAATTTTTCACTACAAGTTGTCAGGACTCTGGTATTTTTTACTGAAAGTTACAGGAAGATCAAGAAGGATATAATCTGGGTACCTACAAATGGTTAACACTCATTAGTGACAGGTCACGGACTCTCAAGTATCTGGCCAAAAATTGAGGTAAGACGATACTTGCAGACTTGCAGCCTGAAAAGAGGGTAACATAAAAAGGCTTTGGATTATGAGCAGACACATTTTAAATGGAGATGCTGGGAGAACTTAGCTTTAAGCAAATGCTACCAATTACCATAGACTCTGTGATGAGGAAGAATGTCAATATGTATCAGTCGCCAGTCTGAAATCACTACAGCAGAGATACGATGAAAGTAAGGTATTCCTAAATTTCCAGTCGGATACCAGTACCCAGTTTCTGTATCCCCCCTACAAAATAATAATAAATAAACACTATTTACAGAACTCTAGAATTAGAATTTTATATAAAGCCTTTCTTCCTGAGTAATTACACAGGGATGGGTACCTCTATATAAAGTAAATACATAAACCATAACTGAAGCTCTATAAAAGTCGATTTCTCTCAAAGTAAAATATATCCATAAAAATATCTGTTTCCATTAGGTATGGTAAAGTTGAGTGTAGGTCACTCCAGATTTTTTAATAAAGTATAAACGCTTGCAATTTATAAGTTTCACTTCAATTCGAAACCTTTTTACAAGAGAAGAATAAGCAATGCATTTTTTTTTTAATTATAAGATTAATTTTACTTTTTTTACGTATTTATTAAACCTTTTTAAGTCCATAATTTATACATACATTTGTTAGATGCAATAGATGTTTCTCGATAGAATACTTGCGGTCAATATCTAACGTTGAAAAGTTGTTATTAAATCCGTCACTGCGAATGGTCAAATCATTGCTATTGTTGAGTTGTAATACGGTACCATCGATTGTTAAAGCCTCCTGTTGCTCATCCGGAACACCAGTTGTCGCTATCATTTCCACAATAGTTATGTTGAGATTTATTCGGATCATGTAATTGACAGCAAATCCCACAAATGTCAGATACCACAAGACAGTACGAGCATATACTAAAATGAACGAGTTAAAGAACTTAATTTTTATATTATTATATTCACGTAACAAATAACTAAACTGATTTAACTGCTATTTTTAACAAAACAAATTTTAATAAAAATTCCTATCAAATGCAAAGAACAATAATAGAAAAATATGTTTCCAACATGTATGTATGTATGTATGTATGTATGTATGTATGTATGTATGTATATAACTGGAGTTTTAACGAACAATATAAGGGATATGTAATGTTTTATTCGCTGATAAGAATTGTTTATATATATATATATATATATATATATATATATATATATATATATATATATATATATATATATATATATACAATTGTACATATGTATGTATATGATCATACGAATTTATGTTTATAACTTGCACGGAATTATTCAAAAACCTTTTTACCTCCGCTTTAATAATTCAAATAAAAGTGATGGAAATTTTATTTCTTGATATTTATTTCATCGATAAAATCTTATGATAAAAATTGTATCGTATGTAGCAACGTATGTATGTATGTAGCGTATGAATATTTATTGAATTCTTTACTACTATGATTTCGTTCAAAGTATAATTCTGTTCTCGTACACATTTTCCTTCACTTGATTCTGGGCGCATGATTGTCTACACACATATACATTTATTAAACGAATCTAATCACCCTGTTTTTACCTTCTTATCATCTCTTGATCACAAAATGATAAAAATTTTAACACAAAGGCACTAAGAGAAGTTTTAAAGTGAAGGCTTCCTAAAATATGAAGGGGTGAAAATTCCATATTTTAGCATATACTCACTGACTCACTCTTTCGCTATAGCTAGAGTTTTTTTTTTTTTTTTTTTGAAAGACAACACTACCTGCGAAGCTTTTTGTTTGTCTGCAAAAAACACCCAGAGTCTCTGGCAGTCTCTCTCGAACCCGCAACCCCCAGACTGATAGACTAGCGCCCTACCAATCAGTCTATAGAGACACTAAGATTTTAAATATGGTATACAAGTAGGTCTCAGTGAGTAAAACTTACAAAAAGGAAGTACGATCGTATCCAAATATTTCGGCCGTTATAAGTAGTGAGATGGAAATCAGCAACAAGTTCCTGCTTGACTCAAAAGCTATCATTATATTTAAAAACTTGTTAATCGTGTTAAAACCCCTAAACCGAATTTTTAAAAATCTGATTAACTGGTTATTTGAATAAAGTGAAACCCGAACGCTTAGGAAAAACACCTATAGAAAAGGTTTTTGGATTCAAATTATAAAAAAATTCCCTAGTTTGCTGGATTCATACATAAATTAAAATCAGTTTCCCTTAATATTCTATAACCCGAGTTCGGTTTATAGAAGCGAGTACAAGAAAATTTTGTTGGACGATTCTATGCTTATGAAATGTGCAATAATGAATAACCACTTGTAGCGGTATTGATATGGAAATTGTTGATTCATAGAAGGTTTATTCAAAAAAATTTATAGAAATTTGTTAAACCATTTATTGTATAAATCAGATTATTTTTTATAATTAAAATTAAAAAATTTTAATAACAAGGTTGCAGGATAAGAGGGCGTAAAATATATACAAAAAATTTTTTAATTTTTTTTATAAGGATTTTGACAGTAACAATTTTTTTATTTTCTCTTAAAACAAATGGTTCATTTCAAACTTCATTAAAAAAATGCTTTTTAAGTATCTTTAATATTAGCTCCGCCTTGAGCTGCCACCTTGTTAACTGTGCCTTGATTCCTTTTTTACTACTTTTGGTTAAAGAAATCAAAATTATAAATATATTCTTCAAGTTTCTGTGATAGTTAGTTTTACTTTTTATGCAGCGGCTCTACTAACATTTGTTTGTACTTTTACAATTTTACTAAACAATTTACCAAACAGGAAATTTCTATATTTTAGTCAATTGTAACTCATTTTTAAAATGTACTCGGCTTTCAAATTGAATATTCTCAATTAAATGAATTCAGAAACACATATCTTCGGCCTTTTGGTATAACAACTTAAGTCTATTTTTTTAATTTTTCAAAAAAGCAAAATTGATTTTTAAATACTCAAAGAAATTGGGTATAAGCTAAATTTTCGTAAATAATATTTTTATAACTAATGTAGCGACATGACCAAAATAAGCTATTTACAAATTTACATAAAAATATAAAAATCTAGCAAATTTTCTTAACTCGACTTGAGCTGTTTTATCAAAAATCCATGAAAATGTATCATTTATTTTTACTTACCAGTTGTCATTTCAATTGTTTTACGTTTTATTGATTGGAACAAGCGCAAAAAAAATTATCAAAAGATGAACTTAAGCATGTGCTTTGTTGACTTTAAGTATCACAGTTTCTTCGTTTCTTAGTAGAAGATAATAGAGCTGATGATTATATAGGAACCACTTGTTACATTAACACTTGCGATTAAGTAAACATTTTTTTAAGCTGTCGTTTTGTTTTGAAAGTGTACTGAAATTCAATTTGAAATACAACGAAAAACCGCAATTTTTTAATAATTATTAATGAATGAAATTAATCCACATTTTTGCATCACTTTGCTTCTCTCACACGTTCAAACTGTGGAAGGCTTGATAAATCCGCGCTGAGTTTTTGCCGACAGTAGAAATTTTTAAAACTTATTTTTTTTTTTTTTTTTGAAAGAAATGTAACCGTAGCTAAAACTAGCAGGTTTACTAGCCAGCTGAACTAGTAAACAATACTACATAGAAGTAAATAAAAAAATGTTCTTTTACTACGATTAAAAAAAAAAAAAACTTAAGATACAACTAATAATTAAAATATAAATGTACTTCCAGTCAAACGACCTTTACTACTACGAATGATCGAAATGATCGCAGTAATAGCAGCCGGGCAACCAGTCACTCAGAATATCTAGAGTAGAATGCGCTCATTTGTAAATGGATCAGTTTGTTAACGACGCTCTCCTGATTTAAGAATGTGTATTTTTTAAGAGACTGCAATAAAAGTATTTTTGTGATAAGCCCATTTTCTACGCAAATAAATTATTTTATTTGAGTAGCATGTTATGATTATTATTATTACTATAGTTATAATTCTTAAAAATCTACTTGAAATGTACCTAGTTTGTTCTATAATTCTTACACTCATACATTTAAATACACGTGTGTAATTTATGAGTGGGTGGCTGGCAAGTAAAATTTAAATTTACTCAATATTTTTAATTTCATAGTTAATTTGTTGCGGTTATTGTTTTGAATATTTTTTTCATTTTGGCACAAATTTAAAGTACATACATATGTACATATTTGAAGTAAAACATTAATGATAGTTCGTTATCATATAATGGAAACTTTAATAGTGAGTCTGTCGCTTTGACAGAAGCAACAATTTCCACGAAAGAAGATATTTACATATGTATATGAACACATAGAATGCTGGCAGAATAACCACACAAATACTTTCGTAAAAGAATAAATAAAAATGTCAGTCATTTGTGAAAATGATTATGGTTTCGTATCTTTATGATTTGATTTTTAACTTTAAGAGCTAAAATTTTTTTGAGAGCTTACTTTTGTGGCCAGAAGTGACAGAGGATTTAAAGAATTAATTAAATTAAATCAGACGAATGATTGCACCTTTTAATTAGATTGAGAAACAGCTTTTCGAACATACAATCATATTTAAATTTATAATTAATATTTAAACTCTGTATTCAAATGAATATGTATTCACATTTATTTACGGTTGAATAAAATAAAAGAAAATAACATTTAAACAAACTCTTTAAAAATAATAATATTCATAGATTAAAGTTAGTACATTTTATGCATTTGTGATTTTTTGTATGTGTGAGTTGTTTATATATGCGTATACGAATTTGTTTGGAGTGAAATGATTTAAACAAATGCACGTGTTTTATACATGTACGTATCGTCACCTAAAGTGCAATATGACATTACAATTTGATTTAATATGATGCAGAATTTCCAAAAGTCGTTTAAAGAACAGAACATATTTATTTTGAAATAAATATGTTTGGAGTGATTTTAGTTTCAAAAATTATTTATGTCTCTCACCTTTAAGATGACGATATGTATTGAAGTATATACATATGTATGTATGTTTATATGTTATATGTTATATATGTATATGTATTTATGTGTAATGTTAAACATAATATTTAGTTGTAATATCAAATAAACAATTAAAGGTCAGTATACAATTTATAATTTGCGTTTGTTATTGTTTTTTCTCTATTTTTTTTTTTTTTTTTGTTTTGTTATTCAGAATTATTTATATTATTACTATTTTCTAATAATTGGACTGTCGATAGTGGAAATCTACCCTCCCAGGCAGCTTCCCATAAACGACTCCACATTCATCCGACATTTTCGTATGCCATGGCGGGACGATCTGTACTCATACCGGGCGCTGAAGTAGATGAATTGCCGAATATTGAAGGGGGATGATGCTGTTGTTGCTGCTGCTGTTGCTGTTGTGTTTGTTGGTGTGGATGTTGGGTTTGCTGGGGCTGTTGGTGGGGATTGTGGGTGTGATGTTGTTGTTGAGCACCAGGCTGTTCGTTGCGAATCTGAGGAAGTGGAAACATTATGCCATGTGGCATTTGTGGATGATGAAGGTGTTGATCATTGGTAGGCGGAGGAGGCGGTGGTTGTTGATGTGCTGCCTGATGTTGTTGGTGGGCCGCATCATGTTTGCGTTGCTCATTTTGCTGATGAACTTTTTCAGCAGTAGTTTCTTCATACTTCTTTTGTAGTTGAAAAAGAGTGTGGGGTATTTGTTGCGGAGCATGCAATGCCACAGTCGTTGTTGATGATTGTTCTCTAGCGTGTTGTTGTACACGTTCAGCCTGAGATTGTGGCGAGGGCTCTTTTTCGCTTTTATCATATTTCTTTTGCAATTGGTACATACTGTGCGAAAGCTGGGCGTGTTGTGGTAGCTGAATTTTATCGTTGGGCGTGGTATTTCCGGAAGATTTTCCAGAACTTGAAGATGATTGTGTATGTGGATGATGAATTTTTTCTTGTTTCACCGGTGCTTTTTTCTGGTACTTCTTAAGTACCTGAATTAATTCGGCCTTTACATCAAGTCGTATGTCTTCTGGAACTCGTTTTATTTCCTCATAAAGTGATAGAAGGAAGAGTTTATCCGGGTCACGACTTTTTCTTTTCTTACTCTTTTTTGGAAAGGCATCCTGCATGAATTGCAATAATTTCTCTTCAAAGGCAGCTTCACGATGAAAGGCAGCAGTGGCATGTTGTTGCCTTCGCATAAGATGAGGATGCAAACCACCAGAGAAAGCTGGATGCGGTGGCATTATATTGTGCTGTTGCAAATTGACCGTCGAAGTCGAGTGGTCGCCATTATGGCCCGCCATCTGAGACACTCCAGCTTGTACGAATGACCCAGCTTGAGTATCGGTGTGGTTTGAAGATCCCGGTGCATCATTTGTTTCCCCATCATTTGCATGATGGTCCTGAGGCTGCTGAGCTGTGTGCTGTTCTTTTTGATGTTGCATATGCTGCTGCTGGCCGCTTGATACGGCTGCAGCAGTCAATATAGCATCACAAAAGTGCTCAGGAACATAATCGAAACCTGACATAAAGGTTTCGGGCTTTAGCTCTCCGTTCATTTCTTCGTAAAAATACTCGGTGCCGACAATATCAATGATATCATTATCCTCTTGGCTTAGTTCAATTCCTGGCGGCGGGGATCCACCAGCCATTTGACATCGTTTAAGTTCTGCGAGTTTCTTACGTGTTGTTAAACGCATATCACGCCAACACTAGAAATAAGTTTTCAAGTCTAAACAATTTTCAAACTATAAATTTCATTTATAGGTACTTACTTTTTTCCACTGTATAATAGTCTTCTTAGGTCCAATTTTATTCAAGGCTTCCTGAATCTTTTCCCAATACCATTCTTTTTCTTTTTTGCCTTCCATGTATTTGGTCTCTCTTAAAAGTGTGATCAACATCTTTTTCTGAGGCTTTGTTACACGATCCTTGAATAAAATATTGAAAACCTTGAAATTAAGAAACGAAAAAAGGCAAAAAGTCGAAAAAAAATTCACAAAAAATGCTAATTACTTAATAATAAATTTTATCAAACTAATACCTCTATCTCTCATAGATTTTAGAGATAGATCTCTGTAAATATTGGATCTGTGGTAGTTTGATTTTTATAGAAAAAAATTTAGCTGTGAATTTAAACAACAAATAAATCCAAATCGACCCCAAAAGGTTAATAAAATTCTGTGGCATTCACATTAGTCGTATTATGTGTCATTATTGTGATTGATTTATAGCTAGGCTTTATCGTGAATGCTGCACTTTTTTCCTTATAAGAGGGCCTTCTTCCCTTTTTTCTTTGGGAGCACCCGAAAATAGTTAAGAGCATTCTGAACTTTTGCTATTTATTGTTTAAATTCTACACTAAACACAACAAATTCAATGCTATAACTTACCATTTTGTCAAATCTTGGCGCTTGCTGTTTTCGTGCAAATTAGAACAAATAAATTTCTGAGAAAACTAAATTTTCGCAATCACTTCTTACTTTTTGTCTTTGCCACAATTCGTCATTTTTCACTGACTGTCGTCGTTCTCATCGTTTGTTGGTTTGTGTGTTAGTGCTGCTGCTTTTGTAGTTGCTGTTGTCGATTATATTGTTGTTTTTGGTATTTTCACATATGCTGTCACACCCGACATCTCACTCACTCACTAACTAAACAAATGCTTTTTAGTCGCCAACGTCATACTCCCAACAAGTTTATAAGAAACATAACCCAATTGGAAATATGACACTGCAACGTTTAAAACAATTTTGGCCTTAAATCTAGTTTAGCGAAGCTGCTCCAATCTAAAAAGAATTATCCAGGGTGATAGAGAATTAAAAAATAATAAAAAATTGTCAATTAAAAAAATTGGCGGTCGCTCTTACTTTCCGAGTTATGAGCCTCTGAACTTTTCATATGAAACTGTGATTATGTACTACATTTTCGAACAAATTAGGTGAATAAGGGTACCAATTTAAAGCTTTTGGAAATATCTATCAGGTGGTGCTAAAATTTACAAAAATTAACCCATTATGAACCGATGACATTTTTTGACGAAAATTTATCCATAGTACGTAGGAACATTTTTAGAAGGCGAAGCTGATGTTGATCGTACCATAGCGGAGAAGAACCTTGATAGTTATACCATAGAACCCAATAATGGTTATACCATAGAGGAGAAAACCTTTGATTACAGACCAATCACATAACTTCCTGATTGGTAATGTTTTGAAATAATAGGCGCAACTAAGTTATATTTTTCTTTAAAAATTTATTCGATTTCAATTTCACTCGGTTTCGGATTACAGAACATAACCGAGCGTCAACATTTTAAAAATCAAAAAAAAAAAAAAATAGACACTTAATAGGTTAATTTTTTTTATTATCACCTGATAGATATTTCCAAAAGCTTTAAAATGACAACCATATTGACTTTATTTTTTTAAAAATGTAGTGTAAAATCATACTTTCATTTATCATACGCCAATTTTTTCATTTAATTTTTTTTTTTTTTTTTTTTATTTTTCAATTCTCTATCATCCTGGATAATTTTTTATTTGATTGGAGCAGCTTCGCTAAACTAGATTTGTTCCGTGGCCTAACTATAAGCTAACTAGGTATAATATAAATGAAAAACCTCCCCAAAATCAAAAATAAAATTATTTTTGACAGTTTTGTTTTAAATAATTTTCATTTCATTTTTAAAATTATAAAATGAAAATTTGTGTCACATCCATTACGTTCTTTTGTGTTTTTCAATTATGATTATATCTTAATGTTATTTTCATACATTGGGCCTTTTATTTATTTATTTATTTATTTAAAGTAATATAAAAGCCATTCTTGGCCAATTTTATACATATATTACAAAGTAGCTAACCTGAATACAAATTAATTATGTGTTAATATTTTTAAAGAAGAAGAAAATGCATCAATCAAAAGCAATTTTATATTGATACAGGATATTATAAACAGGGAAAAATTTTATTGCATATTTTTACAAAGTATCTTTATAGCTAACTGACATATGTATATTCAGTTTATAGCTAACTACATATTTCTAGTTTAAAATGACAAGAAACAGCTATCTGAAATAAAATAAAATGGTATAATTTTTCAATGAAAATTCATAACTGGTGAATAATTTATATATTTATGAAAATTTTTGTCGCTTCTCCATTGAAAAATTAAAAAAAAAATTGTTACTCATTTCCAATAGGGGTTCTGTATTGCCTTGGCTTCTGTATTGTCGTTTTGTTATCACCGTCGTTGTCAGAACTCTTGTTCAGTGGAATAAAAACAGGGCTGTTATACTTTCAGAAACATGTTATCAAGGCGAATTCATAACAGGTAAACTCGAGAGCTCAGCTGACTATTAGTTGTCACCATCTTACAGTGTCAAAATGTACTAACATTTTTTATTTTGACAGCCAAAAATGATTTATACAACAACAAAATGTACGTATTTTTATTACAGAGTTGTACTCTTTTTTCGCCGCGAGTCTACCTTGTTTATTGTGCCATGCATGTTATGATACAAGGCGCCATGTTATGAGAGACAGTCACAGGATGTATTCACTTCAATCTTAAATTTTAACCCATGGAATATCAAATATAAATATGCCTTGTCTAAACTAAAACATTATAATACAGTAACTAAAAAAATATTGCCGTTCATAATTTGGGAAACAGTGTGTAAACCATACAAATTCGTATCGAAATGCATAATTACACTACTCCTATCGAATCATAGACTATTTTGTGTATCGAATGTTAGAGACTTCTAACCATTTTGTTAAAATAAAACACAAATGAATATATTTTTCTTGCTATCTTTTCTTACATATATATAACATACAATAAAACAACATTGGCAATTTTTAACCACTATACAAGGCAAAATCATAACAGGTGGTTATTGCAGTAATCCAAATGTCAAACTCCATATAAAAAAATTTTTATTTGAGTTTGACATATGCCAAAAAGCCTGTATTCAGCCGTGCAGTTACCTGGTATTAAATAGCCTTGCACGTATATACATACCTACAAAATACACTTTTGACAAGCTAATTGCACAAAAGAGCAAACAAAATTAGATGCACAATCGCTCCCACCTGGCATGTCAATTCGTCATTTTCTCAAAATTGAAACTTCAACAAGTTTTCCTCCCATCAAATAAATTTTTATTATAAAATGTTTTGGGTAAGTATTACATTAAATATATTAATCAGTTTTAGTTAACCTATTAAATTAAATTTTTGTAAAACATTTTTTGATTATTCAAAACAATTGAATTTTTAGAGTATTTTCGACGTTTTTTGATAAATTTAAAATTTTTGGCGAGTTTTGCAACTAGAATAAATTAATAAATGTTCATTAACGAAAACTTACTTTTTATAAAAAAGCATCTAGAAATTTAGTTTAATTGGTAAATTCGTGCTACCATCACTTCCTCCTATTTCATGCATCCAGCATACATATAAAAAATTATTTTTTATAAAATACAAAATTGTTTCTTCTTAAATAAAAATCTTTATTTTATATTGGAAAAATGACATTCAGCATGCAAATGCAGAACCAGTGCTTTAACGGTATGATTTTTGGTAACGTGCACGGGCACCTGGACCACCGAACTTTTTGGGCTCGCAGCGACGTGGATCACCGACCAACAAGGTCCTGTCGTACTGAATAAGAATATCCTTTATTTCCTTCTTGGAAGCTTCATCGACATCTTAAAATAAACACAAATATAGATAGATTTATAAGAAAAATTGGATCATTTAAATATTATTTGCTGCTCTCTATCTGATGCGCAGCGGTTCAGTTAGTGCATCGCAATAGTAGTTTAAAAATAGCTTATATAATAAAAGGAATGGTTTCCAAACAGGTCAATACACACCGAAGTATTTTAATCGTTTTAAGTGAAAATAAACCGTCTTAAAAATGAATAAGAGTATTTTTTTAACCTTTGATTTTTTTTTGTTACAATGTTAAAGACTTTTATAGTGAATGTCGATTAAATTTAAATGTAAACCCTTTTGTTAATTGTTTTCATTAAAATGCAATTGTCTTTGGTGTATTATTAGCAAATTATGTTTAAAACAAAATTTGATGCAAAAATACCCAAAAAAAATTTATCTGTCCCGCAGTGAAAATACTCGTTCGAATGAACTTTGTTTATTCATACAAACATCTGGCATTGACGGGATTGGCTAAAAACTTTTCTTTCAAATACATTAATTTTTTCCGTTACTCTTACTGCCAGTCCCACGATGTCGCTCGATATCGATCGTTTGCACAAATACATTTAAAACAACAAAATTTTTGAATTTGTTTTTGTTTTAAATATATTTGTGCAAACGATCGACATCGAGCGACATCGTGGGACAGGCAGTTAATGTCAAAAATATAGTTTTTGTTGTTTATATCAAGATGTATTGCCCACGTGATGGCAGTGTTTTATTTTAGTCTAAAGAAATTTACGTCAGTTAAAATCACTATTATAATTATAAATTTAATGTTGGTAATACATCACCCAGAAAGTTGGAGTAACTTAACGTTCTGGTTGGTAAAATGTTTAGCAATAATTTTAATCTGCCTGAAAGTTATCTTTCAAAGGAAATATCTTTGTATTTATTCCAGTGAAAATCTGGTAAACCAGGCAATTTTTAATTATGATACAAACGAAACGTCCCTTTAGTCCAAATAAATTTATGTCAATTCTAGGCACTACGGAATGTAACACATGAAAATTGTTGTTTGTTGTTTTTTTTTAATGTTTTCGGCAGTTACGCAAATATTTAAATAAATCTGTAAAAACAAATTAGCTGACATTTTAACAAGAACTGCGAAAGCAAGGTGTTCAAATAATAATTTTTATGTAACTTTATGCTGAAGTAACATTCGCTTAACCAGGTTTTAAGGCCTTATTCTCAAATGACAAGAATCATAAATTAAATGAATAAATTAAATGTTGGTAATACATCACCCAGAAAGTTGGAGTAACTTAACATTCTGGTTGGTAAAATGATTAGCAATAATTTTGTTCTACCTGAAAGTTATCTTTCAAAGGAAATGTATTTGTATTCATTCCAGTGAAAATCTGGTAAACCAGGCAATTTTTAATTATGATACAAGAGAAGGTTTAGTATACGTACACTTTTGGTAAAAGGCAATTAAAGCCTTTGAAATAGCTTGACGAATGGCATAGATTTGCGCAACATGGCCACCACCGTTAACGCGTACACGGATATCTACACCAGCGAATTTTTCCTGAAAGAAAGATGTATATTAGTTCAATTTCAAATTATACTAATTACAGTTTTTAATAATAATAATCAGTTTATTATTGATATTTTCATATTAAACTCAAGTTCGGGATAAGTATTTATCATCAAAAAAAAAAAACAAACCATTTAAATAAAATAAAAATATGTATTAGCTTACCTTGCCAAGCAACAATAAAGGTTCTTGTAATTTGTATTGCAAAACTTTAGGTTCAATCTGTTCCAATGGGCGGCCATTGACGCGGAGCAAGCCACGGCCCCGTTTGCAATAAGCTACAGCCGTTGCAGTTTTCTGTAAACAAACATTTTAATATTCTCTAATAACCACTCTTTATTAAACTCGTATAAAAAAACATCCTCTCTAGTTTCAATCAAATGATAAAAATATATGGTAAACGCACGTGTAGAGAGAATATTATTACAGATGAACTGATTTTAACTTACTTTGCGTCCAAAAACTTGAACAGCATGTATAGGTTCCCTGCGCTAAAAATGGAAATTTTACACTCATTAAATCCACTGAATTCTAAATAAAAATTTTCTAACTCACTTTTGGTTGCATTTTGCTTGGCGACCTAGGTAGAAAAGACCGGAAACCGAAAAGAGTTCCTGAACAGTAATTTATTCGTCCAAAATGGTTGAAATAATCAACCTTGATTCGTTAAGTTAAAACAGTGCTGCCAGCCGAACGAAAATAATTCACTATTTGAATTCTTGAATATATTATTATTTACATTATTTTGTATAATGTAAATAAAGTAAAATATATAAATCTAAATTTTGTCGTTTTTCCATATTTCCAAACATAGGGTCTACAACTGAAATTAAATTTGACAAAATATTTCTGATACTATTTGATTATTATAGTAGGCTAGTGTAGACACCTGATGAATTTATATAAATATATTAGTTTTTCTCTGTTTGAGTTTAAATTTATTATTAAATATGATTTTAATATTGACAGTGATTATTCAAAGGCTTTATTTAAACTTAAAAACACTATTGTTGTGATTTAACATAAATTTAATAAATAAATTAATTGATTAAACGTACTTTATACTGTGTTTACACCTGGCAAAGCTGTCATGATAATAACATTACATATACAATTTTTCACTAATGCAAGCACACAGTAATTAGGACAGTGATTCAATATATTCAAGGTTTTTTGTATAGAGGAAATTTTCAAAAGGGAAAATTCATTTTGTAATTTTTATGATATTTTGCTCAAAATGAATTGTCATAATTTTTGTCTGGTCGCCTATACTACGGAGACAATCATCATCATTTTTGAAAAGATGCTACGCAAGGCATATTTTTTTGCTATGATGTCATGATGTAAACGTAGGGTTCTCGTTACGCGAATGCGAATTTATAAATTGCTTGGTTCCGACGTCTGGTAACCACTTTCATTTTCACTTGAAAAAATTGACATTTGAAAAGTAGATAAGAAAAGAAGTCTGCTGGAAGGAAACTTGTGATTTTTTAATAAAAAAACTACAAATTATAATGAAATTATAAAAAATGTCTAGAAGAAATATGAAAAATTTTACCACTTATCGGGAAGGCCCTTTTAAGGGTGAAAATGAGCCTGAAGAGGGAGAAATTGTAGATGATTATGACCTGATAGTCTCGTCCGATGAGGAGCTGTGTATGAGACAGCGTATTCGTGAGTTGGAAGCTGAAAATGAAGAAATTGAACAAATTGCTGTGATATCAAGAAGTTTTGTTGATAAAATAAGTAAGTGGATCAATTTAAAAAATTTAGGTGTTGATTTTTTAAAAAGCGATTTTTTTTAAGATCACCCGCATTATAATTTAGAAAACAGTCGCGCTGCCCAAGTACCTACGGATGTCTCTTCCATTTCATCTACTGAGTTTGTCACTCCAAAGAAACGAAAACGACGAAAAAGTAGGGAACACAAAAGAAAACATTGCCATCGCCAGCATCAACATGAGCACAACCATCAATATGAACAATATTTACGATATGATGTACAACAAATACCTCCAAAGACTCGTATAAAGAAATCGCATTGCAAAAGAAGACAAAAAATGATTGCCAAAAAACATAAAAGGTTATATTCTGATCGCGTTACACACAAAGATATCCAAGCGGAAACTGTGTCATTGGAATCCCCGGAATCTTCTGAATCCTCATCTTTAACAGACTCAGATACTAGATTGTCGTTGAAAAGAAAAGAATCTATAAGTAATGAAAAATACATAACAAGGGACACTTTGCGTTTGGCCGTGGCGAGAAACACTAATGAATCTGCATTTCCATTAAAAAAATCTTGCTTAAAGGACAAGTTACAGAGACAAGAATTAGCAGCTATAAATGAACGAAATTTCTTTTTAGAACGAATCGATATTCGTGACGACAATAACGACGACGATGATGATGATGATGTACAGGTCATTGAAAACGAGCCAGATATACAAATTGTAGATGAAGACTCAACAGATTCAATGGAAGAAAAGGAACTTCGTCTTATTGCTTTGAAATCGGCCGTTTTAAAAAAACATTTTGCGCGCAAAATGCGTAACGCTGAAGCTGCCTACTCACCTACCGATTTTGATGAAATGCTTTCGTCTGGCCTCTTACACCAGGATAATAAGCTGGATGATATAGATGTTGATATTGAAGCAGAAGATTCCCAAACAGCATGTGTGACGATTAGCCCTGAAGCATCGCCTCAGCTTGTGATGTTGGATGATCAGGACGAAAGCCTACAAATGGTCGATTGCAAACCCGTCGATATGGACATTGCCAATAGCGATAGTGAAGGTGCAACAATTGACAGCTGGTCAAAAGATGTCGAACCATCTTTTCCAAAATATTCTTTGGAATCCCATGATTTTTCCAATAAAATTCAATACAGATTTTATATGGAAGATCTACACGAACTGCCACCACCTCCACCTGGAGTTGATGATTATGATAATGTGCCTCCACCACCACCTTACCATATTTTATACAATGCAGAAAGTTTAGATATGGATTTAAACAATGAAGTATTCTCAGAAGTTCAACATCGATTAGCGGAAAAAGTGAAGGAAGCCTTGGAAGACAATCAAACAGATACTGATAAGAACATCTTTTTGCCACCAGTTGAGCGTAGTAAAGAACAAGGAAGCGAAGATGAAGAAGAAGAGGCTCTTAGAGCACTGTTACTTTCAAAATTTCAATCACCCAAAAACCAAAAGAAAATAAAAAGGCCAAACGGTAACAGTTTACGCCAAGACACTTCGAATAAAATTGACATGGGCGAACAGGATAATTATAAACCGAAGCCTACTGAGTTTATTCTTAAAGAAGCCGTTAAAAGATTAAAAATTCACTCTCAAACTGAAGTCTGTAAAGAAGATGTTTCAATCCCGGTTTGCAATAAAATCGATCTTAATACAGAAAATCCAATACAAGAATATCATGAAAATAGCAGTGCTTCATTAGGTGTTTTTAAGAAATTAACAAATCATCTGGATAAATATAAAAATCCTCATCAAATAAATTCTACAGATCAGAATAAAAGTGATTCAGATCAAGATCTGTTCGAAGAAAAGGAAGTGAAAGAAACTTACTCAAATTCGAATAACAATGTGTGTAATCAGCACACAATATCAAATAGCTCAGAGGTAACAAGCAAGATTGATATTTCCGATATAACAAGAAGACTGCAAAAAATTAAAGAAAACGTTCTTCTTAATTTAACTAACAACTCTTCGCCAAAAGTTCCGCCAACTAATTTAAATCCAATACCACAAGCTGTAGGTTCATCCAAATCTCCCAACGATAGTTTTAAAGTTACTAAACAATTTTCAGAATCTAATCAATCTTCTGTAGAAAATGGGTTCGAACTTAACAAGCCTCTTACTAACAATTTAGTTAATATTGTCTCAGCAAACAATGACCTAGATACAGCAGTCACAAAAAATAAGACAGTCAAAGCTAATTATGATATCGCTACAAAACAAACGTCATTTAAAGTAACAATAAAAAATAGCGAATCGTTTGAATCAGAAGGCAATAATACTACAAATACATTCAATGATGTTACTTATAAAGAAAATAATACTAATAATGTAACTATAAATTTGCCATGGAAGACCAATGAGAATACAAGAAGCAAAGTTGCTGTAAGTACCGAAAAAATAGTAAAAGCCACAAATATTACAGCGGAATCGAAAGGTACGAACAACGCTCATGTAATTAAATCTTCCTCCTTTACTAAGCAAATAGTGAACGACATCAAAGCAAATCCTACACCAACATATTCATTTACACGCACTGCCAAAATAGTTAAACCCAATAAAGTCATTAATGCAAACATCGACTTAAACTTAAGACAGCTTTCACAAGCAACCGAGTCTACATCAGTACTAAAGCAATCATTGCCTGAAACGAAAGATCAATTACCGAAAGTAGCTGATAACTCTCGTTTAATTACTTCCATAGATCAGGTAAAACATATGTGCACAGTCGCTCCATTTGTTATAAGCATTCAAAATTATTCCAATGAATCAAGTGACGAAGAATGGTGTAAAGAATACGATTCTTTGTATAAACCATTGTATGATTATAATGATAATGCGAGTCCTCTGAGCTTAAATTTAGAAAGCCCTTCGCGAACTCCATTACGATCGAATTCTCCCACAGAACCTGGTGCAGACGGAAGTATTACCAAGCACTCCGCCTTAGAAGCATTTAATTTAAAAACAAAAAATACTTATCTGCACACAGAAAATTTAATTGATAAAACTCCCCAAACTAGTTTAGCAGTTCAAAGCGAAAAAATAAAAAAAACTCCGTTGGTTTGTATTGAACTGATAAGTTTTAAGTATTAAAAACTCTTATTCCATTATTTTAGGCCGTACGACATTTACCAGCTGCAGCTCAAAATGAGTACAGAAGACTGGTGCATCGCATGAAATTATTGGAAAACAAACGAAAATTAGCCGAAATTACAGAAAACAAAAACGAGTCTAAAACAATAACAAAGAACTGCTCGAGTTTACCTGTCAGTGAAGAATCATGTATAGAAAAAGAGAAATCCGAATCTATGAATTCCTTGCTGAAATCGAGTCTTGTTAAGAAAGTGTTATTAAGAAACGCCAGCAATAATAATTCAACTTCATCAACGTCGATTGCTGCAGTGGACACTTCAAATAGCTCATCTAAACTGCATAAAGGCAACGTTTTACGCTCCTATGAAAATTTATACGTTAAATTCGGGTATGTAAAGTTTTTTTTTACAATTCTCCAATAGATATAAATTTTGTATTTCAATCAACTGTAAGACTTTGGTTTACAACATTTTTAACCTTTTGCTTTTTAAAGAGCGGGTATTGTAAATAATTTAGATAAATCATTAAAACTAGTAGAGGACGCAAAAAAGGCGAAAATAGAAAAACTGAAGTTGGAAAATCGTCTAAAAGAACTGAAGGCTGAGATGGACATTTTACAGGCTAAACATAAGGAAGAGCAACTAAAAATATCCCGCATTTATCCGAGTATATGTACTACCAATGAGGTCATAACATCCCTCAAACAGAAGCGATCCAAGGTTTTTAAGGCGGCAGTGAATTTGGGAAAAAGTATTAAGGGTGAGGTCTATAGGTGAGTTCAAACCGTGTTGTTTGATTGTTTGTATTTAAATCCATAAAGTTTAATTTTATTCAGACTTAACAATGATTTAAAAGAAACTATAACTACTAAAAGTAAAAAGTTGGCCACAGAAATAAAAATTGTAAATTCGTTGAAAGTTCAGGATATTACAAATATGGAGGTTATAATAAATTCTAACACCAGCGAGGAACAGCCGGAAAATAAAAATGAAAATGAAAAAATTGAAGATTCTAAAAAAGAATTCAACGGAGAAAATGTAGAAGTCAAGCTAAATCCAAATACCGCCGCAACAAACACAATGGATTGTTCTGAAAGAAATGGAAAAGAAGAGGAAGAGAAAGGGAAAGAGGAAAACAATCTCGAATCCCCCTTAAAACCCGAATTGGGCGGTAATACAGAAGTGCGTTTTATACAAAGACAACAATTACATTTTAAGCAAAGATTCAAACAAAATCTTTCAAATATACAATTTCTATTATTTTTTCATATATTGAGCAGATTGATTTGTATTTTTTTTTTAATAAAACCATTTGTTGAGTTAGTTTCAGAGTTTGGAACCAAACATTTCAAAGAGTATTGAGGATCGTTGTCCATTGAACAAGGAGACTCCAGGAGACACTGCCGATTCGGAAAAATGCTCTAAACAATCTTTGTCGTTATACATTTCCCCCCTAGAGCATTTAAGAAATATCGACAGGTAAAAATGAAAAATGTACTTAATTTCTTTCAAATAATATGAATTTCGTTTTTCTTTTTTTCCTCTTTTAAAGTAATATGGATCCTAATGGTGTGGTTTGCCCCTATGATCTTATGGGAAATTGTGAAGATGCCACATGTAAATATGTACACATAACTTCAAAAGTTAAAACTTAGTAAATCATTGTTTTATTCAGGGTAAGTTTTTATATGTATGTACGAATAAGAAAACCTAAGCCTACCTAAATATACATTCGTAAATCAAACTAATCGTTCTTACCTATTAGAAATGCTTTAAAAAACTATAATTTTATATAAATTCGGTGTCTCTTTTACTATTATTACTAATATTTTTTTATTATATGATTTAATTGCATTTTATAATTATATCTTGTAAACATATACGAATATGCATATAAATTTTTTCTTTTGTAAATTGTACATTTTTAAAATTGTTTTTTTGTTTGCTCTTCGATTAGTTTAATTATTTCATCATAGATAATTCATGTAAGCATTTTCGAATGTGCCATTATTATTGACACAATTCAACTTATTTAAGAAATAAAACAAAGAGACACTGGATTTCGTATAAAAAATATCGAAATTTAATTTTTTACGATTTTATAATGTTATGTTAAGAAAAAAAAAAAGAAAAAAAAAATAAAAACTATTACATCTAAGAAATTAAATAAAACAATAATTAAAAAAAAATAAATATTTTTAATGAAATAAAATAAAAATAAAACAAGTTGTTTTAATTGCAGTGAATACATATGTATAAATAAAGTGGTTTAACTTCATCTTTGTAAAATAATATAAATTTTCTTACAACTAAACAAAAGTCATAATTTTCTTATTAGCAACGTAACGCCAGAATTTATGCGAACCAAATTACAAAAATATTTTTTTATTGCAAATTCATATATTTTTTAGCAGCATATGGAATTTGTATAAAAAAAACATTAATTTAAAAAATATGCTATTTGTATTTCTCATAAATTTTCACGTTGCGTGACGTTTCAGAAAATTAGGCCTTTAATATTTTGTTTTTATCACAGCCAATTGGTAAACTTAGATATAAATAAGATTTGTTCGGGAGCTTCTCTAAAAATGTATGTTTGTATATTGAGTTGATT
The DNA here is from genome assembly GCA_949628195.1 of Phasia obesa. NCBI lineage: Eukaryota > Metazoa > Arthropoda > Insecta > Diptera > Tachinidae > Phasia > Phasia obesa. The sequence goes on from OX451219.1 coordinate 992,776, forward strand.
ACTTCACCAATGCTAAATATTGCCGAATTGAGGTTAAATTATAATGCTCCAAAGAACACATAGTCATGACACCAGTCCTTTATTTTATCCTCATTAGCACAACACAGCGGATAGACTATTGTACTCTTTGTAATTTTTGCGCAGCGCATGCACAATTCCATAGTTTCCAAGTCCATGTCGCACTTGCGTAATTGTTCAATTGTCTTCTTGTCCAAATTACCATTATAACCCTCATCTATATTAGTGTCTTCACTGTAAATGTCATCTTTGCCATTCGCATCTAAGGGCTTACATTCTAAAGGACGACAATAAAGTGCGATAGACACAATTATGATTGAAATGCTGAATATCTGAAAATATGTAATAAAGTGAAAAAGTTAAAATTTTTTTACAAATTATTTTACATATTTATAAAAAAAACTTTGAATCAATTTGCACAGCGCAGGAAAGAGAGGAAAAAAATGTCTAAACGTCAAGCCATCACCTATAATTTCAAATACTGTAACTTTACTTCTCTCGCTCTTCAAAACAGATACTTAATGTGGAATATATTTTTGTATAAAATCACTGCACAACAAGAAGTCACTCGTATAATAGTGCTGAACAACTCAGCAACTACTATTGCAATTACTATTGTACTCCTGAGAGTATATACATACATACATACATACAACTTACATACATACATACGTATGTATGTCTATATAGTTCGCCTTAATTTTTATTGAGCATTTTTGTCATATCTAAAAAAACACGTTTAATATTAGCTTCACTTGTATCAAGAACCGATGATAATACAATACTCTTTAAAAATTCCACCTATGTCCTGACCAGAAGTATCAGAATGAGTAATAACTTCATCTCGAATATATGCTACTTTTATAGTGCATTTACAACTTAGATGTTAGTTGTAAACATTATCTACTTAACCAAGTCTCCATTAGGGTAGGATTTAATTCTCCTTACGGTAAAGTCGAGAGATACGTTTGTTTTTTGATGCAATATCGACTTGTACCGAAACTCAAAAAAATACGCAGCAGTACTTTAGTTTTCCAAAGAGTTCACTATTTTCCATCACTGGTCTTATTCAACCTTTGTTAAAAAAAATATTGAATTTTAATAATAATCTCTTAAGCCTGATACTCTGTTCAGTTTTTCATGCGGAATGCTGTCAAACTACATACATACATAAAAATTTTGTATGAAAAATTCATGAAAAAATGTTGCAGGAGTAGTACTCTGTTTTTACTGTAGAAAAACATTGAAATGTTTCTGGCAATATTTTATCAAAGCTGTAAAATAAAGCAAATGGGCATTATTTCATGTGAAATTTTTTGTGGAAAATTTTTTAAAACAATGTGGTATATTTAAATCAATAAAATCCTAAAATTCTTCCAAATCGCGAGATTTAGCCATACTTTTCTTCCAAGTGTTTTTTGATTTTGTTTGTGGATAGGTGCAGCGAAGAGCACTGGGATTGCTTGTACATATAATAAAATTGTAACAGGACCATTTCTGTTCATAAAATATTTTTTGAAAATTTTGTTGTTGGTGCAGCTAGTAATGGAAATGAAATACAAAACAGCAATTTTTAGAGTTTTTATCTGACTGTCTGTAAGTCTGACTGTGTTCGCATCACGTAAAAACTACTTGATGAATTTTAATAAAACTTTGTAAGAAGGAACCTTAGTATCTTGATTCAAATATAGGATATATTTTCCCCCCAAAAATATCTCGTTTCCAAGAGAAAATAGAGAAAAAGGATATTTTAAACACTATTTACAGAACTCTACATAAATTTTATGTAAATTTTAGAATTCTATATAAAGTCTATGTTCCTCAGTAATTAGCCAGGGATGGGCACCTTTATATAAAGTAAATAAATAAACCATATCTGAAGAACTATAAAAGTAAGTGTCTTAAAATTTGGTGTGGATAACTTTCAAACCAAAATCAAACAAAACATTGTAAGGACGCTGAAGAAGTTTGCTAGTTGTTAAGAAAAATAAAAAAAACGTATAGAAATACCGTTTTTTTCTAATCTTAAAGATAAAGGGTTGCGCCCATGACCCCTCTTAGACCAAGGAGTCCATTTGAAATTAAGTAAAAAGAAAAAAATATTTTAATCACTAAATAACAGTCATAATTCAAATAACAGACATAATTCTGTATCAATAATTTAACCCATTTGGTATTTAAATTAATAGGTACATGTATTGTTTAAATTTTTGGTTTAAATATTCGTGCGCAAATGACTTAGCGCGCTCTTTTTATTTGTAAATTTATTTTATGTCCTGGTAACTGTAATGGTCTCGAAGCAAGCATCGAGACATTAGTGCATTCGTTAAACAGTTTTATGAGCTCTATTAGCAGCATGATGCAAGAAATGGTACGCAGGCGGTACTAACAAACCATGAACTGTTTAAAAATATGTTTCTGGAACGCAAACATAAAAATGAACTCGAATACTTTCTAAATAATCAACAAATTGATGTCATGCTGATTTCAGAGACTCACTTAACAACAAATAGCTTTTTTAAAATTAACGGCTATATATTATATGATATATATAGCATCAGGCGACTACAACGCTAAACATACATTTTGGGGATTACGCCTAATAACTCCAAAAGGTCGTGTTTTGTTTGATACAATTTCAAAAATGCGTCTAAATGTGATATCGAGTGGACAACCTACCTATTGGCCTACTGTTCGGCAAAAATACCGGATGTTGTTGATTTTGGCGTGATTAAGGATATTCCGAGAGAAATGCTTAAAGTTGAAGCGTCATTTGAATTATCCTCTGATCATTCACCCACTATTGTCTATATATGGAACCAGCAAAATATTGTGTCACTAACAACTAGCACAAGCATTAATTGGTTGAAATATAGAAAGTATTTCAGTACTCACTGTTCGGAAAATATACCGCTAAGAACGTGGATCTAAGTCTTATTAATTTTGTTCAAATCCTTAAATCATCTGCCCAACATGCAACAGTAACCCGATGTCGAGCGGCTCTTGGCTGAAAAAAGAAAAAATTCGAAGAGAGAGGAAATCACATAGATCTCATGAACTCAAATCTAAACTTAAAGATTGCACGAAACGGCTAAGACAGCTACTAGAGTCTCGAAGAGTAGCATCTCTAAAAAATTACTTGGAAGACCCCGACGCAACTGCACAATCAGATTATTCATTATGGCGTACATGTAGAAACCTTAAAAGACCAGTCGTACGTAAGCCTCCCTTGCGAATTTCTTGTGGAGACTGGGCAAGAAATGATACCGAAGAAGGCAATTTCTTTGTTGAACATTTGAAAAAGGTTTTCACTCCAAATATGTGTACTGATATAGTTGAGTTGCCACCAGTAGAGACTAGTGCCGAAGTACCCCTAAGATTTGAATTTAGCGATATTGAAAGGGCAATAGGGGATTTAAACTCCAAAAACTCCTGGAGTTGATAAAACAAATAACAAGATGTTATTTGAGTTGCCCGGTATAGGTCGAAGAATATATATATTTTTTTTTTAATGCCATCTTACGTCTTGAGTACTTTCCCACAGAGTGGAAGGTCTCTTTGATTACTATGATTCCTAAACCAGGAAAAGACCACACAAAAGTAGAATCATACAGACCTATAAGCCTTTTATCAAACATATCAAGGCTCTTTGAGAGAATTTTAATAACTAAGCTGAATGCAATTCTTAGCGCGAAAGGATGTATTTCGAACCATCAATTCGGCTTTAGAAAACAACATAGTACGATCCAACAAACACGCAGATTAGTAAATATAATTAAAAAGACCTTTGAAGAAAAAAATACTGTTCTGCGCTTTTAATCGACGTTTCTCAAGCATTCGATAAGGTTTGGCACGAAGGCGTAATATTTAAGCTAAAGCTGAACTTGCCCGAAAACTTGTATAAGATTATACAAGTATAAGATTATTTAACGAATCGCAAGTTTTTACTAAAAGAAGGTGATTTTTTAAGCTCGCCACAGCTCATTGAAGCCGGAGTTCCCCAAGGTAGTATTTTGGGACCACTTTTTTATTTACTGTACACATCAGATATGCCAATTAGCACCCTATTCATGAAAGTGCCCAAGTAGCATCTCAACTTTTACAAGACCATGTACTCCATTTGGAAAAATGGTTAGAAAAATGGAGAATAAAAATGAATGAACAAAAAAGTACTCAAATAAGTTTCACACTGCGTAGGGACCATGATACCTCAGCTTTCAGACGTTAAATACCTGGGTATACATCTTGACCGTCGCCTTACTTGAAAAAGCCACATAGATTTCAAGTTAACATAAATGAAACTAAAAGCCGTACAACTAAATTGGCTTATTGGCAGAAACTCCACCCTGAGCTTAGATTGTAAACTTCTACTGTACAAGTCGATCCTCAAACCAATTTGGTGTTATGGGATTCAGTTATGGGGCACTGCCTCATCTAGCAATGTAGAAAAAATTCAAAGGCGCCAAAATAAAATTCTTCGTATAATCACATCTGCTCCCTGGTATATAAAAAATTCGAACATCCACAAAGACCTAAGCATGCCATCAATTAAAGCAGAAATAGCGAAACACGCAGTCACATATCTAAAGAGGCTTGAATCTCATCCAAACCCTTTGGCGCGTAACATGCTGAATGAACCTGGTTACATTCGACTAAAAAGAAGATATACTGCTTTTCTTGGCCGTACATTAGAGGGATGACCCGTAAATTATTGAGAAATCCGTGAAACAAAAATTATTTTTGTCTAGCACTGACTGGACTTAAAAAGTATATTTTTATTTTAGACTTAAGATACGAGTAATTATTGTTAGTTCAAAAATATTGAAAATATCCTAGAATATGTTATTAAAAATAAACAAACACTTTCACGCATTATTATTTCATTTAAGAGTGAAATGTTATAAGATTTAAACTTATCAATATTAAATGAACTAAATTAATTATTATTATTTATTAATTTAATTATTTTGCGTTAAGCACTCACTTACTTTTTTATTCATTTTATTTGGCTTATATGTCAGTATGTAGGTAGATATGGAATTATATGTATGTATATATTAAAAACGATAGTTTGACTTGTACTATTTATTTAAGTATATTTAACTTATTTTTTAACGTTCCTTTTTGCACTTTATAGTAATTAACTGAATGCTTTTTTGCATTAACCGATAAATTTTCCTTTTTAATTTTCGGGCGAGAAAGTCAATAATGTTACAATGTTAATTTTTAAACTGAAATTCGATTTAGCGAGTTAAAATTATATATAGCACTTTGTTTAATACGACTGAACTAATTAATGCGCTACAAACGACGTACAACAAGTCAACAAGCAAATACAACAACCAACCAGCCAAGTTTTGCGATCGGTTTGTTCAGAAAACGATACCGAAAACATTAGTATAGTAACAACAATTTACAAATAAGAATATATGTAGTAAACATGTAGGTATGTACATATGTATGCATATGAGTTTGTGGGTTTTCTGAACGAAATCTAAACCACAGACCGTTAAACGTACACCGAATGGGGATTGTCTTGAGTTTAGCTGAAAATAAGAGATCTTCGAAAACAAAAACCTAGAGAATAAAAACTAAAAATTACCTTTATTTGTTATCGCGCCAGTGAGCTAAGCAGACAAAAAACGTTCAAACGTGTTTATGTTACGAATAAGACGTTGATATTACGCAGAAGTTTAAAGTCTAATCAAAGACAGCATTAAAATACATATGTATGTACATATGTATGTATATTTACAGTAACACACAAAAGTTTTCAAATTTACTCTCAGTCAAATAATAATACATACATATGTATGTGCTTATGTTATAGGACTAACGGTACAGTTGTTTTTTTGGCATACACATTCTCGTATAATTACTTTATCTTTTGCTGTTGATTGTTATATCCTTCACCACGATGGAAAAGGGTAAATATAAGTTTGTCATTCCGTGTATAATTTCCACAATATTCATTTCCGACCCCATAAAGTGCATATATACATATGTATGTATATTCTGAATCCTTATACATAAGGAAGATGATTATTAACCGCAACATCAGACCCTTCCATTCGAGGCTGTGGGCAAAAAACTACGCCTACTTATATTTTTTCGCGTTGTTTTTATTTCTTTCGGTTGTAATGATTCGCTATTGCTTTTTTTTTTGTTAAATAACCATTATAACCAGTCTACTGATCTATCTATATATCTACTATTCGCATGGAGATCTATATCCATCTAGGGGGATCAATTACCCTCTGGGAGGGTTATTTTTGGTTGTTTTTAGGTTGGTAGGGGTGCCCACTGGTAACCAGGAACAGTCAAAAGACACATTGCCCCCCCAATGTCAATATGATGAAAATTTTTTAGTATTTTTTTGCTTTTGTCTGAATATTCTAACGCAATTTAGATTGCAGGAAGGTCCTAATTTTTAAAAACTAATACTACCAACAATTTTTACAAAGAACTTAAAAAAAATTTTACAAAAACTTAAAAAAAATGTTTACAAACATCTTTACTAAATATTTGTAAAATAATTTGCAAAAAAAAGTATAAAAAAATTTTTGCAACAAATATTCAAAAAAAAAAATCCAAAATATTTTATAAAAATGTTTTTCCAAAAAATTTTCTATAATTTTTTTTCAAAAAATATTCTATAATTTTTTTTTTTCAAAAAATTTTCTATAATTTTTTTTTCAAAAAATTTTCTATAATTTTTTTTCAAAAAATTTTCTATTATTTTTTTTTTTCAAAATATTCCAAAAAATTTTATATAAATTTTTTTTCCAAAAAAATTTTCTATAAATTTTTTTTCCAAAAAATTTTCTATAAATTTTTTTTCCAAAAAATTTTCTATAAATTTTTTTTCCAAAAAATTTTCTATAAATTTTTTTTTCCAAAAAATTTTCTACAAAGTTTTTTTACCAAAAAATTTTCTATAAAGTTTTTTTTCCAAAAAATTTTCTATAAGGTTTTTTTTCCAAAAAATTTTCTATAAGGTTTTTTTTCCAAAAAATTTTCTATAAATTTTTTTTCCAAAAAATTTTCTATAAAGTTTTTTTTCCAAAAAATTTTCTATAAAGTTTTTTTTCCAAAAAATTTTCTATAAAGTTTTTTTTCCAAAAAATTTTCTATAAAGTTTTTTTTCCAAAAAATTTTCTATAAAGTTTTTTTTCCAAAAAATTTTCTATAGTTTTTTTTCCAAAAAATTTTCTATAAAGTTTTTTTTCCAAAAAATTTTCTATAAAGTTTTTTTTCCAAAAAATTTTCTATAAAGTTTTTTTTCCAAAAAATTTTCTATAAAGTTTTTTTTCCAAAAAATTTTCTATAAATTTTTTTTTCCAAAAAATTTTCTATAAATTTTTTTTTTCAAAAAATTTTCTATAAACTTTTTTACCATAAAAATTTTCTTTAAATTTTTTAAAATTTTTTTTACCAAAAAAATTTTTTTAAATTTTTTTTACCAAAAAATTTTTTTAAAAAATTTTTTCCAAAAATTTTTCTTAAATTGTTTTCTAAAATATTTTCTATAAATTTTTCCCCAAAAACATCTCGGCGGATCAATAACCCTCTGCGAAGAGCGAGGGTTTTGTTATTTTGAAGTTGGTAGGGTTTTTCTGCTTTGATTTTATAGAAAGCAATACACATAGAGGTAGCCAATGCACCCACAGGGTGCCCACTGGTAACCAGGAGCAGTTAAAAGGTTAAAAGATTGCAGGAAGGTGCTTAATTAAAAAAAAAAATAAAAAATATTAAAAAAAATTTTAAAAACATGTTCAAAAAATATTTGTACAGAATAAAATTTTTAAAAAAATTAAAAAAAAAATATTTTTACAAAAAATGTTTACAAATGATTTTCGAAATATCTCATTTTTAGGATTCCGTACCCTATTGTTTTCGCTACTACTGCATTTTTATATCTGGAACCGTAATAGGTAGACTCTTGAAATTTTCACAGAATGTGTATAACTGTTGCCGCTATAGCAACAAATACTACAACTTATAGGGTTTGCCTATAGCGACGTGCTATTCACGTGTATGTGTTTATTTCTTGAACTGTAGGAGGCATACACTTTAATTTAAAAAGAGTAATTAAAACTTAGTTTGTAATATAAAAAATATTATTTCAAAATAATCTTAAAAATTATAGGGTGTTACCATAGTGACATGATTTTCATGTATGTATGTATGTATGTATGTATGTATGTATGTATGTATGTATGTATGTATGTATGTATGTATGTATGTATGTATGTATGTATGTATATGGCGTAAGTTTTAAACCATAATAGGTAGACTTTTGCGTTTATCTCTTAGTTTCTTGAGCTGTAGAAGGCAACCAGTTAAAATATGCAGACAGTAATCAAAACTATTTACATATGTTCGCTTCATAAACAAGTATACAAAATTAAACCTAAAATTAAAGGGTTTTCCGATAGTGACGTGATTTACATGTATATGGCGCAAGTCTTGAACGATAATAGGTAGACTTTTTACAGGAGGTGTATAACAATGGCCACTATAACCAATAGTAAAAAATTAAAGGATTTTCCGACAGTGGCGTGATTTGTATTTCAACTATATATAACCTTATTTATATAATATAATATATGTAATAGGTAGACTCTTGAAATGTGTAAAGTAGATGTGCTGCCACGGCCGCTATGACAATTACTAAAAATAAAAGGGTGTTGTGACAGTGACATGTTTTTCACGTTTATTTTCTGAACCGTAATAGGTAGACTCTCGAAATTTTTACAGTAGATGTGTTCCAACAGTAACATGTCTTTCACATTTTTTTGTCATATTTTTTTAACCGCAATAGGTAGGTTTCTGATATTTTCATAGAAAGGTTTTAGATAAATATAAAATTTACGCAAATTATATTTTACAGACACTTGATATTTGGACAAGGTATATTTTACTATGCTCTAGAGTAAAAAATAATTAAAAATTAAAGGGTGCCCCCCTAAGAAGTGAACAAATTAACAACTTGTATTTTTGCAATGTACTGAACATAGAACGGAGCTCTAAGTGTTTGATTCTGACTCGCACTTGACTGATTTATTATTTTATACACACATAGGTACTACAATTTTTAAAAATCCTGGGGGCAACAGCAAGTCTGGAAGTGCACTGCACCCCCAGAATGGCCTTGCTACTATAATGAAGTATTGCATACTTCTTAATACCTGTTTCGAAAATTCATCAACTAAGTTCTATAAGAATTCTGTAATTAATTTTTTAATTTTTGTAAAAACTGACAACTTTTGAGTGACACATTATTTTTAATAAAAAAGGAGTAAAAGCTTAAATCATGCTTTAAATGGCTGAAAAAAATGTATATTATTAGATTGTATAAATATTTATTGTCTTCCTTTTTTTTTGTTTTTGTTTTTCTTCTGCCGGTAATAAATAATTGTACGGACGTTTGTAGATGTTTGTATGTGTCGGCCAATTAAACAGACAAGAACAAAAACAAAATCACAATCATTGAAATTAGAATTATATAAAGATTAAAAATAATAAAATATTAAATTTAAATGTATTGAAGAAACTCGCATTCATATTTGGAAGCACAACTCATAATGATAACGCTGAAAAAGAATTAAAGCAGCTACAAAAAAAAAAAAAATAAAGAAAAAGCAAAAATTCAATCACTTCGCTACACGAATACGCACTCCAACTGCATTTTTATTATTATATGTATATGTATGTATGAATGTATGTACATACATATGTGTATACATATGTACATATGTATACTGTGTTTTATTAAATTATAATTATACATTTCGTGTTTGTTGTAATTATAGACACATACAAACATATGTTCATGGTACATACATACATATGTATATATATAAATAAATATATGTATGTATTTGTATGTATAAATGCAAGTATATATACTTATGTACATACATATATATTGTTTGATTTAATATTTCGTTTTTGTACAAAAATGGAGGTTTGTTTCAAATACACCATTGAAACCCCACCCATTTATCATCCTTTCATTTTTACACTTATTGCCTAAAGTTGTTCACACAAACCTACAAATAAATGGGCATGTATGTACATATGTACGTACGAAATTGTAAGGTTAAACAAACACAAGCACGAATCGAAACAAACAAACCCTGACTTGGTTTTTGAACCCAACTGTGTGATTGATTGCACTCATTTACACATACGAATACATACATATATATGTATGTACATACTCGTGTTTTTTCTCATTTGTGTTGCTGCTGATCTTTTAAAATATTACTCCTTTTATTCTTTATAGCACATACATACATATGTATGTATGTATGTATATACATATGCATGGATGTAAGTAGAAGTCGATATTTGTTTATGAAATCATATAATTTTTCAAAAGATGGATGGAAAATTTATATACGTTTTTCTTGCTGAAAGAACTCCGCACAAAAATATTAATATGAAAATTGGGACAAAAATATCGGCCGTTAAAAGTACTGAGATCAAAATCAGTAATGTACATATGTTTCACGGTTTTGCTATTGCTACCATTTGTGGGTCTGATGTACGGCGAAGAAAAGCAATATCCCTTCTTTATAGTTGAATGTAGCCCCCTTCATTCAGTTTGTTACGCCCCAAAAGATTTGGATGAGTTTCAAGCTTTTTTAAATACGATACTGCATGTTACGCAATTTCGGATTTAACTGACAGCATATCAGAACTTTGTGGATGTTTGAGTTTTTTATATACCAGGGGTGCAACTGTTATCGTTCGTAGAATGCTTACTTTGAAGCCTTTGAATTTTTCAACATTGCTAGCTAAGGCAGTGCCCCATAATTGAATTCCATAACACCAAATACAGCAGAAATTTGCAATCTAAGCTGAGGGTAGAGTTTCATTTGTGTTAACTAGGATTCTATCTGGCTTTTCCAAGTAAGGCGTCGCTCGAGATGTATACCGAGATATTTGACGGTTGAAAGTTGAGGTATAATTTGGTTATTTATGCGAATAGGGAGTCCTGAGCCGCAGGACTCAGGACTCCCTGAGTCCTTTATTCTACATATCTTTCACCTTTATTCTACATATCTTCAACCATTTTTCCAAACTGATTATGTCGTCTTGTAAATAGTGTGATGCTTCTTGGGCGCTTATGGTCTTTTCCTGGCTTAGGAATCATAGTTACCAAAGAAATCTTCCACTCAAGTACTCAAGATGTAATATGGCATTAAAACAAAAAGAATAGTTGTTTGGGCTCTTCGGGGCAAATCAAATATCATCTCGTTTCTGGTTTTATCAATGCCAGGAGCGTTACCAGCGTGACCAGCAAATAGATTGTCTTTTTCTGTATCTTTTCTTGTCCAGCCTCTACAAGATATTAAAGTGATAGTAAAGTTGGTAGCTGTATTAAGGATCTTTGTCAGTAAACAAATTGTATAAGCGAACCTGTCACTTTTTCGTGATACTCAGCAATAGATTTTAACTCTTAGTATAGCTCTAGTTGAATTGTCCAATTATTAAAACAATAACATGTTGTATCCTCTTTTCACCAATTACGATTCATAACTTTTTGAACCAATTCCAATTTGGCAAGTCATGAGACGATTGAAACACTTAAAACGATACTTTCGCAGTTGATACAACCACAAAATTTAAAATTAAAAAAACTATTATTTTTAAGTTCTTTTTTGTATAGGAAGCTTTATTTTGATTTTTTGAGATACCACTATGTTGCATTACAGGAACGATAAGTATATTTAAAATTGAAGGTGCCCCTATACATGTACGTAGATATTTAAAATCAGCATTTACTTCTAAATAATTTTGCCAATAATAAAAAATTATTTCAATTGAATTTACTTTACATACATGTTGTTGTATGTATGCAAATTGCACATTGTAAATATTTTTCAAAAACATAATGCACACACACAAGTATGTATTTGCTCGCAGAACACAAACATATTTACATACACTCATAAATACGAAACAAAAATAATGTTTTGATAATGAAATGATGCAGTTTAATGTCAGTGTTAAAGTAAAAAAAAAAAATAAAATTATTTCATTCATTTCCGTCTAATCGTAAATCGTTAAGCAGACACTTTGCAATTAAAATACAAATTATGTGAGCATTCAAATATGCATAAACATACACTACTCGTGATTGTGATAGGGATATCAAATAAGCTCTAAAATTTTATTTTATGTGTAGCTATATGTATACATACCTAAGTATGTACATATTTTTTTTAGTTTGAGTTTCTTCTAAAAAGGCAAAATTGTGTAATATTTGTTATATTTGTTATATTTTAATACGTATAGTTGCAAAGGTATACAATTTAAGTATTTTGAAACTGCTTATATTTTTACATAATTATTAATACGAGTAGTATAATAATAATAATAATTAATTTTAGGCTTAAAAACACAAATATCATTGAAATCGGTGAGAAGCCATACAAATGGCTTAATGTCAAATACCAGTAAAGAAATGAATTATAAGTTGTATAACAGAACTTCGTGAATCCCTCTAACAGGTTTGTAACCAGATAAATTAAAGATATTTGGGAAAAGTACAAATAAAATAAAAATAGCCATTTAGTAATAATGCAACCAATGTTTTTAAATGGTTTTATATCTAACTAGCTGTGCGAGCCATGTCGTGGGAGTTCTGACAATATTTTGTTTGATTTTTTCCACACCAAATTTAAAGAATCCTACTTTTATAGTGCTTCAGTTTTAGTTTATATATTTTCTTTCTATAGAGGTTCCCATCCCTGGATAAAATTCAAATATTTTGTGTAAAATTCTAGAATTATTTTAGAGTTATTTAATATGTACAATGAAATTTATAATCAAGCTTAAGTTCGTTTTTATTCTCTCTAAGAAAGAATTAATTAAATTACAAATTAGGTGATAATATTAAAGAAAAATTGGGAAAATGTAATTTTTAGACACCAGCACGAGTGGAATGCACATTTTCTAGACAGCCACGTCCGTCATCAGCACTACTTGTATCTAATCTACTTAGGGTAGTGTTTTAGTTGTAAGCATCATCTATTTAACCAACCAAATATGATTAAAATATCCCAATGACAAAACTTAAAGGTGCTGTCAAGTTTGCAGTACCTTTAAATCCACAAAATTATTTTTCTCTTCGAAATGAGATAGAAAAAAGTATCCCATATTTGAACCAAGGTAGTAAGGTACATCCTCACAAAATTTTATTCAAATCTATCCAGTAGTTTTAACGTGATGCGAAAACAGACGGACAGACGACAGCTGCACCAGAAACAAAATTTTCAAAAAATATTTCATGTACAGAAATGTATGTATAGATGAACCTCTCCTGCATCGTTCAAAGTTGGAAACTAAAGATTGATATAAAGTTATAATATTGGTAAATGTTTTATTGAATAAGCCTTACGTGAACTATAAATGCTTCAAGAATTTAAAATTATTGAAAAAATTGAAAAAAAAAAAATAAATTAGAGATATTCAATTAATTTCTTTAAAAATTTCCTATTAAGTCGCCGTTTATAGTAAAGAGTATACAATTATAAAAGGCGTTATTAACATACAAAAGTTGAAGAACGACTTGTCTACAAACGCTCTGCTTTACTTCCAACTAACTTTAAAACAACATAAATAAATAAAAATAAATAAGTTTGACAGCCTTTGCATCTTTGTAATAAACCCTTTTATATGACATTTTATTTATAACGATCACTAATTGTGATCAAACAACCAATTTCATGATTAGAAGTGCAATAACTAATAAATACATTGTATATAATAAACAATTTGTAATTGTATTGTAACCTTTAGTAAGTTCGATTTTATTCTCTCTAAGAAAGAATAATCATAAATTTAAATTTTCAAAATTTATGATTACCTTTAGCACACACTGTTTAAAACAAGATGACTATAATAATTTCGTGCGGAAAATTTCTCAGTTACGAAACAGAGGCACCGGCTACCATAAATTTTGTGTGCTTATTCAAATCACTTGTAGCTTATATACATATCTACACGCATATCTACATACGTACTCGTACATTCATATATACATATGTTTATATATGCATGCAGTTTAAAATTATAATAATGCTTAAAAAGGTAATCCGAAAGGAAAAAAAAAATTTTTTTTTTAATAGTTAATTATTTTTATATGTATGCATGTATATTCAAATAAATTATACACAAACCGTAGTAAGTTACACTGATTGTTTAACCGTTACTAAAATATAAAATCACCTCTATGACGCAGATTAGAAAAAATGATACGACGACATACATATCAATTTCTTGGATTAATGGAAAATATGCAAATTAAAACGTAGTTGCAGGTAAAAACTGTGAAAAACAAAAAGTAAAAATAAATTGTAAACAAAAGTATATATATCTGTACATAAATCTGAACTATTAATACATACATACATGCATACATACAGAAAAACATTTTGCATAAAGACACACATACATATGTTCGCGTATGAACACACGTAGGGTTCGTTACGATCGTATAATATTTAATTTTAAAAGTACCATAAATTGTCAAAAGAAAAAGAACACAACATATGATAATACTTGATACTTGTTATAACGGCCAGAGTAATCCACATTCTGTATATTTCAAGTGTCTCTTTTTTACGTCAAAATTATTTCTCCATTACGTCAAATTCATTTCTCCATTTAATTTTTTCTTTATAGTGTTTATTATAACGGACGTAGCAGTACATACTATAGGTAGTAAATCATACTCTGTGTAAGTTTCAAGTGTTTACCTATAACGATTTAAAAGATAAGGCCATATTCGTAAAGTCACGGCCTCTATGAGAACGTACTTTAATTTTTAATTTTATTTTTTGTATGTACTAATGTACTTGATATAATATCAGGCATAGTAAATCATAATCTGTGTAAATTCCAAAGGTCTTTATTTCTATTACTTTTGAAATAATGAAATCATGTACATGCTCGATAAATTTAAATATCACTTTTGACTTCATTTTATAGTTTGCTTTTATAACGGTTATATGCAAGCAATTTCCTGTATATCTTGCTAAGAGCATATTGCCCCAACAGCGCCCGTTCAACTCTAGTAAGGTGTCCTTGTCCATCTCTTCCGGACAATAATAATATAAAACTAATAATATAAAACTATATATATAAAATAAATATAATATAAAACTGCAGTTCTATATTAATATATGTAAATAGCCTGGATTAGAATAATGGGCGAGGTAACTCCTATACAAAATATATACCTATTATCAAGTTCTCTAGTTAGAACTTCAAAATGTAGTCTTGGAACTTTCCACAAGAAACCCTTATACTAATATGCATAGTCTAGCAAAACATATACTGGATGGGTCAGTAGGCTTGGGTACCTCTCATACAAAGTAAAAATTTATATTATAAATTATACAAAATGAAAATTTGTTTGTCTTGAAACTAGGGAGCTATAATAGGTAGTGTTGAAATTGTTTACTCTAAGAATAACGTGTGTTTTCATCGACTCAACGCATGGCACGAGGAGTGGGTACCGCCATACAAATCATATACATAGTAACATGGTTTTTATTGGTAAAAAGGAAATGCGTTTATATGCTAGAATCCTTATTAACTGGCAACAAAAAATGTCTAAAATTGTTGGAAATTCAAAATATATTTCTGTACATAAAATTTTTTTTGAACATTTTGTTGCCGGTGAAATCGAAATACAATACAAAACAGCAATTTTTAGAATTTTTGTCTGTCCGTCCATCTACGATCGCATCACGTAAAAACTAGATGAATTTTAATACAATTGTTTGAGGAGGTAAGTACATATATGTATGTATGTATGTATGTATGTATGTATGTATGTATGTATGTATGTATGTATGTATGTATGTATGTATGTATGTATGTATGTATGTCTGTATGTATGTATGTATGTATGTATGTAGGATACTTTTTTTTCCTTAAAAATATCTCATTTCCAAGAGAAAATAGAGAAGAAGCAGTGAAAGTTTGCAATTACAGTGAACTCGCATAAACGTGAACTAATTTTTACCAAGGGTGTTCACGTTTTCGAGTTTGTTCACGTTTCAGATTGTCTTTTTTTCATATAAAGTGAAGTTTAACTATTTTTGGTTAATGTTATTAGAAAGGTAATGAACATTTTTTATAAAAATATTAGTTTTATAATAGTTAAAAAATATTTATATTGGGAAATTAAAAGAAATTAAGCTTTAAACAAACAAAATCGAAATTTTTTTTGTGTCAACATCTTTTGCAATCTAGCCTATCTGATTCTAATACTGTAATTTATAAGTTCATGTTTCTGGATGTTCATGTTACTGGATGTTCACGTTTGTGCGAGTTCACTGTATACCGATTCATTTCTACTGCAAACTCGGCAGGACCTTTTATTTTTATAAGCGGGAAATTTTTAGCAAAGCGAATTTATATAAGGTGGAATTATAAGGTGGAATTTATATAAAAACACTCATGCATTTTGTTGATGGTAGACGCCAAAAACACTAATTAATATATCACATCCAACAAATAAAAACACTCCTTCCTTACCTTTTTTCGGTAGTATTTGTATTTTTTTTTAATCTTAAAATAATTTTAGAAATATGTAATTAATTTTTTTTTTTTGGAATTATAGTATGATGAATGATATAAACTTGGTTAATTTCATGCAGTGCAGTGCGTTCACAAAATGTACATAAGAAATAAGGTATTTTTATTCAAACTTTTATATAGCAACAATAAATTTTTTGGTATATTATACATTTGTATGTATGTATGTAAATATATTAAGTGTCTTTGAGTATCATCAGATGGTAGTCTGGTAATCACATGGATAATGCAATTAAATGAATGAATGAAACAGACTTTGAACACTTATGTGGGCCATAAATTTTTTTCAGCTTTTTAGTCACTACAATAATAACGTTTAACATAATTTCTAGACGAACAAAGTCCACATCTATTGTTTAAACGTTTGACTTGGCTATAATCTACTAAATATAAATACATATGTATTTATATATGTAAATGTATATGTATACAAGACTGTGGATCAGTCTTAAGATTTTTATTTCAATGAGTTTTCTTTCTTTCTATTGTTAAAAATAATAAACGATAAGATTATAAAACTCGTAGAACAAATGCGAGGTGTTTGCAAAAAACAACTTGAAGTTTGTTTAGCTTTAAAAAAGTTTAGTTTTTTACAAATACATATGTATTAGATTCGTCTCTTTCAAAATAGTCCAATCTTAAATGAATTTTAAGAATTACATATTCTTAATGAAAACCGTTACCAGCGCATTATCTCCGTCTTCAATGATAAACATTAACACTAACATCATGTTAGTGTTTAGTGTAGACTGTCCATATTAATATTTTTCCACGTCTTAACATGGTTGTTAAAACATTTGTTATGAAAGCTATTTTTTAACATGGTTTAACATTGTTTTATTTTAGTTTGACAATTTGTTTTTTTAAACAGCGTTATGTGTTGCTCAATCGTGCTACTACTATCTGCTGTCCTATAAGCATTCAAACAACATTGATGGAAAACACAAATTTATGTTCCAACCAAGGCGAATTCATACCAGGCGGAGGCGATAGCCCGGCTAATTATTTTTTTTCTCTCTTTTTTTACTTGTCTTGTCAAAAATACATTGTTACATATTTGCTAGTCTAATGTCAAAGTTGTTGTTTTGTTGTAGTTGTTTTCGTACTGCTCACACCTTCTATGAATTTGCCTTGGTTTAAACAGAAAATGACACAAACAAGTATTCGCCACCTATAAAAACGTAAACCCCTGTCTTCATTTGCTATCAACATGTCTTAACAAAAATCAAACTTCATATAAAAAAAAACAGTATTAGAAATAATGTTTTTTTATATGAAGTTTAACTTTTGTTAAGACATGATAATGTTTAATGGAGACGGGGAGTAAACAAAATAATACCGTTGCTCTGCAGGCGTTATGTTTATGTCTTATTTAAATTGATGACTAGTGGAGACGGGGTGTTAAGGATTTAAGTTTTTGAGAAGTTATTGCCATTGAAATTTCGTTACTTTCAAGTTCCGTTTAACCTAGAGAACATAAAAGAGTAACAGAAGACATTACCTGGCGGATACGATTGCTGCGGCAATATAACGATATTGTTCTTTAATAACGAAGATTTATAAAGATATAATAAATAGCTGCGAATGTTTTATAAATTATAAATATTTGTTACGTGATAAAATAGAAGGGTCTTACATAAAAAGGCTTCCGTATCACTCTAAAATATTTAAAACATGTAATATACATATGTATATTACACATTATACATGGTGGAAATTTAAAAAATAAGATAATTCCTCGGGTAAACGTTTTCCAGCTACTAAGGTAGATCCCATCAAAATTCATCGAGTAGGTTTTATGTGATGTGTAAACAGACAGATAGACAGTCAGAAAGGTAGACAGTAAGAGTTTTATTATATGAATATATATACATAGATATAGATTAATCGATTGCTGTTAAATGTTTACATATATGTGATGAGTGTGGTCTAGTTTTTTTCAACTCTTTCTGTTGTACGATTATAATAAATGTTAAGACATATAAAAATATATTTTTAGTTTAAATATTTCTATAAATAAAACTTATTTGCTATTAATACTTTTTTATTTTCATTATTATCTTCCCTAGACTGATTATGGCAGTCATTTGGGTTCAAAAAAATAAAATGAATTGTTTGTGGTCTCAATAAATAAAGATTGCTCTTTATTTCTTCTGAAGATTCCGAAAGTAATGTACATTTTTTTTCTTTTCTTTTTAATGTTCCAACATCATCTGGAAGTATTAAAAATCAATTTGAAATTTCGTTCTTTTGTAAACAAACAAGATTATTCATTTGTAAAGGTTAAAATTGAAATAAAACAAGAAAAGTTAAGATAATTGTTTAGCCTTCTATATGTTCTGCATTTGCAAAATGTCAATGAACATTAAATACTTAAAGTTAAAAAGAAATATTTAACACTTAGTATAAATTCATTGGTTAATTTACGGTTTAATAATAATGCATGATCTTGAAAAGTTGCTGTTTATAACGAGGTAGGTTCAAGAATTAAAGTTTCTTATAAGACACCTGTCATACAGGGAATGATAGACTCTCTCTCTAGATTCTAGACCAAGGCGAATTCATACCAGGTGTGAGCGATTGCTCAAATGATTTTTTTTGCTGTCCTTTTTTTGCTAATATCTTGTAAAAAAATACATGATTTTAAATCTGCTAGTAGAATGTCAAAGTTGATGTTGTATTGTAGTTGTTGCCGTACTGCTCACACCTGGTATAAATTCGCCTTGGTCTAGACTATGGACAGAAGAACTAATTCTAGTGAGAGATCCAAACTGCTGGGATATAGTTGCAAACCAACCCTCACGATCTCTGTATGAAAACTTCTAATCCTCTACTCCAAACTACACAAGTCTATGCCGAAAATCACTTTAAATTTTTACTTATGGGAAGCACAGATCAAACGTGCACACTTAATAACCTGCCACTTTCCTACTACTGGAATTGTTTGTTTGCAAATTGGGAGATTTAAATGATAAGTAATTGAAAACTAAAAACACATATTTAAAAAAAATAATTTCACCACATAGTATATAAAAAATCATCTACAACATAAAACCGATGCACACTATACACAGTATTAATTATAGCAAGTAAATTTCAGTTTCAAATGGCATCAGAAAATGGTCAATTGTAACAACTTTATCATCCCTGCATTTTTCAAGATCAGAATTAATATTTTTCTTTAATGTTAGGATTTTATCAGGCAATTAAGTAGTTTTTCGTTATAATAACGAGGTTAAGGCACTTTACTATAAGTTGCCTCTAAAGTACGTGATAGTTAAAGATTATTTTTAGCTTACTTATAATAACGCCTTAGCGTGGTTATTAATAAATATTTTATTTTGATTGAAATATATTGCGTTTTTTATTTTAGTATTTGATGTGCGATTAAATAATTTTCACACTTTCATTGAATTTTTAAACATTTAAACGAGTCCTATCGATATCTCTACTGTAAAAAATAAACCATTTTAAAATCCTATTTTTTTTTCGTGTTAATTGTGTTAAGAAGTGTGAATCACTCGAACTGATAAAAATGAACTTGTGAAAAATAAAATTTAAATTAAATGGTTGTTGGCTACGCTTGCCAAATTTGAAAATTATAAATTTTATAAGTTGATTCAATAACCAACCATGCAAATAAAAAGCTTTCTGCAAAGAAAATGTTAGCCACAGTGCATTTGGAATTTTCTGTATTGAAACCTGTCTATATATATTTTTTTTTAAAACTGTATACTTAGGAATGTCATCCTATTGAAATTGCTACATAACATGGAAATTCTCCTTACCCCACGCCAGCATGACATTATTGAATAATTCAACGTATGTCAATCAATTTAAAATTCTATAAAAAATTTTAATTATTCTACCTCCCGACATGATAATTGATCGTCGAAACAAGTAAAGTTTTGATGGCGGATAATATATAAATGTGATAGGATCACCAACCAAAGTTTTCTTTTGTAAAAAAACTAAAAGGTTGTGAAAACTAACAAAAATGTGGTTAATAGAAGTAATTTTAAATAACAAGCGTTGAAAAAGAACATCTATCCTATTCTAAAATATATTCACAAATTTCGTTATACCAAAATTTTCAAGGTCATAAACTTCACGTTGCCCGACTATATAATCAATTAATTTGACTATTTGTATAAATTCGAAACTTGAAATAATTTTTATTAATTAAGATTAGAGGATACAAACTTAAAAATGAAAGCCAAAAAATAAAGGTTAAGTCAACATATTGAAAGTTTAGATAAAGCAAGACGTTGTAGCTTAGGAATATGTTTAACCAAACATCAACATCAGAAAACCCAATATCGAAAACGAAAGTAAAATGCTAAGCCATCCGGTCAAAAAAAGATATTATATAAAAAAACGAAAAAAGTTCCAAGAACCTATAATTTCTAACTAAAACATGACACTTAGTCCTAACAATTTATTATATAAGTATTTGATGTTAAAATTTATAGATATCTGTAGGGTAAAATATTTATTCTTAATAATATTAGAGTAATATAATTTTGAACTAAAATTTGTAGCACCGAAAAACTATATCGGAATCGTTGATATTGTTACGTTTTTTACTTTTCTTTGGGTTCTTTTAATTGCAAAATAAAAACACTGTCAGTCACTTTATTTATTCAGCTTTGAGTAACTTTTATTGACTCTACTGTTAAAAATACACAAACCAGAGTTGCCAGATTCTTTCACATATTTCGCCAAAATCAATGTAAAAAATCGCAATATCGCCAAAATATTTTTTTAGATTCTGCTAACATAATTTTTAAATTCCATACATTGAAATTTATAATCAAGATTAAGTTCGTTTTTATTCTCCCTAAGAAAGAATTAATTAAATTAAAAATTAGGTGATAATATTAAAGAAAAATTGGGAAAATTTAATTTTTAGACACCAGCAGGAGTGGAATGCACATTTTCTAGACAGCCACGTCCGTCATCAGCACTCTTGTATCTAATCTACTTAGGGTAGTGTTAAGTTGTAAGCATCATCTATTTAACCAACCAAACCCAGATAAAGGAATACGAGAAAACCTGTATTCAATTATCAATCGTCAGTTGGTGAGAACGAAGTCTACCACTACCTTAATCTTTATAAAACAAAAGTTAATATTTTCTATTGTGGTTCATAAGCGTTAAAAAGTATGTTAGAATTTATAAAAAACTTTAAAAACAGGGAATTTTGTTTGTGATAAGCAATTGCAATATTTTAAAATAGAAAGGTGTTTGTAAACTTTAAATAGGCGAGCAAAAACGCCTAGAATGTTCTATAATAGAAAGATCTGGCAGGTTTTTTTTATTCTTGTATATACTAGTGTGTGTGTATTTTTTCTGTCTTTTGTAGTTATCTAGGCAAGTGCAAGGCATGTTTAACAAGGTGATAGCGTAAGGGAGAGGAAATTTAAGCAAACAATTTTTCATTTTTTTTATATGGATTTTGACAGTAAAATAGATATTATTCTCTCTTAAAAAACCTGATTAATGTCAAACTCCATATAACAAAATTGAAAAAATTTCTCTTTAATATTAGCTCCGCCTTGTGCAGTCACCTGGTTAAATATGCCTTGGGCAAGTATGTACATTTCTGCACGAGAGGGCTTGTTTATTTTATACTTGTACTAATGTGCGTATGCGTGTGTGCTATTTTCTATTTCTAGAAAGATCGTCAACAACAACTAATACAGGTTTAGCGATGTTCTTTGTTGTTTCTTTCATTCATTATTGTAACAAATTAGACCAGTAATGTTGTTGTTAAAAAGAATAAAATCTTTTTTCGTTGCAATATTATAGAAAACTTGCCGATAAAGACCCGAAATCAAATTAAGAAAAAGGATAGCTTGTGTTCAGGAAAAGGTATTTTTGTTCAATCTTTTTAACAATATCTAAAAACTGCTAAAATGCTGTTTTACACAAAAAATAGAATAATTTATTCTAAAATAAATCGCAACAATTAAGCTTTATTTTTATTGCATACGGGCATTAGTATTTCATATTTTCTTTATACTTCAGCATTAACTAAACTTACATATACTCCTACATATGTATGTATTTATTTTTAAGCAAAGTGTTTTATTTTATTGGAAACAGAAGAAAAAAAATTTTTAAATTATAAAACGTATCTATACATGAAATAAAACTGTAACAGGATCATTTCTGTACCTGAAATATTTTTAGAAAATTTTATTGCTGGTGCAGATAGTAATCGAAATGAAATACAGAAATTTTTAAAATTTTTGTCTGTCTGTCTGTCTGTCCGTCCGTATGTATGTCCGCCTGACTATGTTCGAATCACGTAAGAACTACTTGGTGAGGAGGTACCTTAGTATATCGGTTCAAATTTTGGATAATTTTTTTTCTCATTTCCAAGAGAAAAAGTAATGAAACTAAGTAATTTTCCGATTTAAAGTTACTGCAAATTTGACACCATCTTTTTTTTTTGAAAGCGGGATATGTTAAACACTTTTTACAGAACTTAAAATGAATAAATTAATTATTTAGGCTTAGGTTCTTAATTATAAAGAGATAAAGAAAAATTAGATACCAAGAAAGCAGAATGCATTTTCTAGACAGCTACGTCCGTCTTCAGTACTCTTTGTATCGATCTACCCGGTAGTTGCAATTGTTATTAATTTTCTATTGAAACAAACTTATCAAAGAAATAGAATATGAGAAATTTTAATTTTTACATTATATTTCATAGGAGATAGAGCTTTTTGAAATTGTTTTACACTTGTAAACTCTATTTTCTTTTTATATTATATTATCTCTTTATAATTAAGAACTTAAGCCTAAATAATTAATTTATTAATTCAAAAATAGTTCAAATAAAATTCATATAGAACTTACAATAATTTTAGAATTTTTTATAAAGCCTTTTTTCCTGAATAATTACCCAGGAATGGGTGCCTCTGTATAAAGTAAATACATAAACCATAACTGAAGCACTATAAAAGTAAGAGTCTTAAAACTTGGTATAGATTACTTTCAAAGCAAAATCGAACAATATCCTGCTAGGGGCCTGAGACGTGGCGGGCACAGCTAGGATAATATTCTGACAACTGGAAAGATTTTTCGTTTGACGATTTATCACAAATTTTATCTGGTAACTATATCTATTTTTACATGACAAGAGAACTAATTATTTGAAAAGAGAAAGAAACCATAAGAGAGAAAAAAATTATTCAGTTTTCATGTTATTAAAATGTATTTTTCTTCATTTATATTGATTTGAATTCTGTGCAATTTTAGTTGAGTATAACAGCTTATCGTTACTTGTCTGAGGCGGAAGGAGGTTTTAATAAAATTGGAATCCTTTAAGCAAAATAAAAAAAAAATAAAAATTGTGAAAGTAAATTGTCGGAATAATATTATTTTTAATCATTTTCCGAGTTGTGGGTCGAAACAAATAAATGTTAAATAAAAAAACGCAAAAGTAAACAACAAAGGGCCATAAAAAGTTCAACATAAAAAATCGATTTAAATGGAAACTTTTTGCACATTTATAAATTTTTGTCATTACAATGAGTGTTGTGGCTACAAAAGGTCAAACATATATAGACCAAGTACTTGAATTCATGTAAAAATTCAACGAAAAGTACTTATAATTAATTTAAATATTGTTAAAAAAAAAATAATACAAAATATACCCTACATATGTACATATGTATGTATGTATGTATGTATTTAAGTGTATATAAATACATATGTATAATCTAAAACGCAATCAGAAACAAAGTAAACAAAAAAATAACTCTTAAACCTGTAGCTTTGGTAAAAGAAAAATTCTAATTATTCAAAAAGAAAAACGAAATATTATACCTATACAGTAATTGGCAGTAATAATAATATAAATATTAAATAATAATAAAATAAAAATACTGTTGAAATACAATTAAATGTATCTGACAGATACAAAAACTCTCTAGTCAGCTGACGATAATCGAGTGCTCCAAAAGGAGAAAGAAGAATAAACGAAAATAATATATAATTTCACACATTCAGTTTCAACGTCAAGAAAATTGTCAAAATGTGGTGTATTGTAAATTTACCAAATGGTACTCAACAAGCAGTAAAATGGGACCCCAAGGCCATGGGCCAAGAATGCTTAGAAAAGGTAAATTAATTAAACAAACAAAATGTAAATGCATGAATAGAAGCTGCAATTCTGACATTATATACTAATGAAGCTAATTGGGTTTGTTATTTAATATTATGCTAATTACCCATAACGTTTTATAACACAGTGCAACACGGAAAAAAATAACCTTATACGGACACCTCTACGTGATAAAAGACCAAAAAAAAAGACCCCTGTCTCCCAGTTTTGCCCAAAGTCCTCCAAGTTTTTTGCGATTTTGACCTTGAAGATGAAGTTATTTGATTTTATATGTTAATAATTTTTTTCTTTATGACAAGAGCTACAACTTTGTCTCAGAGTGTATATCAAAATTTCAAACGGTTTGCAAAATATGAGCATAAGCAAATGATCATTTTTTTGCAAAAATGACATCGAGGCCCCACATCTTTAAGGGCCCTTAAAAAAAACCTGGAGGACTTTGGGCAAAACTGGGAGACAGGGGTCTTTTTTTTTTGTCTTTTATCACGTAGTGGTGTCCGTATATGGTTATTTTGCCATGACTTAAAAAATTACACAGTGTGTAATAAAAATGCAATTTATTTGTTGGGGGAAAAGAGCTAGTTCCTATACGTATTTCACTGATTGCTCAGGCCAGATCTTCAGGAAACCTTTTTCCTAATTTTAGAGAAGCCAAAAATACTCTATAAGTAATAAAATTCTACAAAACACAATGAGAAGTATGCATGTTAATAGAATAATATTACAGAATATTAAAGCTTCAACAAAACACCAAAAAACAAACCAGGTTTTTATTTTTCCTTACTGTCCTTCTACAATTGGATGATGGTTTTTTTTGCCATCACTGAATGCAGACGTAAGGTGTGATGAAATGCATACACAAGTTAATTTTGTTCTCGTAAGAGAATCGAAAAATAACAAGTGTTGCCAAAGGTATTTTGGTTTTTCAAAACATTGTGATCAAGTTTTTTGACATACTTATGTTTATGTTTATATCAGGGATCGTAAATACCAGTTATCGATATCAAAAAATTATTTTATAACAGTTATTTTGAGAATTAAATAAGAATACTTATCTAAAAACAGTTATTTTTCAACGTTAAAATAAAAGCTCGTAATAAACTAAAACTTTTTTATGAGTTTTATTTTGTTCTTCAGAAAATAAAACTCATTTTATGTAAGTTGTTAACCAATACAATAAAAAAGGCAACAGTTTTTCCTGCAACCCTAGGAAGCGAGGAAAGAGCTGAAACTGTAAAACAAAAGAAAATAAACCAACTGAGTTTTATTTTCATTCGAACTTTTATTTTTTCGTTAAAAAATAACTCTTAACTATGGATATACGATTGATTTTTTAAAATAACCATAGTCTCTGAAAGATATTGTCAATATAAATCTATTAATATATGACAGTATAGATCTCCGTTGACTCTAACACAAAGAGTTTTAGAGTTTAATTTTTTTATAACTTCTATTTACGGTCATATTACAGTTTAATTATATACATACATACATATGTATGTACATATACATATGTATGTACATATACATATGTATATTAATCAAAAGAATTTTGGCCCCTTTAAATCCTCGAATTGGTCCTAAATAAAAAAAACAAAATAAATTATTGGTGGTTTTCATAAAAATTTTCTAGACGATTTGCTGGCTTGGATTACGACACATAAGTTTATAGAATGTTATCCATACACACATACTTACATATAATAAAATTGTAAGAGGACCGAGTCTGCACATGAAATATTTTTTGAAAATTTAGTTGCTGATGCACATAGTAATCGAATGTATACAATTTTATCTTTTATTTTTGAAAACAGGATATTTTAGACACTATTAACAGAAGCCTACAAGACCTATGTATATTTCAACATCCTGAGTAATTACCCAGAGACGGCTACCTCTATATAAAGTAAATATAAAGCATATCTCCAGCTTTATAAAAAAAGAGTCTTATGTGCTGTTTCTGTATAGCAAACAATCATATAGAAAAGCACTCAATTTTTTCAGTGATTCCTATACAATTTTTTTAGGCGTACCGCTCGCCTGTAATACAGAAACAACACATTCATTAAAAAATAAAAATGTTTGTTTTGATGTTTCCTTTAGAAATGAAGAGGTTCTTGTGAGGCTTTTTCTGTCATTAAGAAGTTTATAAATTGAAAAAATGTTTCCATCCCAGTGTTCTTTTTCTGACACGAATTATGATTTCAAGTTGTTTTTGCCAATTCAACTTAGAAATAAGATAAGACATTTTTTATATATGTACATATATACATACATACTACATACACATTTGATTTTTAAAATTACTCTTATCAAAGTTTGATATCAGTAATTTAAACTTTGTAAGATTGAAGAAGTTTTTGTAATAGATTAAACGAAATTTCGATAGATGTAAGCCAGGTTTAATGTGTTTTGCTATAAAAAAATATTTTGCAACTAGACTTTTGTAATTTAAACCAAAGATAAAGCGTTATTTTTATGAAAATTTAAAATTATGA
Organism: Phasia obesa; assembly: GCA_949628195.1. Classification (NCBI taxonomy): domain Eukaryota; kingdom Metazoa; phylum Arthropoda; class Insecta; order Diptera; family Tachinidae; genus Phasia; species Phasia obesa. Next base: position 1,020,052 of record OX451219.1, read on the forward strand.
AATTTTTAAAATTCATAAACGAGAATGTATGTATGTATGTATGTTTGTATATAAAAATTCTAGTCAATATTATGGGTAATAAATAATAAAACGAATAATCATACAATAATTGTCCATAAGATTATCATTTTAAGCGCAAGTAATAAATAACAAAATAAATTCATCGCAAAAGCAGAAAGCAAAAACTTCAAATCATTAACTCGCCCCTGGAAATCAATAAACTTGAGAATATTTCACAACCGCAAATGTCCAAAGTTCAATTTTAATTTTTATAATAAGACTAGTTAATAAGTTTTCGAAACGAAACGAAACAAAACAAAAAATACCTTTATTTGCTTTGATACTGATAAATAAAATAATATAAAACCGAACCTCAAAACACTTATTACTTTAAAATGTTATTGAACATTTTTTATATTAATTAAGCAATTTTAGAATGTTATCTTATCAGGTTTTAATTCTACAGTTTTAAAAACAATGGACTCCATCAAAAACAAAATAATAAAAAATTAATACCTAGAGCTACAAATTATTTGGAAAAATACTTTATATTGAAATGTGATTTTTACATGCACACATATGTACATACATATGTACATATATTATATATGTATGAATGTACATATTTATATTTATTATATACTAGCTGTTCCTGTTCTGGCATTTCGTCAGCGTCCTTACAAAGACCCTTACTTTTTTAGTGCTTCAGTTATGGTTTATATACATATTTACTTTATGGGTATAAAGATTCTCATCCCTACTAAAAAATGCGACTTAAAGTATGCATATCGGTAAAATTGCGTACTCTCGCTGCTTTTACTCCATTTTCTCTTCGAAATAAGATTTTTGTGGAAAAAATATTCTATATTTGAATCGGGATACTAATGTACCTCCTCAGAAAATTTGGGTAAAATCCATCCAGTAGTTTTTACGTGATGCGAACACAAAAAAGGAAGATATACAGGAAACGAGTTACTATTTTATTATTTGAACAAATGTTGCACCAGACGATTAAGGACATCCTTGGATCTTAACGAGAAGATTCTTTAATTCTTGCTATCATCAGTTCCTTGTAGCGGAGAGGATAGTCAAACGGAGTAGAGAGCTACAATACGAAAATACATCTACGTGGGTGTAGCGGCTGAGACTCTAGGTATCACAAAAACGCGGAAACATCACAATTTCCATGATTATTTGTAATGGACGCAAAGAATAAACGTGGTTGAGGTAACCATAATCTAAGTATTAGTTGTTAATCGTAGCCATACAGTTACAGAGCACATATTATAGTTCTTGTGACCATACCATAACCATGTTTTTCTGTGCGTGTAATGAATACCTCTGTTCTACCTTATCCAACAAATTCTCCTGATTTGAAAATATTTCCTATTTCCAAATTTAAATAAATGGCTGGAGAAACGGTTGCTAAAAGATTTGGTTTAAACGAAGGGAGCATTATTTTAAAAACGCCTATTTTGAAGGACTTGAGAAATATTATTATATATAAAGAATAAAAACACTAGAAAAACGCTGGACTAAAAATAATAAATTGAGCTTAAGGGAGAATTAGAACAATTTTTTCCCAAGTATAGATAAATATAGATTTATTTTTTTTTTTTTTTTTGTATTAATTTGCAACTGACGGTGGCTAATAAGGGAAAATATGTTATTGCTATTGAAAGTAAATAAATAAAATAACAACTTTAAAGTTATTTTGAACTTGCAGTTCAAAATAAGTTGACTCATTAATTGTTTAAATTATACATTTTTGCAAAAGAGCAAAAAGAGCACTATGGGATAAATAAACAGCTTTGATTCAGCTTTAAACAACAACTATTTATTAATTTTATAATATGTTGATTAAATTTAAACCAAGATGTTAATAAGTTTTTAGCGATAACAATTTATTAAGTTTTATTTTTAATCAAAGTTTAGTTCACTAACCTAATTATAATTAAATGAGATTTTTGTTGTCCGTTCTTACCTTAAAAAATTATTTTTTTTTCTGTAAATATAAAAAACTAACATAAAAATTTATATATGTATGTATTCATACATATGTTTGTTCAAACATGCAGTTGTGTTCAAAACATTTGCAACTGTAACATAATTTAAGCTCTTTATTTATAGGTATGTACATAGTATGTATGTACAACAAAACAAACAAAATCTTAAGACAAATAAATCAGTATTTATTTATTATTTACGTTATTTCTAACCATTAACATTTAGTAGAACATTTTTGTTGGATTGCCTCTTCATTGCTTTTTGGCATGTTTTGACAAGATCATTATACTGCTGTGAATAAATATTATATCATTATTTTTGTGTAATACCCCTAGATTTTTTATGGGATTTAAGTCCACACTTTGAGCTGGTCACTCAAGAATCCTTATCTTTTCTCTTTTTATTTTAATTCAAAACAAATAAAACAAATAAAAACAGTGGGGTTATACCTATGTTTTAGGTACGTATGTATGTCCATTCTTCTATCTGTCTATACATATTAACAGAACCATTTTTGTACATAAAATATGTTTTGAAAATTTTGATGCTGGTGCATTTAGTAATGGAAATAGAACACAAACTAGCAATTTTCAAATATAGAATACTTTTTTCCCTTAAAAATATCTCATTTCCAAGAGATAATAGAGAAAAAGGTAAATTTTACCGATTCGATGGTGCTGCAAACTTAGCAACACCTTTTATTTTTGTCGGGAAATTTTAAATACTATTAACAGAACTCTACAATAATTGTAAAATGTTATAGATATAAATCTTATAATTTTATATAAAGCCTATGTTCCTGAGTAATTACCCAAGGATGGGTATCTTTGTATAAAGTAAATACCTATGTACATACATATGTATGTACATAAACCATATCTGAAGCACTATAAAAGTAAGAGTCTTAAAGCTTGGTGTGGATTACTTTAAAAAATCGAGCTAAATATAATAAGTGCACTGACGAAGCGGAGGGCAGACCTAGTCTTTATAATAAAACTAATTTTATTAATTAAACTTTCTTATATACATACATACATATGTACAAATGAATGTATGGATATGAGGACATGTAAGCATGTGCATACTTGAGTTGTTATATTTGTTAATGCTAAACAGTCAGACACCTTTTCGCCGTCATCATCCAGATCACTCGTTGAACGCGTGCTTAATTTGTTTTATTCCTATAGATGAATAAAACAGACGAACATTAAATTAAAAAATAATAAAAACAGATGTTCTCTACATACATACATATGCATACATACATATGTATGCATATATCTACTTACGTACATACTTATATATCTATGAATGTGTGCATGAGTGTTTAAATTAAAAAACAAATGTAAAAAACAGTTCTTAGATAGGTACCTACCTACTTATTTAACTTAAATCCACACGCATAATGGATATGTATTGTTTTGTTAAAAGGCAATCATGAATACGCTCCTTCATACACGTACACACTTGTGCACTGAGAACAAAAAAGAAAACCTGGAAGTAAACTAATAATAAATACTAGAGATTCATCATGCATTTCAGTACTTTACAACAACTAAAAATACACTACACGATTGCACATGTTCAAGAAGTATCTGCACACATGCACAGACACATTCATAGATACATAAATACATATGTATGCGGTACATACAAATGAATGTATGCATGTTTGAAATATACATACATATGTAAGTATCCCCACATTTATAATTAACATCAAAAATCATCATCACCACCTTTTTAAACACTGAAAGTAAATTGATAAAAAAAAGCATGAGCAACAATGTCCAAAGTCCAAGTTTTGTTTGGGTCGCAGTCCAAAGTCCAATTTTAAATTGTGTTCATTGTTTGTTTGCTTTTCTCCTAAAAATACTCAAATTTTCTGTTTCTTTTTTAGGGTAATTCAACGTGACTACGTCTCTTGTTTTGTTTTTGAGAGACCAAAACAAAACACAAAATGTATTTTGCACTTACCCAGTGTTGCCAGTTTCTGTGTTATTATCTTAAACGGGATAAAAAAAATTCTATTCGATAATAAAATTTACCGTTAAATTTGTATCACCTACACCTACATACATACATATAATAAAACAGTAACTTATTTCCTGTGCTTGCATCACGTTAAAACTACGGGATGGATTTTAACAAATTTTTTTTTTTCGCAAAAATATCTTATTTAAAAGAGAAAGTGGAGAAAAAGCAGTGAAAGTACGCAATTTTACCGATATGCGTACTGTAAGGCGGAATATTTTAGTAGGATTGAGACTCTTTATAAAAAGTAAATACATAAACCATAACTGAAGCAATTAAAAAGTACGAGTCTTTGGTAAGTAAGGACGCTGATGAAGTGGCGGGCACAGCTAGTCAAAGATAAAATATAATGACTAAATCAATACATACGTATAATAAAGTAGTAACTCATTTCCGTCTGTCTCTTTTGCGTTCGCATCACTCAAAATCTACTGGATGAATTTTAATAAAATTTTATTAGGAAGTACCTTAGCATCCTGATTCTAATATAGGATAATTTTTTTCCACAAAAATATTTTCCAAGAGAAAATGAAGAAAAAGCAGGGAAAGTATGCAGTTGTTTTAGTAGTAAAGTAAATACATAAACCATAACTGAACTGAACTAACCGGATATACATACTTTATTTTTTATAAAATAAATACATAAACTGTTATGCAGCATAGTTTAAGGCGGCACTAAAAACGTACGGGTCTTTGGCGTAGATTGCTTTCAAAGCAAAGCTGAACAAAATATTACAAGTTCGCTGACGAAGTGGCGGTCACAGCTAGTATAGTATAATCTTATTGAATTTATTAACATAAATATTTACACGTAAATATATATATTCATACATATGTACATACATACATCAAAATGAAATTCAGTATTTGCTTTGGTATATGGAGATGAAGAGGTATATACATATTTACATATAGTTGTTTTTGGACATATTTGGAAAGGAGAGAGGGATAGTTTACTTAACACACCAAACAGGAAATAATTATTTTTTGATTTGAATATACCTACTTTGAAGTTTTATTTTTTATGTAATAGGTACATAGTATATCTATAAAAATATCTGTTTCCATATGGTATGGTAAAGTTACACTTCACTGTCCGTTCATTGATCTTTAAGTAAATTGGTTCAACATAAACTCGAAGTCGACTTTATAATGTTAAAGAAACTGTGTAAAATTCTTATTTTAACGAAGTTTTAAAATTAACGAACAGTACATAAATTTTTTTTTGGAAAATTTAGTTGCCGATGCAGATAGTAATCGAAATGGAATACGAAATAGCTTCTCGCTACCTTAATATCTCAGTTCAAATAACGGTACTTTTTTCCACATAAATATCTCATTTCCCAGAGAAAAAGTAGGTAGTGAAAGAACGTAATTTTACCGATTTTCGGGATATTTTTAACATTATTTACAAAACTCTACAATAATTTTGATACGGAGTAATTACCCAGGGTTAGGTACCTCAATATAAAGTAAATGCATAAATCATAACTAAAGCACTATAAAAGTGAAAGTCTTAAGATTCGGGGTGGATTACTTTCAAAGCCAAATCCAACAATATATACCTATATGGCGGATACAGCTAGCTAGAAATAAAAGAGGTCCAAGGTGGCATAAAAAAACAAAAATAATTTCGTTTTCGTAGGTCTTATGATCCCAAACTGCATCTGTTTAATACAGGCATTCGATAAAATTGGGTTTATTTTGGCTAAATATGTACATATGTAGATGATCTTAATTTGGTTGGTTGGAGGAAGCATGTTAACAGCTAAACACTAAAGTATATACGAAGAATACTAAAAAAGGATGTCGAATCAGAAAACTCATTTTATAGTGTTTAAAACAATGATTTCCGAGCCTCAGAACAATTTTTATATAATTATCTACATACATATGTAAATATTTGTTGCTTGGCTAATAATTATAATCCTTTTTATTAATTATGCTTGGGATACGATGCGATACGTTAATACGTATTTATTTTAGCGGCAAACTATTTTACTGACAGTGAATATTTCTCTTTTTAATACTGCCGCTGCTTGCGGTGTTGTATTTTTAACATTAGTGTACATATGTATGTATGTACATATATACATACAAACATATCCATTTATATACATTTATATTTGTGTTTGCGGATTTTATATTTCTCTCTATTTGGACTTTGTATCTTTCGGTTAAGCGGCAAATATTTTATATCGTGTAAGTACAAAAGTACGTCTATACACACATACATATATATGTATATACCTACATATGTATTTAAATGTTTTGTATTTATAAAATATGTAAGTAGATACAGTGTAGGGCAAAATTGAACCAATGTTTAAAGTAAGAGAAGAAAATAACATGACACTGACTCACTTTTGCACCAAGATTTTTTTTATTCTTAATAAACTATTAGGCATGGATTAGAAGAGTTTAGGTATGTCATAGGAATAGGATAGGAGGGTCAGCCTTCCTACTCTGTCAGCCGATATTTTAAACAAACCCATTGACTGATTGATATATATATATATATATATATATATATATATATATATATATATATATATTATATATATATATTATATTATATATATATATATATATATATATATATATATATATATATATATATATATATAAAGTAGTTCCGTTTCTACACTTTCATTGTTAGTTGTGCTTATGAAAATATACCGATACCTAGTGACGTTAAAATAGAGGTACTTCAAAAGTCTAAATGGCGAAAATCAAACAGAAAAAAAAAAAAAAAAATATATATATATATATATATATATATATATATATTTACATATACCTAAATAAGATTTGTTTTTATAAGAGAAACCACAAACCAGACCATTCCCTAAAACTTCGTCATTGTTTCTAGTTTGATGTGGAAATAAATAATTTTTGGCAACAAATTTATGTATGTACCAATGTACGAGTATATACATACATAAAATATTTTTCAAAGCATTCGTAAAGTTTCTCAGTTTGGATAAGCAACGTGCGCGCGTCATTGTCATTATTGCAGGTCGTCCTTGTTTTTCGTCCCTCGGGTGATTTACGTCTCACTCTAGCATTGCCTCGAATAGCTGTACTGAGGTACATTTATGTGGTTGCATTAATCAGCCATGCGCAATGCACATTGTGCATTTGCTAAAAAATGAAAAAATTTAAATTAAAAGCCTATACGGGTTTTAAAGCACCATACAAAACTCAAATTGTCATCAAATTATAATAAATCAAATTTTGTATATTGGTGGAGCACGATACAAAACTCAAATTGTTTATAGAAGCTGAATTTGGGAATTCTGACTGCCTATACGAAGGTGTAGGTCAGGCTGCAGATCCTGGAGGAGGCGTTAAACGTAAATCTTAAATTTTCGTATGAACTTGAGTGTTCTGACTTCCTATACAAAAGTATATTGGTGGAGCACCATACAAAATCGCGTATATTCTAACGTATACAATGGAAATAAAAGCCTTTTAGGCTTCTCCACGTTTTGAGATCTGTATGATCTTGTAAATTAAATAAACTCAAAGCATAAACTCAAATTAACAATTGTTCGAATTTCTCTTTTCATTTCAGGTGTGTAAAGCATTAGGTATTATTTGTGAAATGGAGTATTTCGGACTAGAACATTGGGTTCCCAATCAGAAAGAGTCTCGTTCGCACCAGTGGATTAATTTGCGAAATCGACTTTCATGTGATGGGGGAAGTGGTAGCGGCATTCAATTATTGTTAGCTTTGCGTGTCAAATTTTGGGTTCCAGTCCATTTTATATTACAGGAAAGTGTGCGTAATCTGTTTTATATGCAAGCTAAAGGGGATTTATTAGAAGGACGATTACATGCAAGAAATTGGTCGAGTGCTGCTAAACTTGCTGCACTCTTATGTCAAGCCGACGGTTTACGTTTCAATGAGGCTTCACTATCATCGGAATGCCCTTTTAAAATCAAAAGGGATTATAATCGATTAAATAATCTTCACCAACAACAGCAACAACAACAGCATCATCACCAGCCACAATTACAACAACAGCATGGTACAACTGCTAAAGAACGGAAAGAGAAAGACTATGTGTTGTCATTTAAAAAACGACGTTTATCGAAGCAAAAGTCTGTTGAAAATATAGATAATGTCCAAGTATCCTCTCAGGCCTCCACCTCAAATGCAAGTGCTGGTGCTTTTACGACAGTACCAACAATTAACATACGTCAATCGGAAAATAGCAACTCTACCTCTAATACAAATGATAATTCAACCAAAGTATCTGAAATTGTTAACAGTACCTGTGATAATATACCACAACAAGAACCTGAAGTGTCGATAGAAAGACGCATAGCTGTATCTCCACTACGTATATACCAAGATTACTTAATTAGACCAATAAATGAAGAAACAGATATCGACATGCCTGAGGACTTTCTCAAACAAATTGCTGCGGAACATGGAAAGTTGTCCTTGTTAAAGATGCCACCAAAATCTGCTAAGTATTGGTTGCTTCAAGAAATTCAAGACTTGCCGGGATATGGCGAAGAAATTTTCAGTGGTATAACGACTTTCGAAAATTCACAAAGTTGTGATATAGCAGTTGGCGCCCATGGCATAAAAGTTTCTTTTGGAGAAAAAGAAAAAAGGTATTAAGTTATTGTTTGCATATTTTGTTTTCATTAATTTTATTTTGTTTCTCTTATAGTATTCCCTTCAGTGCAATAACGGCGGCTAAATCTTTTAGACGTACTTTTAAATTGGAGTATGTAGACGATCACAATATAAGAAGGGAATTAGAAGTAAAGTTGCCAAAGCATGCAATCGCGGCAGGTCTGTACAGATCTATAACTGAACGGCACGCCTTCTACGTTTGTGATAAAGTACGAGGCGTAGTAACAAATCAATTTACTCGTGATCTGAAGGGCACTATAGCTTCAATGTTTAAAGAAGATACTGAACTGGGAAAGAGATATGTTTTTGACATTCAACATACCAGTCGAGAAGTACAAGATCAAGCTCGTCGCATACTACATGAACGTGGCATTGAAATATCAGCCCACAGTGGTAGCTCTGGTATAGTCGATATTGCTCGCTATATGCCAAATGCAGCCGGCAATAATGCTATCGAAAATTCAGATCGATCTTGTGATCGAAGTCTTACATCTATGACCAGCAAACTCGATTTACTTTTACAAGAAAAAGAAGAAAGAGAGGCTGCCATCGAACGATGTGTTGATTCCAGAATTTCAGAGGCAATGACCTGTAAGATTTGTATGGATCACGCCATAAACACAATGTTCAATCCTTGTTGTCATGTCATAGCATGTGACCAGTGTGCGGCTAAATGCGACAATTGCCCAAATTGCCGAGTGAAAATCGCAAGCGTTGTTAAAATTTATTTACCTCCTGAATTGCGAACAACTCAGTCAAGTCCCTGCGATAGTAAAAGTTTAGATGGCTTAAGCTTGAATCACAATACACATAGCCATCAATCGAATGGTAGAAAACTTTCGACGACTGCATAGAATTGGTTGCTTGAATTCTGTTCACTAGTGTCACATCTGGTAGAATGGTTTTGTGTTTCTTTCAGCTGACAATTTTAGAACCTTTAACCTTAAACAATATGTATTTTTTCCAATGAAGTGCATATGTACATACATAAGTATGTATGTATGTCAGTCAATGTAAATAGTAATTAATTTATTGCAATTTACTTAATTCCTTCAATTAGCATTTAAGTATTATATTCGCTTTTATATATCACACCTAAATATGTATTTTTTATAAATTATTTTTCTTTATTTGTTTTTCTTTAATCACAAAATACTATTCAACTTATAACTATGGTCGCAATCAAACAATGCAAATAGTAATTAAAAGCCTTAAAATAATTATCTAAGTAAGCAATCTTGTAATAATAAATTAAAAAAAAAAACGATTTTAAATCATTAATTCGTAAAGAAATAAATTATGTTTGCTTTTTAATTTAACTAGTAAAGATATTTTTCAAAATTAAGTTTATTTGTTATTCAATTTTGGAAAAGATTATTTTTTGTGTTAATAAAATTTACTTTTTAGTTTAGGTGCAAGCGGTGTTACTTTTCCTCTTTATTGTTTATTTGCGACTTTTCCATGTTAATTCGTTTCGAAGGCTATTTTCTCCTATTTTTTGCCCCTATTGTTTTTTGAACTAAATTATTAAATATTCAAAATAGGACACGGAACTTTTAATTTAATACTGAAAATAATTGTTAAAGAGGCGTCGATCTAGGCATATTAGCCAGTTTCTTGATAAAAACCTACAGACAAAATAGGAACAGACGATTCACAAAAAATCGTGATTTCAGAAAAAAATAGAAGTTTCGGTAAACAATTGAAAAATCTAAGGTGGAGATATGAACATTGGACAAATAATCTAAATTTCACAGGAAACATCTGTTATAAAAATTTCACCATCAAATCGAAAATTTAAAAAAGCTTCGGAAATATATTGAATATTGAACAAATTATTCTTTATTATTTTCTTTTCGATAATAATGTGAATTTTGTTTTGTTTTTTAATTGTAGAAATGAGATTGGAAGACAGGACTGTATACCCCCGTTTACATTAGTCATTAACATGTCTTAACAAAAGTAAAACTTCAGTATTAAAAATAATGTTTTTTTATACCCTTCGCCACAGGTGGAAAGGGTATATACATATAAGTTTATAAGAGATACAAAAAATTTAAGCAAACCAATCTGTCAGGCGGCATAGTTTCGAAAATTTTGAGATTGCAATTCAGCAAAATCGAGTCATTCCTTTGAAGGCTGCGGGTAAAATACCACGCCCACCTATACTTTTTCACGTTTTTTTTAATTTTGTTCGGCTTTAATATTTCTTTTTTGCTTTTTTTGTCAAATAAATATTAGACCGCGACAGGTAGATCGCAAGGAGTGGATACAGTTCAATAACCCCCAGCGAGGGCAGATTTTGTGTTTATTTTTAGGTTTGTAAGGTTTATCTGGTTTGATTTTTATTAAAGGCCTAATAAAAAAAAGCTTTTACAAAAATTTAAAAAAAATTTTTTTTGTAAAATTTTTATGGAAAATTTTGTAAAACAATGTGGTATATTTAAAAGCAATAAAATCGTAAAATTCTTCCAAATCCCGAGCCTAATTCTTTCTTATATCTTCAAATTTTACACTGGAAAATTTTAAGTGTCTTCCCCAAACCGTTTGAAATATTGTTGTGCAAAATACATACATACGAAAACATTAAAAATTAATTACATTTTATGTTATATCGAGTCGAGCACACGACTTTTTATGTATTTATTGGTGGCTCAAACTGTCAAAATTTATATAAATGTGGTTGTTTAAAATGGCAATAACATTGCATTCATGAAAATTTATAAATAGCGTATGTTAAAAAAAATATGTTGTATGGCAATACTGTCATAGTTTTGACCACAGTTTGCAACAACTAATTTGACCATTTGACTTACTGGGAAATGAAAATAAAATAAATGTTTATATTTAATGATATTTGATTGAAGCCGGAAAGAGTTTTAAATCGTATTAATAAATCGTAATAAGAGCAAGTGATAAAAATGTTTTCTATATGTAAGCAAACACATCCAGCAACGACCGTGGAGTTTGCAATTACTTGTCGATTTTTTAACAACATTGAAGAAAATGTGGTGATAGCCGGCGCCAATATTTTAAAGATTTTTAGGATTTACCCAAATGTCGATGGAATACAGCGTCAGCAAAAAATTAACCCAAATGATTTAAGAGCACCTTCTAAGATGCGTTTAGAGTGCTTAGCATCCTACACTTTATATGGAAATGTAATGTCTTTGCAAAGTGTAACATTGACAGGATCGATGAGAGATGCTCTTTTAATTAGTTTTAAAGATGCGAAATTATCAGTTGTACAGCATGACCCAGATACATTTGCGCTTAAAACTTTGTCATTGCATTTCTTTGAGGAAGAAGACATCAGAGATGGCTGGACAGGACGCTACTATATACCAATGGTACGAGTTGACCCTGACGCCAGGTGTGCAGTTATGTTAGTTTATGGTAAGCGTTTAGTTGTTTTGCCGTTTCGAAAAGAGAATGGGATAGATGAAATTGAAATGACTGACGTAAAGCCAATTAAAAAAGCACCAACGGCAATAGTAGCTCGAACTCCAATTCTTGCTTCTTATCTAATTGCTTTGCGTGATCTTGATGAAAAAATTGATAATGTGTTGGATTTGCAATTCTTACATGGCTACTATGAACCAACATTACTTATATTGTACGAGCCCGTCCGTACATTTCCTGGCCGTGTAGCTGTAAGAGCAGATACCTGTGTATTGGTCGCAATTTCATTGAATATTCAACAACGTGTTCATCCAATCATATGGACAGTGACGGGATTACCATTTGATTGTTTGCAAGTCTTTCCCATACAAAAACCAATTGGCGGGTGCCTAGTAACTACCGTTAATGCTATAATATATCTAAATCAGAGTGTTCCCCCTTATGGTGTATCATTAAATAGTTCAGCCGATCACAGCACTAGTTTTCCACTAAAACCACAAGACGGTGTTCGTATTAGTCTTGATGCAGCCAACATTACATTTATTGACGTGGATAAATTAGTTGTATCATTACGCAGCGGAGAACTTTATGTTGTTACCCTATGCGTTGATTCGATGCGAACGGTCCGTAATTTTCACTTTCATAAAGCTGCTGCAAGTGTTCTAACAAGTTGTATGTGTGTATTTCAAAGTGAATACTTGTTTCTGGGATCCCGATTGGGTAATTCACTACTACTTCACTTTACAGAAGAAGATCAAAGTACTGTTATAACTCTAGACGATGTTGAAATGTCCGATCCTGACAACATTTCAAATGAAGAGTCACGAAAAGGTCGTCGTATTGAAGATGAGGAGCTTGAGGTTTATGGATCAGGAACTAAGACCTCTGTCCAGCTTCGGAAATATATTTTTGAAGTTTGCGATAGTTTACTTAATGTTGGTCCAATTAATTTTATGTGTGCTGGAGAGCGCGTCGAATTTGAAGAAGGTGGTATTGCTTTGCGTCCACAAGCTAACCAATTGTGTGATTTAAAAATAGATGTGGTAGCATCAAGTGGTCACAGTAAGAATGGCTCCATTTGCGTTTTCGTTAACTCAATTAACCCACAGGTCATAACATCGTTCGAGTTAGAGGGATGTCTTGACGTTTGGACGTTGTACGATGACGTGAGTAAAAAGGCTTCTCGGCACGATCATCACGACTTTATGATATTGTCGCAACGAACATCAACACTAGTTCTACAAACTGGAGAAGAAATTAATGAAATTGAAAATACTGGATTCTGCTGCAATCAACCAACTATTTACGTTGGAAACTTAGGTCAAAATCGATTTATCGTTCAGGTCACGACCCGATCGGTACGCTTGTTGCAAGGTAAGCGTCTTATACAAAATGTGCCGATCGATGAAGGCGCACCTGTAGTACAAGTATCAATAGCTGATCCATATGTTTGCCTAAAGGTGCTTCATGGAAAGGTTATAACTCTAGCTCTTCGCGAAACCAAAGGATCACCTCGTTTGGCCATTAACAAGAACACAATCAGTAGTGTGCCTGCTGTAATATCTCTGGCCGCATACAAAGACTTGTCAGGTTTGTTCTCTACAAAGTCTGATGATGTATTAAATCTAACCGGCGGCAGTGGCAATTTATTGTACAACGGTTTGGGCTATATGAAAACGGAACCTAATATGAAAATTGAAGATGAGGAAGATTTATTGTACGGCGAATCGGGAAATGCGTTTAAAATGAACAGTATGGCTGAATTGGTAAAACAATCTAGACAAAAAAATTCAGATTGGTGGCGACGTTTGCTGGTGCAAGTGAAACCTTCCTACTGGCTGATTGTAGCAAGAGAAAGTGGTACACTTGAAATTTATTCTATGCCAGATATGAAGTTAATGTATTTGGTAAATGACGTGGGAAATGGAGATACGGTCCTAACAGATTCAATGGAATTTGTACCAGCGACGCTTAATCAACAGGACAATAAACAAGGCATTTTACTTAACTGTATGCCACAGCATGTTAATTCTCCTCTTGTGCAGGAAATAGCAATGGTTGGATTAGGAAATAATGGCAGTAGGCCGTTACTAATGATACGCACCCGCTTAGAGTTGTTAATATATCAAGCTTACCGTTACGGTAAAGGTCACATGAAGTTGCGTTTTCGAAAAATTCAAAGTCTTAACATGTTAGAAGAAGATTCGAAACACATGAAAGTTGATGAAGAGAGCACTGATTCATTAGACTCCTACAATTTAAAAGACTGCTATATTAGCAGACTTCGTTATTTTTCCAATATTGCCGGTTTAAATGGCACAGTTGTGTGCGGTCCTAATCCGTGCTTTATATTCTTAACTGGCAAAGGCGAACTTCGAGTTCATAAAATATTTGGAAATGGATATATTCGAAGCTTTGCGCCGTTTAATAATGTTAACTGTCCGCAAGGATTTCTGTGCTTTGACACCACTTTTGATCTTAAAATCTGTGTGTTACCAACTTACCTTACCTACGACTCACCTTGGCCCGTACGAAAGGTTCCACTCCGCTGCACTCCACGTCAAATTGTATATCACAGAGAAAACCGCGTTTATTGCCTCGTTACTCAAGTAGAAGAACTCAGTAACAAATATTTCCGCTTTAACGGCGAAGACAAGGAACTGACAGAGGAAAACAAAGGGGAACGGTTTATTTATCCTAATGTCTCAAAGTTTAGTATTGTTCTTATGAGTCCTGAGACTTGGGAAATTGTTCCGGATGCATCTATTGAATTCGAAAGCTGGGAGCACGTAACAGCTTTTAAAATAGTAAAGCTTGCATATGAAGGTACTCGTTCTGGTCTCAAAGAATATCTGTGCATTGGAACAAACTTCAACTACAGCGAGGACATAACTTCTCGCGGTAATATTCATATTTATGATATCATCGAGGTGGTGCCTGAGCCAGGGAAACCCTTAACCAAGTTTAAATTAAAAGAAATTTTTAAAAAAGAACAAAAAGGACCAGTGTCAGCATTAGCAGACGTTTTGGGTTTTCTTGTAACAGCCCTGGGCCAAAAAATTTATCTTTGGCAATTAAAAGACGACGATTTAATTGGTGTGGCATTTATTGACACAAACATTTACGTTCATCAAATAATGACCATTAAATCACTTATTCTTATTGCCGATGTCTACAAGTCAGTGAGTTTGCTTCGATTTCAGGAAGATTTTCGTACACTATCACTTGCATCGAGAGACTTTAACCCATTAGAAGTTTACGGGATAGAGTTCATGGTTGACAATGCTAATCTTGGTTTTCTAGTGACGGATGCTGAAAAGAACCTTCTCGTCTACATGTATCAACCTGAGGTGCGAGAATCAATAGGTGGACAAAAGTTGTTGCGGAAGGGTGACTTTCACTTGGGACAAGGTGTTAATACCATGTTTCGAGTACAGTGCCATCAAAGGGGTCTTAATCATCGCTATCCATTTGTGTATGAAAATAAACATATGGTGATTTATGGGACTCTAGAAGGAGGAATTGGATATTGTTTACCCCTCCCTGAAAAAGTCTATCGCCGATTTCTTATGTTGCAGAATGTTTTATTGTCGTACCAGGAACATCTCTGTGGCTTAAATCCAAAAGAGTTTCGTACAATTAAAATGTCTAAGAAACTTTCTCTCAACCCAAGCCGCTGTGTAATCGATGGTGATTTAATATGGTCATTTGCAAATATGACAGTTGCGGAACGGAACGAAGTATCAAAAAAAATTGGAACCAAAACGGAAGATATCTTAAGCGATTTATTAGAAATTGAAAGGCTTACAGCGGTGTTTTAAAATACATATATTTAATAAAAAGAAAAACAAAAATATGACTTCTCTTACTGTATTAGGCCAACATAACAAAACCTTTAGTTTTATTATTTGACATTTTGTTTGATTTTGCTTTGAAAATAATCCACACCAAATTTTAAGACTAGTGCCTCTGTTATGGTTTATGTATTTACTTTATGTAGGAGTACCCATCCCTGTGTAATAACTCAGCAACAAAGTCCTTATATATAATTCTAAAATTTATATAAAAGTTTTATAATTAAGTTTTTATGCTCTAGGTCTTTTTATAAAAATATTTCAATTTATTTTTATATTCGATATTTCGCTACACCATTGGGTAGCATCGTCAGGAAATGAAAATAGTTTTATAATATTTAAATGAATGAAAATATTAAAATGATTGAAAAAATTTTTGTCAATCAAATTTAAAAAACTAACATTTCAAAATAAAAATAAATTGAAATATTTTTATAAAAAGACCTAGAGCGTAAAAACTTAATTATAAAATTATTAAAAAGGTCATAAATTATAATAATTGTTTAATTTATATAAAAGCTTAAAATTATTGTAGAGTTCCGTAAATAGTGTTTAAAATGTCCCGCTGACAAAGTTGGTGCCAATTATGCAGTACCATTGAATCGGTGAAATTGCGTACTTTTACTACTTTTTCCCTACTTTCTCGCTGAAATAAGATATTTTTTCGGGAATTTAAATTGATGTGAACTTAGACAAAATTCCCAAAAATTTCTGTTTTGTATTCCATTTTGATTACTAACTACACCAGTTAGTAATCCAAAAATATTTCATGTTTCTATGCTTTTTACGGTCCTGTGCTAATTATAGGAACAACAGCAATTAATATGATTCTATTCCTTGACTCTCTGAATTCAAATATAAAAAAAAAATTATCTCTTATAGTTTTTTAGCTATAGTTATAAAAGTGGGAAAATATCGCTTTTTTGCATTTGCGCTTGAGGATTAAATATTTTATAATTCCAGTTCTATAAGCCCAAGGAAGTTGAGCTTTGTTCCTTTGTAATATTGTAATTTGGCCCTGTTTGAGCTTTATATTACGAAATGAAATAAATAAATATTTAGTTCTTTGAGTCTTAATTTTGTTTAAATTTACTTGTTTTTTAATATAGAACTGGAATAAGAATATATATTTAATCCGCGACCGCATATGCAAAAAAGCGATATTGTCCTATTTTGATAACTGTATAGTTAAAAAAGTGTAAAAGAATTTTTTAAAATTATATTTGGCTTCAGAAAGTCAAATCTCAAAGAATATAAATAACAAGTTTCAATAAAAACGGGAGTGGTAAATTTGAAAAGAATTTTTTTAGTTCATTTGACATTACCCATAGAGAAAACTAAAAAGACCAAATTATATTATTTCAACAATTTTTGTAGAACACCTTTTAAGTGATTTCAAATCACTTTGATAAAAATTGATTTTCAGGACAGGACTGATAATTTAATTTTTATAATATACGTTTTTACCAACATGTAAATACAAAATAAAAAAACAATCTAAATGATAATTAAAATCTAATTACAAAATTGTATTTCCTTGTTGGTTTAATCGCTGATTTAATTTGACATGTGTTTGTCGCTTTTTTTCTTCTTTAAATGCCTCAGCATTGGCCCTTTTCTCGATACGTCTTTCACTCCTGTACTCCCTTAGAAGACGCTTTCGTTCCCTCTTCTCCTCTGGCGATTCGTCTTTTGGCCTTATAGACAACACACTCAAAGTAGATATAACGGATTTAGCACAAAGTGATTTCGGTTCTGAACACCCTTTTTGATTTGCGCTGTTTTCTAATGTGGCTAAAGCTTTTGCTGTTAAAAGATTATTATCACCACTAAAGACGTTTAAAGGCATGCCTGTTTTCGGATCTATATCAATTTTTTTCACTCGTTGAGGATTTGAAGATGAACATGATATGTTGCGACTTCTTCGTTTCGGTTCGTCAATTAATACGGGATGATTGTAAATATTAGAACATGTTGAAAGAATTGATTCACAATCCCATTTTTTTTCCTTGGGATCTTCTATCTCGAGCTCTATTAATTCTTCATTGGGATCTTGATCGCCTTCAACCACATTTCTGTACTTTTCTAATCGTTTTTCATCCCATTCTTTATTATACTCAATAATTTCGTCAGATTTTTTGAATTGCTTAAAACAATTTAAAACGTACGGGTGCTTTTGACCCCAAGACCCTTCAATGTCTTCCGTGGCAAGATCACCTAATTCCGGATCATCATATGTGGCGTAGAAACGTTCAAATCGGTCATCTAAAAGCGTCAGTTGCTCATTTCGCCTAATGACGCTAGAAGACATGGAATATTCAGTAAACTGAGATTTCGTTTCGTCATTTGCATAACGACGATCTCTCATAAGCGGACCCAAACGATCCATAAGTTCACTATCGTTCTCACCGAAATCTTCATCCGTTAAATCCTCCGAGTCAAAATCTTCACTTTCGTTATCATCAAATTCATCAGAATCTGCTCCATCACCATCGCCCATGGCTTGAAGTACAAAATCATCATCCAAATGGTTTCCTTCATTTTCAAAGTCAAAATCGTCATCTAAAGCAGCAACAACATCTGGATCCCAATCTGGGCGCGGACCTGGTTGTGGGGCAGCCTTATTTAACATTCCTTCTTCTTCTTCAAATTCGGTAGCAAAAACAGAACTTGGCAGGTGCAATTTTCGCGCAGTGCTAATTGTACCCTTGTCGACTCTCTTTTTCGCCTGATTTGGATTTTCAAAATACTCCCAAACCACTTCTTGTTCAGGTTTTTTTAAATGTTGTAAATAATCGTAATCATCATCGAAATTAATTCCATACTTTTGTTGCTCCTCCTTACGTTTAACGGGATCTATATCGTTATTTTGCTTACGGGGTTGACGTACACCTGCCTCTACTAAGACTCGTTGTGGAGCTTTAGAGTCGGTGACTAAAGGATCATGTTGACTTCTATGTACCAAGTGGAATGACACAGCATTCTTTCGATCGATGAAAGATTTTTTCCCCTTGCCCTATTTAAAACATAAATGTAAAGATAAAATTTATTTAATGAATATAAAAAAATTTTACACAAATCTTACCATTTTAATTATTTTTCATAAAAACAAAAACATGTGGCAGACTACTGTTAAAAAGAGTGATGTTAGTTTAGCGATTTTGAAACCAAAATTTCGTAAAAAGGTGTTTTCGGTTTTGCACTCATCCAAACTATTCTAGCGTTTACATTTGACAATACTGTCATGACAATAAAAGAATATGTATTATGCTCTTTGATTTTCTTTTTGTACACAAAAATTAGAGTTATTGTCGGCATACGTCAAATCACTGTTTAAGTTTTTAATTGTTCGCTTGTGAATTTTTTTCTGAACACAAAAATTTAAATATCCAGAAAGTGTGCGAAAAAGTTTAGTTCAAATTTTCAATAGCAACACGAAGTGTTGGCGAGCCATCGACAACGAGTGTCTTCACAAGAGGTTTTGATGAGCGCACATTAATTAGAATTAAGACTGCTAATCTAAATTAATTCTGCCGTCTGTCTACGCTATTACACCCTGTCTTCATGAGTCTTCGTTTTGTCTGTAACGTAGACGTGGGGTAAAGAGTAGTGCCACATTTGATAGATAACTATTTAAAATAAATGGCATTTCCCTTTTAAACCCAGTTAGTGTGGCAACATCAGAACAAAATAAATTGGTAATTAATAATAGGGAAATACAGGCAGGCTAAAATAGTAATATGTGCTAAGAAATTAATATAGTAGCCATAAAAATGGAAGAAAGTGATTTAACAAACAAAAAGACAACTGAAGCTGATTTGAGCAACATTGATGAAGATGTCGAAATTGGGAGTGGCTCTGATACAAGTACAGCAGGAAAACAATGTTGTGTATCATTGAGTTTTACCCATGAAACATGAAAATATTAATGTGTACTTTTTATATGTAATTAGATTTGTTGCAAAAAATACGTGAACTGGAAGAGGAAAATCGGAAAATGCAATGCGGCTTTAATAGCCAGAGAGCCAAACTAAAAGAATTATTTGTGCAAAAAGAACGAGAACTGGACGATTTGAAAACCAAAATGATAGTAGCAGAATTAAAAGCCCAGGAAGAAATATCGTCATTGCAACAGTTGGTACAAGGTTTGAACGACAGTCCGATTAAATAATTGAAAGTGTTGCTTATTAGTTGTTATTTTTCATCGTTTAGAAACAATTGAGGAGTCAGCTCTCTGCAAGTCAGATCTGGAGAGATTAAAGGTGGAATCTCTTCGTTATCGTCAGTTAAATGAAAGTCTAATGCAACAACAAACTAGTAACAACAACTCACAAGAATTGACCAGTTTAGCTCCGCAAGTTCTTAGTCAGGTGAAAAAGACGTTAGTTCGAAAGTTGGGTGTTGACACAACTAATTCAATGTTAGGAACAAGTTTTGGGCAAGAAAGTCCTGCAGAAGAAAGCAAAAATAAAAACGATGGAAAATATGTAAGAGAAATAGATTTTTTATTATAATTTTAATTGAACTTTTTGTAGACTCATGAGGATTCCGAAGTGCTAAGCTCAATTGTTACTCAACTTCATGAAGAAATGAAGGCTTTAAAGGAGAAACTTCGAGAGGCTGACCAGAAACTACATATGTCAAAAATCGAAATGACAAATTCCAACGTAATATCAACTTGTACCAACTGCGCAAAATTAGAGGTAGAGTTGGAAGAACTTAGAAAAAATTGTGATGAAAATCAGAATAAGTTCGAAAAATTAAGAAAACAGTACGAGGAATCTGTTAATGACTTAGAAAAGGAAGCTGCACTTAGAGCTGGTCTAGAAAATCAATGGCAAGAGAAAAGAGAGGCACATAAAAACGAAGTTCATATTCTTAGAGAACAAGTAAGATTTATTTATTTATTTTATTTATTTCGTAATATAGAGCTCAAACAGGCCCAAAATAGCAATATTACAAAGGAATGCAGCCTGAGATCATATCACACACATGTATGAAAATGAATTAAGAAAAAAAAAAAAACATTTTATATATATTGATAAAACATAATTAATCTGATTTGATTAAGTGATAAGTTTTGCGTTACTATAGTTCTTCAATAAGTTTACGTACACACATACATACTTTAATATCCTTCCAGGTTACCTCCAATGAACAGCAATTATTTGAGTTGCAACAAAAATTCTTAGAAACCAAAGATGAACTAATGCGCCAATTACATCGTATCAGCGATGAGAGAATAAAAATTAACAAACATTTAGAAACTTTACAAGCTGACAATGACTATCTATCGGGGCAATATTTGGCAACAGCAGAAGAAATCGAAAGTCAGTATATTAATCTGCCGAATACAGTTGAAGAATTGCATGAAGTCATTTTAAGACAACAAAACGAGCTAATTCAAGCGCGTTTAGGTTGTGATTTTGAAAAGAAACGTTGTGTAACATCTTTGGACGAAATTCAAATTTTGCGGGACCAGTTAGAAGCAAGTAACAATGAAAGAATTCACAACAAAAAGAGGTACCAAACCGAAATAAAATCTCTTCAGTAAGTATTTTTCAGATGATTAGGTATATTTCGTTATTAAAATTTAATCAAAAATTGAAGGGATCGAATAACTCAACACTTGGTGACATTGCAGAATTGTGAAACAGCAAAATCTGATTTAGAGAGAAAAGAAAGTGAACTGAATAGGCAAATATCTGAATTAAGAGTAGAAATAATAGAACTACAATCGCAAAATGTAAGTATGGTTAAAAAATAACAATCCCATTACTTCTGTGACAAACTTAGAGCCAATAAAATTATTCCTTTGGCTGAAAACTAACTTAAACCAAAAAGTTAAAAAATAACGTTTTGAATAAAGTTGTTTATTGAAAAATTATTCAATTATTTTTTTTTTTTTTTATAATAGGAAAAACTAAGTCGAAGTTTAGTAGATGCAAAAACAAAAATAAAAAATCTGCAAGATGATTTAGCTACCAGCGAACAAGTACAAAAAGATTTCGTTCAGTTGTCACAAACTTTGCAGGTATCTAGAAGAGTCTTCATCTATTTTCAATTTACATATGTATATAATAAAAAAAATTGCAGATGACATTAGAACAACTGAGACGCGCTGACTCTGAAGTACGCTGGCAAGATGACGATGATGTAGCCAATTGTCCAGCGTGTAATAACCATTTTACTGTTACTGTTCGTAAATTACACTGTCGTCATTGTGGCCATATTTACTGTGACAAATGTTTAACAAAAACTGTTCTTTCTGGACCGCGGAAGCGGCCAGCACGTGTCTGTGATATATGCCATACGTTGCTCACACCTAATATAGCGCCCTATTTTAGCCAAGAATCTGCCCAGCAAATATCGGTGTCTACCAACTCTTAGATAATGAGTGAGCAAGCTAGAGAAAAGCAAACGTTTGTATAAGTACAAATGAATGTGTAAATTTAATAAATTTTTCTCAATAAAATTACATTTTGAAAATTAAAACTATCCTTGTTATATATTTATTTTTCACTACTAACACTAAATTATTTTTTTCTTGAATAATAAAGTCTTTTATCAGGAAACAATAAAAAAGAGTATTTGTAAAAACAACCGAATTATAATACAAACTATATAACAATAATTGTGATTAAATTTTATCAGTTTAGATCTTTATCAAACTTTCATTTTTTTAATTATAAATACTAAATATATGTTTATTAAAACTTAATATTAACAAATACATTTTGTTTTAATTAAAATTTATGTATATTTAATATGAGTTAAAAATTCCACTTCTATTGATTTATTTACGTACATTTTTTTAATTACTTATTCATTAAGTGCACTTATTGCCATAAAAAGAAGTGTGATTTTGCCAAAATGATTGAAACATTAAAAATTACTATTTTGAAGTATTCTCGAAATTTGACTCTTATCAGACCACCATTTTTAATTAAAAGTTTATAATTCATAGAAAATAATTGATATATTATGATTATGTTTTAACAATAGTTATTTTAAGAGAGAATAGCAATCATAAATGATCCAACCTTATAAACATTTATGCTGTGACCTTACTTTAAGATGAAGATAGAAAAAAGGATTTCGTCCTTATTCGTTATTTTAAAAAGTAAACTGTGTATTTTTGACATCGTGGATTTTGAAAGACATATTACATATTTGGTTTTCATTAATTTGTTTCTTTAAATAACTCTTAATTTCAATATTTTAGCTCGTTTAGCTTGATTGCTATTTTTATAAAAAAAATCAGTTCGGAACCCAATGATATTACAAGGAACTTATTATTTAAGTTGGTCTTCAATGATGCTTTCTTTCAAGTAAAACCGAGTTTTGACTCTTGCATTGTGTATGGAAAATATCTTTAATTAAATGATTGGCTCTTATAATTTTTAAAAATTGTATTTTCATTTATTAATACTGTAATTTTGAACAACTAGAGAAACATTTTTTACACAAAATAAAATATTTTGTATTTACAAAGTTAAAATAATAAATATAAATGTTTATATACCTATGTATTTAGTAAGTATACACAGTTATGATGACTTCTGTCTTTCAGCAACTCTTAACATGGATTACATTCGAAATGAACCTGTAAAAGAAACGGATACTATTAAGTTGGGGATTATTTATTATTTAACGTGCGATACAATTTAAATATTTATAAAAAAATGACAAAAATTACAAAAATAAAAATGAATCGATGGTATTCACGTCAGAACAGCAAAATAAATATTTATAAGAAAGATCATAGACAGTTCAGTTTTTATATTTATTAAAGAGCAAGCCGGTGTTCCGTCTCTACGGTGCCGAAAATTATAGTTTTTATAAAAAAACAGCCTTATTTTGGTTTTTGTGTTCATACTTTAACTAAAATAATATTGTAATAAATTAAAAAAACATGCAAAAATTTTCTTTAATCTAGTACAAATGTGTGGAAGTCGAAGAACGACTACGACAAACTTGTAAGACTTTTATTTTTTTCTTTAAAGGAATTTGTGTGTTTTTTTTTGTACCATCTTTTGAAAAAGAAATTTAATTAATATCGATTTTTGTTGATGAAATATATGACTTTTGTAAAATTTTACTTTTTTGGTAATTTCGATTTGTTTCGCAGTATGTATATCGAATCGACAAGAATATTCGAATATGTATGTTTATGTAGGTATTAACAGTTCCTAAGGTGCATTACAAAAACAGTAACACAGTTTAAAACAAAAATTAATTTTAAACTTGAAAATAATAAACTCTGGGGTCTAATCACCGTATTCGATATCGAGTAAAATCTCTGGAAATTTTTCATTTTGGTATCATGGCACTCGATAACGAATTAAAAAGTATCGTATCGTAATTTCATTCGAATGGAAATGTTTTTAAACCGTGTTTTCTTGTTTTCTTTTTCACTTGTTGACTTATTAATCTATTGCAATTTGATATAAGTAACGATTCGATACATG
This sequence comes from Phasia obesa, assembly GCA_949628195.1. NCBI lineage: Eukaryota > Metazoa > Arthropoda > Insecta > Diptera > Tachinidae > Phasia > Phasia obesa. Next base: position 1,044,474 of record OX451219.1, read on the forward strand.
TCTAATGCCATAATTAGCTTATTCGACTCGTATCGAATTTGTTATTCGATACGATAGTTTACTCGATATCGAATGCGGTGATTAGGACCCTGTTCTAATTCAACAAACTATTATTTATATGATTAAATACTAAAAAATACTAAACGATAATAATCTACTTGTTTAGAAATTGATTAGTTTGTTTTGTTATCTTAAGAGGCCTGTCCAGAATAGTAAAATGGTTCAAATAAGGTTACGTATTTATTAATGAACAATAGAAATATAAATAATATTTAAAATTAATACTCGAGCGCTGATAGTTTTTTTTTAATAATTTTGGTTGTTTAACTACTTTAACAAATGTTATTTTGAATGTGGCTGTAAAGATACATACATACATATGTATGCATGTTAGTATGTATGTATGTATGTATGTATGTATGTATGTATGTATGTATGTATGTATGTATGTATGTATGTATGTAATAAAAAAAAAACAAATAATTAATATGAATTGACAATACTATAGCTTTCAATTTGCTATTTCCAAAAGTAAAATGATGAGGTGAATACCATTAAAAATTTTCACTGAATACTTACCCTACCAAAAGATCCTTCCAAGTATTATGGCAACTATTGCCACACTAGCTGCACTTAAAATACTCCACATTTTCAGATTCCCTAAGAGATCATGATCCAAAAAAAAATTTTTTTTTAGACAAATTATAAAATATTAACAAACGAACACTTAATGCATGTATGAGTGAACACTTTCTAGATTTCAGACCCAATTAACGGAACGTAAACATCAAAATAACCGTGAATATGAAAATGGTAATGTTATTGAACTTGAAAAGACAGATTTACAAACATACTTCTCCCATATAAAATTATTATAATGTTGACTAACAATAATACATACAAATACACGTACATACAGTGGTTGCGAATTGATTTATTTTTTTGAAAACTATTCCCTAATTTTAGAGTCATATTAAAAAAAAAAAAAAAACTCGATTTGGTTCATGAAAACTTTTTTAAAAAATATTTTATATTATAAATCTTTTTTATAATATAAATCTTTTTTATAATATAAAATATATATATGTATATCTTTTTATGTCCCTTAGATTGATAAATATTTTTTATTGATAAATATTTTTGAATTTTAGTTTTTCTAATACTGCTGCTGCTTAATCAGCCACGTGAAATCGTTTCGGTTATCGTGTATAACCTAGAAATTTTAAGTCAATAAGTTGGACATTGGTGGAGCAGCATTTTAAAAACTAATTTTTTTACTGAAGAAGCACCATTAAACTAAATTTTTTACTGCAGGAGTACCATTAAACTCAAGTTTTCACTGGAGGAGTACCATAAACTCGTTTTAATTTGACCAATGTAGCTGAATTTTCAGTCTCACTTCCTACACAAAGGTATAGGTCGCGCTGCAGATTTGAGTAAGCTAACAATATCACACCCTGGCGCTTTGGTCCTGTACCTCTGACATTTACCAACATTTTTTGTTGAGAATACAAAAAAAATAGTGCAGAAGTGAGAAAGCAATAAAACAATTCTCAATTTTAAATGTTCTATACTTTTTGGTATTTCGAACTACAAATATTGTTGCTTTGCAGTTCGAAATGTCAAACAACATGCGATGTTTTTTATTGTTGTAGAGACGCCACTACCTAGTAAGAAAAATCTACCTTGGAATAGAGTTTTAAAAAAAAGGATTAATTTGTCACTCACTATATACATATGTATAAAGAGCCAACAAACAGCAAAACTACACCAGATTTCCAACCAGCAAGCCTCTGATGGACAGCGACCGTGCGATCACAACTTCAAGGGAAAAACAAACCTTGATATGGGAAAAATATTACAAGAAGCTCATTTCAGCTTCCGACCAAAACACGCCCAATACATGTTCCTGCCAACACCACCAGGAAAGTACGCAGTTCGACACAACATGCCCTAGCATAGCAGAGATAGCAGCACTAAAATCCAACAAGGCCCCAGGACCCGACAATATACATCCTGAATTTTTAAAGGCACCCAGTATGCGTAATGAGCAAACCGGATTTCGAGCAGGCCGATCATGCATCGACCACGTGAACACACTACGCATCATCGTAGAACAAGCCGTCGAATGGCGCACCCCACTCTACCTATGTTTTATAGACTTCGAGAAAGCCTTTGACTCCGTTAATCACGACGCGATATATAACACACTACCGTGCAGAGGTGTACCAGATAAAATAATCCGTCTCATTAAGACACTTTACAATGGGGCCACATGCCGCATACGACATGGCCAGTTTCGCAGCGGCCAAATATATTTACAAAAAGGCGTGCGACAAGGTTGCGTATTATCTCCACTGCTTTTTAACATTGTCCTAGATGCCTTGATGTCGTGAGTGTCCCAATACAACAAAGGAATTACCTGGGCAATAAGCAGCAAACTTAGTGACCTCGACTATGCTCACGACATGTGTCTTCTTGCTCACAAACACTCAGCCATAAGTGAAATATTAAATGACGTTGTAAAATTTGCTGCACAAGTCGGATTGCTCATAAACTTTCCAAAAACCAAAACAATGTGCATTAACTCCAACATCCACCAACCATTCACCGTAAACGTAAAACCACTCATCACGGTAGATTCTTTCTGTTATCTCGGTAGCATCATAACAGCTGACGACATATATACGTTCTCGCGTAAACAAGGGCCGTGCAGCCTTTAGCTCACTCGAAAAAGTATGGAGATCAACGCAAATTTCAAAGGACACAAAAATAAGAATATTTAACGCGGGCATTAAATCAGTGGTACTATACGGCTGCGAAACATGGAATGCGCCGAGAAAAGAACTGTAAACGCTTCAAGCCTTCATAAAGCGCTGCCTAAGAAGAATCTTACGAGTATATTGGGCCAATAAAATCTCCAATGAAAACATATGGACAACAAAAAAACAAGATCCTGTAAGTCAAGAAATTCGGCGCCGCAAATGGAAGTAGATTGGCCACACACTCCGCAAGCCACAAGACGACACGCAAAGCACTCGATTGAAATCCTCATGGAAGCCATAGAAGAGGAAGACCTGCTAAGACGTGGAGACGTCTAGTTGAAGCAGAAGTCACAGAGAAAGGACTCACATGGAGACAAATAAAAACTCTAGCCTTAGATAGATTTAAGTGGAATGATTTTGTTACGGCCCTATGCTCCTCTTAGGAACCACGAGAAAATATATATACATATATATAGTATATATAAAGAGTGCAGTGAGTCAAATAAAAGATTTTCTTCTTGTAATAAACAATGCGTTCAAATGGTACGCTAAGTCAAGCATTTATACAAATTGTTCGTCGACAGATTTTTTTTAACTAGGAAGAAACGATTTACCTGTGGTATGTAATTCGAAAATATGAGACATGTGTCTTAATGCAAATCATACAATATATATGATTTTAATCATTTAAATGTTATATGTTTTACATTATACAGGAATACCTCACATAGTACGGTTAATCGGTTCCACCATTTTGACGTACTATTTGAAACCGGACTCGCGCCCTATGCGTCTATTTACAGGTCCTATACCCTTATGAAAGAGGTTAATGGACATGATAATGATAAGACGAAAAAAAACATAGTATGTATGTGCATATATTCAAACATATGCATAAGTATTTATTTAGACTAACTAAACCAATAATTTTTTTTTTTTGGTAATTTCAAAACCGTACTATAGAGAAACCGTATACATCGAAGCAGTACTATGCGAGGTATTCCTATATACATATGTATGTTGTATATGTATATATAGTTTATTATTAATTATTCCATCTTACGTAAGGATTTCATCGGAGAGATAAATAGTCTTTCGTTATAATAAAGAGGGTAAGAATCGTTACTATAACTTGCCTTTAAAGTATGTGACAGCTAAAGATTATTTTTAGCTTACTTATAATAACGAAAACCTACTTATCGATCCGATAAAATCCTATCTTTAGCTATTGATAAGCTATAGTAATGGGCCTAAGACATAGACACGTTGACCAGCACAATGCAAATATGTATTTATATGATTTGTGATGAAATTATTAGAAAAAACAAATACAAACACAAGTGAAACCATTTTTCCTGAGATAAAATAGTTTTAATATTGATGTTGCGGCGGCCTGGAAATTATGTCGTTATTTTATATGCATTTATGTGTAGAGTCCAATTTCGAATCCATGAAAAGAGATGTTTGAATAACAGATTTGGCTTCTTTAAATGATAATGTTTTATTCATTTTTGTTTGTTTGTTTGTTTTACAACCATACAATCGAGACACATGATTGATGTATATTAAACAATAATTTGTACAATTAAATTGTGTAAACGATAATTGATTACGTTAGAACTTTTTTTGTTTTGTTTTTAAGAACAAACAGGAGAGGTTAAAGTTAAAAGTTGAAAAATAAAAATAAAAATTAAAATTAAGATGAAAACAAGTCGAAAAACGAAAAAATACATTTAAAACAATAACAATGGAAGAGATTTTTTCTATCTAGGATGGCAGTTTAGCTATTACCTCCGCCATTATCGTTGTTTGTAATTGAGATCTCGCGACCATATTTGTTAAGGAACTCTATTATCACACCATTCGTCCATCCAAAACCCGTTTGAACACCATATTCGCCGCCGCCACCATTTCCGCCAAATGTTTCTGCGTTATACTGCAAGTTCAAAATGTATGTATTTTAGTAAAAACAGATATTAAGGTAAACATTTTTAATTCTTACTTTTTCAAACATAGCTCTTGTATCTCTATAGGCTTTAAAGTTTGATTTAACCCAGCGGTGTCCCCATTTTTTTGACAAATACTTGGCTTCCTTCGTGCCCAAGTTATCTAAGCCTTCGACCAGCATATATTGCATGGGAGGCCATACATTAGGATAGTCCCATTGTTCACCAGATTGATATAAGGTGTTGGGTACTCCTCCGGGGTATTTGTCCAGCTTCAATTTTTCCAGATACTTTATTGCAGTTGCTGAAATTTTGGGCAATAAACTCGGTTTGTATGCCTTCGTCCACAATGGTGCTAAGTTGGTTGGCATAAAGTAGTTTCGAGACTTATCATTTATAAGGTCATAGTCAAGCCATATGCCTGCATCATCATTCCAATGAACGGCTTCAATTGCCTATAAACAAAATATAAATATATATTTTTTTTTATAACTTGCAATTTATGTATAAGTTATAAAATAGTAAATATAAGCTTTGTAAAGAAGTTAAATGAATATACACAGAAAAAAAAATGAAAGGTTTTAATTAGTTTTATATTAAAATTCTATTATTTTTTTTATTGATTCATACATATACATATGTATATACAATTAATTAATTAAATTTTAATCTGAAACCAATTAAAAAAACCATTAATTGGTGAAAATATTTTTTTCTGTGTAGTTCAAATACTTTCTTACATACATATATCGTTAGCTGAAATGGAAAACCACATAACTAACAAAAATTCTTTTTTCTTTTTATTTTGCTTTGTTTTCCAATATGTGTTTAAATTAAATTAATAAAAGGTGGAAAATATATTCATTAATATTTTAATTAAAGATTTGGTTTAACATACGAGTATAGATGTACATACCTCTAATATGTAATCAGCTTTCTTTTCATACTCCATCGATTTTTCTGTGTTGCCTGAATATTTGTAATATTTAGCGATAATTTTTGCATTCCAGTATAGAATAGAGTTTAATTCAACAGGAACTATAGAGCGAGTCTTTAAATTAGTTAGATTGCCTTCGGGTTCGCCTGTATCGTTGATGAACCAGCGCGAACTAAAGTCCATACCAGACTCAGCCGCTGCTTTCAACTCATTATAATGTGCTTCTCTTTCGTCGTCCGTAGGAAAAACTTCAGTTGTTTCCACATCCTCTCGATAGGATTCTGGACGGGGACCCGGCGCCGAATTGCTGTAGATACAAACATTGTAACCTTTTGCCTGCACCGTATGGTTATTCATCCAGTACGCAAACTCGTGCTCCAAAATTTCTATAGCATCTATACCAAATTTTATATCGTTTGTAAATTCAACATAAGAATCGATCATGCCTGCCAAAAGCGGTGGCTGAGAACGTCCAGCATAATATATCCGTCCACCATTGGGAATATATCCAAACCTACGTACAATCGACAAGAAATTTTCCAACATTCCTCTTGCAGTATCTATCATTTCTGAATGCAAAAGACCTCTGATTATCCAATACGAGTCCCAATAATAGAACTCAACAAAACGTCCTCCAGGCACAATCACTGGATTATCAACTGGTATTATAGAATATAAATTTGGATTTTTGTAAACGTCATCAATCATTTTGCGTCCAAGTTCTTTCCATATGGCGTTTAAGTCTGCACCCCATTGTTTTAAATCAGGATCGTTAATGTTATTAAGAAATGCCGGATGGTCTGTCCAGTCATCCGGTATCCAAGGTACAAACTCTTTTCCGCGATCTTCGAAATAATCCTAAAATAAGAATTCATACATATTTTCCTTTTTAACATTAGTTAGACACGGCGTGACAGTGAAACAATCATATTTTTTAATTGTTTTTTTTCCGTTTTTTTTTTCAAGTTTACTGATTAGTTTATAGTACATATGTATATTTATTTTTATCAAATACTTTGGTTTATTTTTATCAAATACTTTGGTGTTTATTACTGTGTAATATATTCTGTAGACTGAATGGCTTTGCATTACAAAACTGATAAGAAAATATTATATATGTATGTATGTATGTAAATACATTGAAAATGAACCTAGTATAGATTGTTGGTTTGCATAGCTGAGTAGATCCCCTAAAATCGAAAGATATCGAAAAAATGACCTTGACCTTTAACCTTCCACTTCAGTGGAAGTTCAGCTAGCTAGCCGACGAATAGAGAGATGATACCAAAAACGGGAATTATTTCTAAAGTTCTGTGAACCGAACCAATTTTTGTACCATAACAAAAAATTTACACAAAATTTCATATCACTAGCAATATAGGAGGTTACATATTATGTATGATTATTATCTTTTAAATCATTATTTATTAATATATGTAAGTATCATGTAAGATTGAATAAACACGACAAAAAATAGAGGATCCATATATTGCTTCAAATATTTGACTAGTCTGAACACAGCTTTAGGAATCAGCTTTTTCGGTGCTTTCTGAAGTGAAATTTAAAATTATAATAATGGAACCTCGCAATATTATATGTTTGCAATATTATATGTGAGTTTTTGTTTTTATGTGTAATATGTTTTATTATTCTTAGTTCCATTATTATAACCTCCTAAGTTATAGGATTTTGTCGGAGAGATAAGTAGTTTTTCAGTATAATAACGAGGGTAAGGCTCGTTACTATAACTTGCATATGAAGTACGTAATAGTTATAGGTTATTTTTAGCCCACTTATACTAACAAAAAACTATTTATCTCCCCGATAAAATCGTAACTTTAGCTAGTTGCAATCTAAAGCAAGTTTTCACGTATAACCCTATAATTTAGTGTATTTCCGGAAACATTATAATAAATTGTTGTAAATTTTTGCACATTTTTAAATTATATGCAAATGTATTGTTGTATTTACTACCTAAAAAGCAATAAACACATTACTATTTCAAAGCATTTTTCGTCGAGATGTTCTAGTGAAAATCAAATGAAGACATACATATTTAAAAGACTGTTATTTACTTCTGATCCAGTGATATCAAATATGAGAAAAATAAAAGAGAAAACTTTCAATAATTTGCCGAAGGAAGCAATTCATTTCCTAATATTTGAATCATGTCTCGATAGTAAAGAACACGCCACTAATGATGATAATTCCCAATTTTGGCATTGAAAACCCCACTGTGCGACGTCTTAAAGCTTAAAGCTGAAGTAAGCTTAACTAATTAACCAACAGATAAGCCGGTTAAATGACTAAATTTTTGTGGTACGAGGACAACTTAATAATTCCACGACTTTTTGGATTTTCCCAAATATCTTACTACAGAGCCGTTTCTTTAAATTTGAAAATAGTCGCAGGAGACTAGGTGGATGGGATACGAGTTCGTAGCCCAAATCATGGATTTATGCTATAGAGTCTACAGACGTGTGCAGCCGTTGATTGCTTTGATTTAGTTCAATATTGAATTTGTCCAAAAGATCTGAATAATATTTTCCGGTAATCGATATAAACTTTTTAAGGTAAGTATGAGCAATCGTGGCACGTTATCGCCCAGATAACGTTTTTTTATATATCCAATTATTAATGAAAAATGTAATATAACTGCTCGGTTAATATGCCTGCTCATCCACCTCACGCACTCGAATCATTTTCGAATGGTCCATTAACATGGATTTAATTAAATTTTTCTGGCTGGAGGACCTACAAAAACGGTATTATCACGGTATTACCACACTGACCTCGTGTTATACGTTTATTACGCCTACAACGTCAGCCACTTCACGCAATGTCATTCTCCAATTGTCCATTATCATTCCATGAATTTAATTGAATTTTTTCTACAAAAAATCACTGCCCTCGTATTATACCAGTCCAAATTTTAATATTAAATTTAATGCATACATATGTACATATATTTGTCAGTTCTACAAGAAAAACACCATAAAGCTTGATATCCATACATACAGTCATTGGGCACACACAATTAGCGCGTAAAAGTTTTATTTTTGCTTAGGAATTTTCTTTTTTATTAATATGCCGATTAATCGTGTTTCGTTTCGTTAGATTATAAAAAAACTTACACACGGTTATGCTACTAAAATAAGGCACGCAGATGTATTTTTAAGTCCATCTCACTCGCACGAGAGTTTAATTTATTCATGCTCACAAAATATTCACGTTTGCCACGTTGAAATCACGCTAAAATCAAGTCGAAAGCGCACTTCTGTATGTAAACGCAAGCAAACGATTTTCGACAAACATTTATTTGTTTCTGATCTTGGGTCATAAATAATAAGTTGATTTACTTGTTTCTTGATTTATTTTTTTAAAAGCCTGGTTAAAAGTTTGTATGTCAGCGATCTTGCACAGGGTCGATCGATATGAAATACTCGTAATTAATAATAAAACAATAATAAACTTAAATAAACTTACATTAACGAATTGCCGAATTTCATCCTGCGATGGTTTATTATTTTTTGACGACATGAATGCTTCAAAATCCGCAAGTGTTTGTTCTGGGGGAAATTTTAGTTTCATATCAACGAATGTTTTTGAATCATCGAATAAGCGCGCCATTTGTACTGTGTGTAACAAGTTGCCATGACAGTAAATATCGCTAAAAAGATAAAAAATAATAATAATAAAAAAGTCACGACGTCATTAAAAAATTATTAATTTTTTTAAATCAAATTAAAAATAACCAGACAAAGAATATATTTTTGCTTTCTGCGCGGTTGACCGCGCTTGCATGAGTACGAGTTTTTCTAAAGTAAAAACAGAATTTATTTGGTGACAGAGCATTAATTACTTGTGTTGCAAATTTAACAATTTATGCAAAAAAAAAAAAATAATTAAGAAGAGATTTTAAAGTCGTTGTTTTTTGTGTTTTTTTTTACACAAGTAAATATTTTCTTATTTTTTTTTTTTTGTATATTTTAGCTAATGCACTTAGCACACTCTCCATTTATTTTCTATAGAATCACTTACCATGAGGGCATTTCGAGAATATTTATATTCTGCATAGTGGTGTCAGTATAACATCTCGCATCGATATGTCGAACAAAGCCAACATTTAAAAGCAACAGTGTTAGAAGTCTTAAAGGCCATATCCGCGTTATAAACATTTTACTTTTCATAAACGATTATTTAAATTAGATATAAACGGTTTAATTCCTATTGAAATCACGACTTGTGAGGATTATTTTTTGTTATTTGTTTCTTGTTTTTTTTTCTGTTAAATTTTGGTTGCAAAATTTTCTTTGGAATTTTAACTCAAGTGTTTGTTTTTTATTTTATGTCAAAATTTAAAATAAAAAATAAGTTCCTAAAAAATCTTTCCCTCGCTGTAACGACTGACAGCGGCGGTCAGCCGTATAATGGCTCTAATTGTTTAAGATTTCTGTTTTTATTGCACAATATGTATGTGCATACATACAAACTTACATGCAAACATACAAATGTATTTACTGTATTTGTAAGTACAATATACTTTTTTTTGCACGATTACTCGTATTTATTTGTACTCAGTTGTATTGCATTTGTTAACAAGTACTTATGTATTATTCAATTTTTCTCTCTATTTCAATTAAACAGACGTGGCAAAATAAAAAGCAATACTGTATAGTAATAATATAAAACAATATGCCTGGCCTGATTTTGAGTTTAAGCGCTTAAACTTTTTTATTCTTATCTTTTATTTTAATGAAATTAGAATAATAAAAGAATAAAATCGTACATATCAGGAAAAAGTTGTTTAACATTAAACTAAAAACAATTAAAAGCAGAACAATATTTACATATTTTATAAAACTTATCTGTATACATACCCAAGTATATGTAAATAAATTTGTAGATAATTGTTTAACTCACAACCCCCTTTTTAGAACCCTTTAGTTGCACAAAATATTTTTCATGCTATCAGTCTATATACACTCGGTTTATACAGGCCAAGTTTTCTTTTAACAAGGCTGATTTTTGGATGGAAGACTCATTTTACTTCTCTTTTTCGCTCAGATTTACTTCAAGAAAAGTTGCTGTGAGCAGGTATTAAAGGCTGTTTTTGAGCGAAAAATCAAATTTTTGTTTAATTTTATTAAAAATTTATAAAAAATACAAAGCGAATCTATACAAGGTGCCAGCGACGCGAAAACAATTGCAACAGCCAAAAACCCACATGTACTTTGTCGATCGTTAAATGTACGGGAAACGCCAAAAACACTAATTAAAATATCACATCCAACAACTAAAAACACTTCTTCCTTACCTTTTTTGGTAGTATTTTGTAATTTTTCTTCAAATCTTGAATAAACGAATTTTTGACAGCTAGATGGCACATAGCAAAACAAAGCAAAACATATGTAATTATGTTCGCCATGCACCGACACCTAGTAAAATAAATTCGCCTTGAAAATTTATTTTTAATTATTTTTTTATTGTACTGTCTCTGATTGCTTTTTATTTAAAGTTTGCAAAGAAAGAAAAAAACCTAATTGTTTCACAGTAAACCAAAAATTTACACGAACAACACAAGTGGTACAAAAAAACTGTAGTTCTCTAAACGAATTTTAAATATATAAACTGCAGCTTTCAAATTTTCTTTAATAGAAAAATGTTATAAATATTTATTAATAATAAATTAATGGCCTTTTTACGACTGTCTCTTCAATAGTGGGGAACTAATATCTGGCTTGTTCATTAAAAATTATAATTTTTATGATCGTAAACTTAATTTTCTGTGTTATTTACATTATTTTTTTCAATTTAAGCCTGTTACTCTGTTCAGTTTTTCATGTGGAATGCTGCCAAACTTCATACATAAAAAAATTTTATGAAAAAGTCATGAAAATATGTTGCAGAATTAGTACTCTGTTTTTACTGTGAAATATTTTCCTTGTGAAATATTAAATGTCGATCAACATTTTCCACAAATTCGAACAGAGTACTAGGTTTTCGGAATTGATTTATTAATTTGTGTACTGTGTACTTTGACAAAACACCTTAAGTCGAGATAAGATAAAATTAAATAATTATGCCCATATTCATAATAAATAAAACTTACTTGAAATGTATTTAAATAAATTTCAAATATATTTTATTTATTATAAATATAGGTAAACCCTTTTTTCATTTCAATTATAAAGATAATTGAAATTTTTGGAAAAATAAATATGTAAAATTAATTAACATTACAAAAAAAAAATATGTATTTTATAATATAAAAATCAAGCGAAAAAAATAATTTTATATCAGTCAAGCATTTCTTTTTCGCTTATCTGAAAAATATGATGATCGTAATTAGACCTCCATATATTTTTTGTCAAAAGTCTATAGGAATAATGTTATCAACATTCCATATTTCCAATTCAACAGAAATTAATATACGATTAGCTATAATATATGTTATTAATAAAACTAATTCAAATATTAATTTTAAAATTTGTAGTTTTCCCTATAAAATGAACTGCTATTTTGTTTCTCTCGTCTGCAAATATTTCTTTAGGTAAGATATCTTTAATAAAATTATCACTATTGAATAGCTGTCTACAATTGTTTAATTAACAATTAAAATAAAGAAGTTATAAGATATTAAAAAAGACAATTCTCTTATAGCTTTTATATTAATAAGTTAATTCTTTACAAACACATATGTATGCAAGCATACATATACATATGGGTGTTTGTATACAAATAAATAAACAAACAAACAAGCATACATACATTAGGGAAATAACTTTTTTCGACCTCAAAATTTGTTTTTTTTATTCCCTCCAAATAACAACTGATTTGTTAACGGGTCTTGAGACCAAAAGAGCCTCAACCTCAAACATCAACCAATATCATATGTTACATTCCGTTAAAGTAATGTTCAACTAGGCCTTTACACTTTTTACAGTAATCTCCAATAAATTTCCATTAAGAACAAAATTATCTTGAACTGGATTCTGGGATATAGAAGGCCAGTTGGAAAAGAGAGAGTGCAGTTGAACTGCCTAAACTTGTTTTGCTGTCCGTCTCAGGTAAGATGATGTTTGTAATGTTAAAGATATCTGAGATAACGGTACAAATGGCACATAGAGCGGCAACTAAACTGTCAAAGACCCAAGTCTAAGAATGATTGGTATACAAATTTGTATACGAGTTGGTTTTTAAAAATATTTCCACACAGCAACTGTTTTTTAAAAAAAAGTATTTTTTAATTTCAATTTACTTTCAATTAAATATTTCTTTCGTTTTTAAATAAAAATATGATTTTTTTTTTTGCTAATATACATATTAATGGGCGAAAAACGATAGATTGATAAGGTGTGGAATCTATGGTATAAACTGTTAATTGAAAAAAATAATTGATCTTAAAAGATGAGGCTTACTATTACTGACAGGCGTTTTGGCAAAAAAAAAAAAAACTTATGTAGCTGTCTTGCCTGCTTTTGGGTTCTAGATCTTAACCTTTTTAGTTAAAATTCTTATTGTTATTTATTTATTTATAATTTTGATTTCGTAATTTTCAAATAAATATTTGTTTGTTTAGGCTTCAGGTTCAAATCCTCAATTCTATTAAAAAATATTTTTTTTTAAATTAATTTTTTTAAGAAAACAGGAATGTTTTAATTTAGACACTATATCCTTCTTTATTATTCCTCGTTTAATATAGAACGGATGAACTCATAACCTCAAATTTTCAATGTATTTTTTTTTGTTTGGTGAGCCACATTTATGTTTTAATACAAATTTTACTACATTTTACAATAAATTTAAATTTTTAGGCTTAACGAGGAAATATTTTAAGGTTGAATTAAAAAAAACAGAAATCAACTCTAGTTTTTTACATCAAATTAATATTCAAACAATGGAACGTGATAAACTATAATAGAGAAGAACCTTCATTGTCATGTTCTTTCTTAAAGGAATATTAAAACACCGAATCAAACTATCGACACCGTGCATGACATAGATTTAATGAAAATGTTAAATTAAAAATCAGATTCGGAAGTATACTTTGAACAAATATTAAAATGCTATTTAATAATATTGATCGATACTTATAGACATTTATTTTAGGGGAATATTTTACGAAAATATAATTTTACCAGGCTTACACGTGTTTGGAAGGTTAAACATATTTTTTTTATTGTTATTGTTATTGTTATTATTATTATAAAGTCGTATAAGGAAATGAAACATAAAAACTGATAACAATTTATCGAAATACAGTAGCTATTCGTTGCACACAAATGCATATGTATGTATATATGTATGTGTGTATGTATATATAAATAAATAAATATAATTCTCTTAATTCATAAATGCATAATGGGCTGACTGGCTGGCTGGCTGTGATTCAATGATCTTTCCACATTAAAATAATTTATATGTATGTATGTTAAGTTATTTTTAGCTTTACAAACCTTTTACAAACATGTAAGTATGTTAAGTATGTTAAATGTTCATTAAGTTGAAACATTACTTTTGTTGTGTTATTGTCAACGCTAAAAAAGGAAAAATTCTATTCATTTTAATACAGCAAAATAACAACCGGACAGACAGGCAGGCAGGCAGGCAGGCAGGCAGACCGACAGACAGACAGATATGCATAACAGTTTGCATGAATGACAATTTACAAAATGATCTTTTATTCCAATTTAAGTCACGTTTACCAGTAATTTTTATTATTATTTTTCTTCTCACTTTCAATCTTCTTCAATTCAGTTTCAATTCATTTTACGACAATCTCAGGAGAGAGTGTGAGAATTTATAGTCGTTTTGTTATCAATGGATTTTTATTAAAAAAAACTGTGATTTGCGTTTAATCTTTGTTCATAATAAAGATTTCAAATTAATCAAAATAATATAATAAGCACATGCAGAATTCAATTACCAAACCTCTGATAACATCAAAATGTTATTATGATTAAAAGGCCTTAAATCTTTATCTTTATGGTTTTTGTTTCAACTTTTAATTAAACAAAATTTAGCTGTCATTATTATTTTTCATTGATATTATTTTTATATTTACACTTCAGTTTTAATAAGTATTTACACTATTGTTATCGAAAAACGGACTTGATTGCTTATCAGTTCAACAACTTCAATATAAAAATACTTAATTGTGAAACGTTAACAAATATTTATATTAAATTATTTCTAAGAAACCAACAGCCATAAGTGGGCTGGTTCAAAGACAAAATAAATTTATCTTGCTTATAACTCTGAGATTTCTCCGAACGAGAGAATTGTAATAAAATATTTTTGTTTTTATAAAAAAAAAATCGAATTTTTAGGTTTAAAATAAAATTTTAAACAACGAATTTAATGAAATTGATGACATCTGAAACATGATAAATTATATTATTTACAAGGAGCTCTTTTTGTAAAATTACAAAATACTCATCCATACCAGCAGTCGGAGAGAAATGTCAAAGATATATAATAGGAAATACATACATATGTAATTTCTGTCTTTACAAACTTATTTTCTGCCACTTGTTTTAAGAGGATTTTTGTTTTTTGAAACAGACCTAAAGAAATGATGAAAGACAGTGTAATAAATAAAAGAGTATTTAATTTTTCTTAAAGGTGTTTAAGTCCTTTTTTAAATACGGCTTTAAAGAAGAATATCTCCTCAACAGCGCACACATCTTGACTTTAACGGGCGGACGAAAATACTAAAAGGTTTGTTGTGTAGGATAATTATTGTTTGCGTATAAGCAATATTGATGCCCGTTGTTACTCATACGTTCCGAGTGTTGTTTGTTGTTTACAATAAACAGATGGATGTGAATGCATAGACGCATGTATGCCCAGCAAACATGCAAGTTTTATATCAAATTACAAACTATGTGAAATTTAACTATTCAAAAATGATTCTAAAATATATTGCGATAATTGCTTAATGTACTCGTAGATATTAATTGGACTACTAAGCAGAGATCCAAATCTTTAAGCTCAAAGTCGGCTCAGAGCCGCCGCCGATGTGAGCAGCTTGTATCAAATTTACTATTTCAGGGCCATATTTATAAAATTTATTTTTGATTTCAAAAAGTTTTAAAAAATAAATTACGTTACAAAAATTGTATGAATATGCTAATAATACTTTGCGACATAAAAAAGCTATTCGGTTTTCTAACTCGTCGGATTCGAAATATTGTAAGGTCAAACAAAAACTAAGCTTTAAAAGTATTTGCAGCTGTACTTCGAAAAAGGACTACTAAATTTCTTCATATTTGTTTTACAGCATGTACATACAAAATGTATGAAACAGACCTAAAAAACGCGTCATCAACGTTTAGTAATGAAAAATCCAATTTTGACAGAAAGTTAGGTAGTGAAGATAGTTGCAAACATATTGTTATTGTTTACTTTTTTTTTGTGTAAGAGTGATGACATATTAGCTACTTACTGCTTATCTATCGATTTTATTGCGTATAAATTTAAAAGAGTTTATTAAACAAAATAAGTTAACATTACTGTTTTTGTTAGATAATATGGAAGAAAATCAAATGGGGTAACAGGTTTCATAGCTTCACAAAAGTCAAAAGTGCTATAGTTATTTGACAGTAAAACAGAACTTTGCAAGAATTAGCTTTAGTATTAAATGTGCAACAAAACAGTTTCGTTAGAGATTTTATCTGCGAACTGGTTTATGGAAAAAAAATAATTTATAAATTTTCAGTTGTGACTGCCTTTATGTTTCACATTTACTTGCAATCAATAGTTTTAAAACATCTAAGAACAAGTTGTTAATAAATACATTTCTCAAGTGGAGGAAAATTTCCACTATTCGAGTGATTTTAATCATTCAGAATTTGAGATAAAACTTACGTGTTCGCTGGGTGCACGTGCACATGTATGTTTGCAATAAAAAATGTTAAGAAGTACTTGTACTTCAGTGTTGTGTGATAATGGTAAAATACATTTGTACCAGTTACAATTAAAACAGGGGATTTTTTTTGCCGCTCTAAAAATTTTACCGAAATTACATAATTTGGTTTTACAAACAGTAATTAAAAAAATCTTTCGTTACATTGTACAATATGCAAAAAGAAAAATCACCTAAAATCGTTACACACATCATAAATCATTAAGTTGTTTCTTAACAACACTAACACTTGCCCGCCGACGATTTTTAAATACAACATGAATTTGTTTTCTAAACAATTCCATGGACTTGATGAACGCATTTACAAAATGTGCTCTACATTTTTATACCCTTCACCGTCGGTAGAAGGGATATATATAAGTTTGTCATTACGTGTGTAATTTCTACAATATAAATAAATATTATACCGCGACCAGTAGATCGCATGGAGTGCACACAGATCTCGAGAGGTCAATAACCCCCTGCGAGGGGCGATTTTTGTTTGTGTTTAAGTTGTTAGGGCATTTCTGCTTTGATT
This sequence comes from Phasia obesa, assembly GCA_949628195.1. Classification (NCBI taxonomy): domain Eukaryota; kingdom Metazoa; phylum Arthropoda; class Insecta; order Diptera; family Tachinidae; genus Phasia; species Phasia obesa. Next base: position 1,061,569 of record OX451219.1, read on the forward strand.
TGTATTTAAGACTTCTATAGAAAGTAATACACATAGAGCTAGCCAATGGACCCACAGGGTACCCGCTGGTAACCAGGAGCAGTTAAAAAGCACATGGGGGTGGGGTTAATGAAGAATTTTTTTTAAGGATTTTTTTTTTGCTTTCGTCTGAACATTCTAACTCAATATAGATTGCAAGAAGGCCCTAAAATAAAAAAAATCAATTAAATTTAAACAAAAAAACTTATTTTTTTTTAAATATTTACAAAACATTTTCAAAAAGATATTTTGACAGAAAAATTTCGAAAAAAATTTTGTAAAAAAATTTCCGAATAAAATTTAACAAAAACTTTTCCAATTTTTACAAACAATTTCGAAATATTAAAAAAATCTTCAATATTTTAATGAAAATGAAAATCATGAGAGTGTAACATAACATATTTTTAATATTAAGAATATATGTATGTATGTAGAGTAACATATTTTTTTCAAATGCGTTTGATTCTTAAATAGATGAGATCTCTGTTTTAAAACCTAGATGCATTAAACACATATACAACATCAGGATACTGACTACAAACTGTCAAAAATAAAATACATACGTTAAGAGTTAAACGATTATTTTGAAGCCAGCAAAGCTACATGGCTACACGACCACCGTTGTGTAAAGAGTCAACAATATGGGTAATGCTGTAAATGTCTGTATAAATAAAAAATCACCGTAAAGAAGGGTATAGAAGATTCGGCACGGCCGAATATACCACTCTTACTTGTTTTATTTGTAATTATTTTTTTCTGCTTCTTAATACTAATCTCTAATCTTTATTTTAATCACTTGTAAGTTCGTTTGAAACTCCAAAGAAAATTTCGTTTGCATTATTGAGTAAAATCAAGTTCTTAAAATTTTTAGTTTAGAAATTTTTTTATCTTTAGATTGTTTAAGCTTAACAAATTCGAAAATTAACTGCGCCTATTTCACAGTGTCACAATAATTCGTTCCTTTGCATAATGATATTTGAAGCAAATAAAATTTACAAATGTTGTGTCTGTTTAAATGTGATTCGTGTGACACTGTAAAATAGGCAGTAAATAACGAATTATTTTACACAAATTAAGTAAAATTTGATGTAACTAAGTGTTCATTATTTTCAATTTTTTTATTTATTAAATTTATTATTTCTACTTGTACGAGTATGTTGTGTGTTTGTTTATTCGACTTTACAACACTTTACTTTTGTCGTATTAAAATACAATTTCAGTTGCTTACGGTTTGAATGCTAATGCCCAACTGATTTTAGTTCGCCAATTGTTTCGCTAAAGAAAACTCTTTCCATTATAAGCATTCATATACAAATAATATAAACGTCATTTTGTGTTGTTAAATTTTGTTATTTTGTTTTTTTTTTTTTTAATATCATTATTATTTGAGGCAGTAAGGAAAATTTTTTAAATTCTTAAAGATAACAAATCTAAATGAAATCATAACCATATTTGTTGTCAAAATCTTTGTTAGAACAATAAAATTAACTTCATTTATAATATTAAAGTATGTAAAGAAATGTATGTATTTACCTGTTAAAGCTAGCGAAAAGGCTTTTTTGTCTCCTTGCATTCCATCGAACAGGCTTAATCAGAGATCTCAAGTGTAAACAATGCCGTAGGCACTTTGCAGATTTATTAAACATTTTATAATTTTTTTTTTTGTTTTTACAATTTTAAATCCGTCTATATTTTTTACACTAAATACAAAAAATTGTGTTCATGCTATAAACACAACTGAGACGAACGACGAATTTTTCGTTTCGCATATTCGTCGAATAATAAAATTTGTGTATAGAGAAATGCACACAATCAGTGCATCGATGAAAATCGTCGTGCGTAACGAACTCTACGACAGATTTATTTCTATTTCTTATGCCGACGAAATTGGTGCAGTGCCTGCATATTTTAGTAAATATAATTAGTTTTTATTTAAAGAATTGATTTCTTCTTTTTTATAGCATACAATTAAAATTAACAATTTTTTAATTACATAAAGGTGGAGTTAGTTTTTACTTTCTGTTCTGCTACGAAACAACTGATATATTTTTGATAAAAAAATATTTACATGGAGTTAGTTGTTCTGTTCCTTTCCGTTTTGTTGCGGACGAACCTGTTAAAAACAAAACTGAAAACAGCTGATAATATCTCAACAAAAAATTTTTATTAAATTATTGTAATATGTTTAAACTATTTATTTACTTTATTTGTGAAATACAGATAAATAATATATTAGCAAAATAAGCAGTTTAGAAGATAAAACTGAATATATGCTTTCAAAGAAAAGTAATAATAATGGGTGATTTTTTTGAGGTTAGGATTTTCATACATTAGTATTTGACAGATCACGTGAGATTTCAGACATGGTGCCAAAGAGAAAGATGCTCAGTATGCTTTGACATTTCATCATGAATAGACTTACTAACGAGCAACGCTTGCAAATCATTGAATTTTATTACCAAAATCAGTGTTCGGTTCGAAATGTTCAAATGTGACAAATTTTGTTCAGCGATGAGGCTCATTTCTGGTTGAATGGCTACGTAAATAAGCAAAATTGCCGCATTTGGAGTGAAGAGCAACCAGAAGCCGTTCAAGAACTGCCCATGCATCCCGAAAAATGCACTGTTTGGTGTGGTTTGTACGCTGGTGGAATCATTGGACCGTATTTTTTCAAAGATGCTGTTGGACGCAACGTTACGGTGAATGGCGATCGCTATCGTTCGATGCTAACAAACTTTTTGTTGCCAAATGGAACAACTGAACTTGGTTGACATGTGGTTTCAACAAGATGGCGCTACATGCCACACAGCTCGCGATTCTATGGCCATTTTGAGGGAAAACTTCGGAGAACAATTCATCTCAAGAAATGGACCGGTAAGTTGTCCACCAAGATCATGCGATTTGACGCCTTTAGACTATTTTTTGTGGGGCTACGTCAAGTCTAAAGTCTACAGAAATAAGCCAGCAACTATTCCAGCTTTGGAAGACAACATTTCCGAAGAAATTCGGGCTATTCCGGCCGAAATGCTCGAAAAAGTTGCCCAAAATTGGACTTTCCGAATGGACCACCTAAGACGCAGCCGCGGTCAACATTTAAATGAAATTATCTTAAAAAAGTAAATGTCATGGACCAATCTAACGTTTCAAATAAAGAACCGATGAGATTTTGCAAATTTTATGCGTTTTTTTAAAAAAAAAAGTTCTCAAGCTCTTAAAAAATCACTCGTTATATGCATATTTACAGAAAGTAACAGAACGGCAACAGATAGTGAAGACTAATAAAGCCTTTAGTCTGAATTTAGACAAGAAAATATTTGAATGGGAAACATTTAGTTTGGTAGCATATAACAGGTGGGAGAAAATCGTTTTTGTGTTCGTACTCGGCGATACGCTTTATCCCTCTAAACTGGGACTTATTTTGCTCTCAATGTATTTTTTCCAATTTTCGAAAATTTACCTCATATAATGCACTTAAGTGTTTCGTATGGTAGAATATTGAATACACAAACGCAAATATTCTGTTTGTGATCTCTCTACTCCACGAGAATAATGTACTGAACAAACTCAACATAAAGATCAAAACATTTAATTGTGTTTTGTTTTTCGTGCACAAACAATAAACTACGTTTTGTTCGGTTCAGCACATTATTCTTAATGTATAGTTTGTGCATTTACTAAATCGTATTCGTTTGGGTTTTTATTTTAAGCTGCATAACATATGCACAAAATAAACACTACAGGACGCTAAAATATAATGTAGAACACAACCACTACAATTGTACTGTTTTCGGACGAAAATGAACACGCTACATAATGTTTGTTACTTGCGCTTAAAAATCGTTATTTATTGTGTTCGGGTTGTATAAAAATACACAAACGCTAAAAAATAGATATCGTTTCTGCGATATTCAGTAAATTTTCGAACACTGATTTTTTCTTCTTTTAATTTGTGCTTTCTTCTGTTGAAATATGGTCACACTATCAGCTGCTGAATTTAATAGTGCATTTACACTTGAGCGAAACCTAGTACTTGGGAGATTTTGAGCAAAATCCAATAAAATTTGATGTGTTTTTATCACAATTTAATTAAAAATCCACAATAGTGAAACTATTATCGAAGAAGTGAAATGTTTATACATATAACCTGGTACCAAACGATATAAAAATAACCAGAGAAAAAACGGAGATTTGATAAAGTATTGGCACTTCTTGAAATTGTGTTATAGTCGACGAATATACGGAACAAATTTTTGTCGCCGAATTCGTCGTACTATGCGAAGTTCGTCGTTCGTCCCATTTGTGTTTATACCATCAAAAATTAATTAAACTTATTATGTATTAGAAAATTAAAAAAAAGTACAATATTATAGTATATTTTAGTCTTAAAACAAAAAAAAAATGATAATAATAACAATAACAATAATAATTTCATCTTTCAAATCACCTTCCTCCAAGTGTATGCACAAATACATTTAGATTTAGATTTTAAAATTATAACAAAATACCTAACGTCACTTGAAAACTAAATAAAGCAACAAACGTTTAAACTCATAAACTTTTAAGATATTATTAAAAGAAATACAAATTATATTTTGTTATCGCAGGTTTTTAAACGTGAATGTTTGATTTCTTTATACATTTTTCTACAAACAATGAAATAGCAAAACTACTTTAACCGATATAATTATCAATTGAGTCCCCTCAACCCCTCACCGCTCTGAACACACCCACAAGACAACGACACACCGCCAAATCCCAGCCAATCATAGATCGTTTAACTAGTCATGCATAACAAACAAGTCTCGTTTTTTCATTACCGCTGTCCAAGTAACTGCAGTTAGTGACGTTAAACAAACCAAAAAAAAAAAAAAAAATTAAATATAATAATTTGTTATTATCTATGAACAGATGTGCTTTCATGAAAAAATATTAAATAAATTAAATATCTGTGGTTTTAGTTCTAATAAGGCGTGTGTATCATTAATTGCTTGTAGTAAAAAATTCAGAAAAAAAAAACATTTAAATTCAAAATGTAAAAAAAAAACACTTAAATACGATTTTAAAACTCAACTATAATTCAATAATTTAATTGAATGGGTTTTTTTTGTGTTTTGAACATTGATTGTTGTAAATGTGAAAAAAGTTAAATGACCTTGAATTTAATAATGAGAGATTGGACACAAACTAAAACCCAAAGTTTTAACAAATATGTAGATACACAATAACTAATTTTAAACACAAGTTATTTATAATCTGGTAGGTAAATATAATAAAGCATATTTTAAGGCTGTTTATGAAATTTGTACATTTGTAGCAGACTTCAAAAACTAAAAATTTAACAGTTTAGCGTATATTTTTTCTTAAGTTTGTTAGAGATGCCCTTCTGTCTGAAAAACTAAAAAAAAAATACTAAATAAATAACAAACAAATGCCTCATTAAAGATCACAAAAATCCCCTAAACAACATGAAAAAACACAAATATTTTACACAGCCATAAACAAATATCTGGCATCATATTCTATACTATCACACACTTCTCATACAACCGATTGCGCAGGAGATCTAAATTTATTAAAACAAAATAATTAATTAATTCATTTATTAAAACAAGTAAGAGTGATATATTCGGCTATGCCGGCGGCGTACACTTAAAATTTACAAACAGTTATTAAAACTTCATTCGCTATATAAACAAGTATAAAAAAATCAACCTATAAATTAAAGGGTGTTCCAAAAGTGATGTGATTTGCATGTATATGGTCTAAGTTTTGAACCATAATAGGTAGACTTGAAATTTTCAGAGAAGGTGTATTACTACGGCCTCTAAAACAAATAGGAAAAATTATACGGTTTTCCGACAGTGACGTGATACGCTTTTATATGGCCTAATATTTGAACTATAATATAATAATATTTGAACTATTTGGCCTTTGTAAACAACAAGTAAGAGTGCTATATTTGGTCGTGCTGAATCTTCTGAACCCTTCACCGCTGTGATTTTATTTATACAGAATTAGGTACAGAATTAGGTTTAGTTTAAGAGACAAAGTCCACTAATCAGCAAAATCTCTTATACGGTATACATATATACATATATCGTCACCTGAAATTCCTAACCATGTAAAAATTGCATAGAAAATTTTCTTGTAAAAATTTTATAGATTTTTTTTTTAATTTTATAGAAAATTTTGTAGATTTTTTTTAAGTTTTATAGAAAATTTTTTTGAAAAAATTTTATAGAACATTTTTTTTATTAAATAGAAATTTTTTTTGTAAGTATTTTATTGAAAATTTGTTGTAAAAATTTTATTGAAAATTTTAATAAATTTTTTTTAATGGTTTTTTTAAATTATTTTTGGAAATTTTTTATTAATTTTTCTGAAATTTTTTTTTTTTAAAATTAGCAATCCTGCAATCTATATTGCGTTAGAATGGTGGGACTAAAACAAAAAATCATTTTAAAAAAATTTCCTCCGACAGTGACATGATTTGTACGTACTTATATGGTCTTATTTTTTGAACCGTAATAGGTAGACTCTTAAAATATAGATGCGTTGCCATCGCCGCTATAAAAGGGTTTTTCGCAATAACATGTTTTTCACTTATATTGCCTTATTTTTTGAACCGCAATAGGTAGGCTCTTGATATTTTCATAGAAAGTCCTTATATTAGAACAGTAATAGGCTGATACTTAAAATGTACACAGATTATATTTTACAATATCTACTGTAACAACAAGTAACGAAAATAAATTTTATAAAAATAAAAGGGTGTTCTATAGATGTCACAAAATGTTACCTTCTCTTCTAAATGTTATAGACAGACACTTTATCATTATATACTTACACAGGGTTACATATACTTACACTATGCTCTAGTATAAAAAATCATTAAAAATTAAAGGGTGCCCCATAAGACGTGAAAACATTAACAACTTGTATTTTTAAAGTTGTACTGAACATAGTATAAAACCCTTCGTGTATGAGTCTGACTCGCATTTGACTGATTTATTGAGATATGAGCGCATGTCCTAAGGAAGAGCTTGTGTTTTAACGCAACTTGAAAAATCTTTAAGGAATGCCTGACTTGCAAAAGTTTCAATTGATGCTGTAGCCTCCGCTAAGGACCGAGCTCAATTTGTGGTCAATTGTAAACAGACGATCGGGAAAATATCGAAGAGCTCCACCTAACTTAATTGAGTTGTAGAAACGGGAGCAGCTGCATTGGTAGAAAAATCCAGATGAAATTTTACAAAAATTGGTTGAAAGTATGCCCAAATGCATTAAAAGTGTATTAATAAAATAAAAGGCTATGTACCGGACCAAGTACTAAAAATACAAAATATTTTAAATATTACCAGAAAGTGCAAAATTGAGTACATGTAGATTGAAGTTGTAGTAGTTTTTTGATTTGTTTTAAAAACATTATTGTTGCTCCCCACTCCCCACTGTATATGACCTAATATCTTTTGAACCGTACTAGACTTGACTTTGACACAGAGTGTGTGTTAAATTGGTCGGATGTTACTTAAAATACATATATTCGATTTCGACCTATTTTAAAAGAGTTGTTTTTAAATCATAACCGAAACAAAAAATGGCTTGAAAAATAATAAGTTATTTCTATACCATCTATACGTTGTGATCGTACCTAAACAAAGGGCTCTAAACCTTTGGGCCGCCCAAAAGAGGTGGTGAATGAAAGTGCAGGACATGGCTGAGTCTGCAGGCATCTCAACCGGACGGGTATATAACATTTTCATCATTGAAACAAAAGCCTATTTTGAGAGCCTTGAAAATTCTTATTATTTGGAAAGAATAGAAAAATTTACGAAGACGTGGAACTCAAGTTATTGAGCTTTAAGGATATAAATTTTTAATATATACAAAATCGTAGGCTAAACATATCAACTGATGACTGTAAATTCATTTTATTAGCTGCTATATATAAATAAATACATACTACTAACCGCCTAACTCCGGACGTTGCTTTTACGTTGTCGTTACCATTTTATATTGTTGGAGCGAATTTCTTAGTTCAAGTGTTGCATTATTTTGCGCTAAACCTTTTCACAGCCACAGTCAATTTCGAAGACGTCGAATTTGTCCGCAAACAATACCTTTATCCAAAAATCAATCACTTTATTTAAATGATTGTTTACAAACTCAAGGTAATGTCTTCTATTTTCTATGATACGAAAGATTTTCTTTTGATTTTAAGGATCAGTCCCGAAGAATGAAGATAACAATGGTACAAATAATGTAAAAGTAAAAACCGCGATATTTAAAAATGTTAATGACATATAAAAAGACGAATAACTCGAATACAATCTTAAAAAATTCACGACTTCTTTAATATTAATGAGAAAGTTTTTACAACTTAAATATCTTAATGGGAAAAATGAAAAATTTAATAACAAAAGCTTTGAAAATAACTTAAGAAACGCATTATTAGCAAGGTGAACAACAACTGCATTTACAGATTTTTTTGCATAGATATAAAGTTATAAAGTGTTTTTTTTACTCATTATTACGTTAAAAGAAGTCGTGAACTTTACAAGAATCATGGAAACCTATTCACATTAAGAGATATTTTTATAAATGAAAAAAATCGTGTGAACAAAATCATCAGATTATTTTTCAAAGCAAAGCGTACGTACGAATATTTAATGACAAATTGGCAAAAATAAAATTAATTTTCCTTTTATTTTTAAAACAGAGAACACAAGCTGAAGCTAAAATCTAAAAGTTTCATTTTAATCCATAAAATGAGCAGTGTCTTACATAGTGTTTACACTAGCTTAAGAAAAATTTATGAAAATAATTAATTACGTAATAAATAACAATTATATGCAATATTTAATACGAAAATATTTATGATCAAAAAATAGTATTGTAAAATTATATCTAAGTTTTATCCACAAATTTCAGTGCTTCGGTTCTATAAATTGTGTGAGAAATTTCTCACTTGAAATTATTATAGTCATCTTGTTTTACACATGGCACAGTGGGGCAGAATCAAAATATTTTGGAAATAACTCAGCCATTTGTAAAGGGCTAAGCCGAGTGCTCCAAAATAAATTAAATCCTACAATTCCTAAAATAAATGCCAAAAATCACAAAATTGGAACTTTTACTCTTTTGTCCATAAAGTCCATATAGAGAGTAGGGGTCATGAAATACTTTCAGCTGTAATTGGAAGTATATATAACTTTATTACGTCAGTATTTTTTTCCGATCCCAGTTTTGGGATTTTAGAACATAAAGTAAGCTAAATACAAAATTTCGATGTAAAATTGACCTATTTTAATTAAAGGATTAAAGGACATCCATATTCTACAAGGTTGATTAATTTTACACGAAATTTGGTTTAAACTTACGTACATATTGTTAGGTTACACAAAGATATAAAATTTTTATATATTCCTTAAGAACATTTTTTTTTTCTATTAAAAAAATAATTAGGCTAAAATACACAAAAATTCAACAATTTTAGAATTCTTAAATTGAAAATCGTCTAGTTTTTAACTCAGAAAAGATTTAATCTTGAAATTTTTCCACAATATTTTAAATTTCGCTCACTTACTTATTTAATTATAATAAAAATTGCTTAACATTTTTTAAAATAATTTGAAAAAACTGGACCAGGGTACCAAAAAATCAAAAATTTTAATTTTAAAATTCTTATAATTCGTTTATTTTTAAACATAATTTACAGATTAAACCATCATTTTATAGGTATTAACTAGACCTTATATAATGTATAAAATAAAAATCAAACAAAAATTGAAGAAATGTCAAGCTCTTAAGGAATTTGCAGGGGCGAGGTAGCCAATTTTGAGACCACATAGTGCCACCCTGGCTAGTGGACTGTGCCCACAAACTTAAGCTGAGATACTCCTCTGCTATGCTCATGCCAAATTTTACATCAATTGGTTTAGCCCTTAACAAATGGCTGACTTATTTCCAAAATATTTTGATAAAGAGAATAACACACACTTTTTTATTACTTTATGTTAAAAAGGTAACACCTCTTCTTCACTAGCCATCAATTTGAACAAAACATAAACATGACGCCGGCAGAGCAACGGAATTAATTTGTGCATGTTGTTATAGTTGGCAAATGCGTGTTTATGTCATTTTCTGTTTTCCAAAATGTTGTTTGAATGCCTATTGCACAGCAGATAGTAGTAGTACGGCTCAGCAACAGATGGCGCTGTTTGAAAATAACACTGTCAAACTAAAATATAAAACAACAACATTATCATGTTATAAAAGAGCTTTTATAACTAATGTTTTAACAACCATGTTAAGAAGTAGAAAAATTATTAACATGGACATGATGTTAGTGTTAATGTTTATCATTTTATATCTAATGTAGACGGGGGTAAGGACTAACTATAGGACAACCTTGAAAAACAGGATGACTTCTATAGTTTCAGTGAAAAGTGTCTCACTTTAGTTACAGAGACGAGGTTCCTTAATTTTTAAAAAAATAAATTTACTTGAATAACTTGAATAATATCCGTTAAGGTATTTAAGATTTCAAGGTCCGGTCCTAAGATAATAACTGAAGAATTTCATCACATAAGCTGTATTACTATGGCCGGTATAACAACAATTACCAAAAATTAAAGAGTGTTCCGATAGTGATTTGATTTTCACGTATATGACCTTGTTTTTTTGAAAATAATATAAGGCAGACACTTTTAGTTTACGCAGAGCTTGTAAAATTATGTCCGCTATAATAAATATAAAAATATATACATATGTATATGGCCTTATTAGTTAAGTTGGGCAGATTTAAACATTTACTGGTGTAATTTCAATTTTTTCATTTGTTGAAAATTTTCATTTTATTTTATAAATTTTGGATTTTTTGTAAAAATTTATTTTTTTTATTATGTTAAATCTCGATTTTTCGTGAAATTGGAATATTTTTTTACAAGTTTTTTATTTTTTATTTCTATAAAGTTAATTTTTTTAATACATATAAAAATCTATACATAAATATAATAAAATAGTAACTCATTTCCTATCTGTCTGTGTTTGCATCACGTAAAACTATTGGATGGATGTTAACAAAATATCCAATATAGGATATTTTTTTCCGCAAAAATATCTTATAAAATACTTATAAGCGGAAGTGGAGAAAAAACAGTGAAAGTACGCAGTTATTTTAGTAGCGAAGAGACCCTATATTTAGTAAAGCACTAACCGATATGCATAGTTTAAGCTTATCGGTTAGTGCTTCAGTTATGGTTTATGTATTTACTTCTTTTAGTAGGGATGAGAAACTTTATAGGTATAAAGTAAACACGAATACAATAAAATTCTGATTAAAAATACAAGTTTGCCTAAAAATACATCTGAGTCTTAGCCTCCCATTTCTAAGTTCCTTGACTTTCGATTGTAGTTAAAATCGATCAGCGATTTCTATAAAAAAAATTAATTGTATTGATAATTCACAGAATATCACTGTTATAAATTTAAAGAAGGCCATACGTTATAAATGTATATATGTACATACATATGTACATATGTATATATACATACCTACATATGTATATATACATACCTACATATGTATATATACATACCTACATATGTATATAGTTATCATTTATGTGAATTTTTTCAACAGGTTTTTTCCTTTAATGTCGGAGTATTAACCCCATTTGTTGACAGCTTTATTTATATTACAAAAATAAAATAAAAACAACTGTCAAAAGCACAATTTTTGAGTTTAAATTAATTCTAATTTTTCAATTATTCATCAGAGATTGTTTTTCGGAAACACGACCTTAATAAAGAACTTACAAGTATTGTGTGGCGGCTGTTAATGCCTTCCTGCAGCACAAACCACATCCAAACTAAAGTAAAAAATATAATTGAATCACAAACTAAACATTTTTGACAATACTTCCTTTATTTTTATAATTTAGTTTTTATTTAATAAATTCTACAGAGCCATTTCATGATAATTATATTCAATCTTACTTGTCTTGTATTGATTAATAAGAGAAACAATATAAAAAACAACTTCCTTTAAAATTTGCCAAGTATTTCCTAATTATTTTGATTCGAAACAAGCTTTAGTGAAATAAAAATAAATTACTTAATTTATACATAATACGTATCAATCATTCATTTCATTAGTTAGAAAATCGCGACATTTATAAACACCACTTGGAGCACTAAGAATTTGAAGCGAAGCAGATTTGTGAAAACTGTTAGAATTTAAAATGCGACTAACAAATTGTTAGTAAAATCTGTTATTCGGTTCCTTTTCAACAACCAAATAGATGAGACCACTTTTGCTATTTTTAAAATATAACAGCAAATTGAGTAAACATAAATTTTTAAAATGCAAAACATCTAAAAATGTTAAGTTAGACGAAGTACAAGGTAATCTGGAGCAGCGTTTAGGACTAATGGGTAAATAAATTTTAGGTGCTACCTCAGCAATCACTAATAAAATTTACGATATGTGATACAAGCTGACGAAAGGGACCTTATCTTGCGATGTTGTTAGGAACAAACGAAATGGTTAGACTAATTGTTAAATAGCTCGCTAGGAGCGTCTCTGTTTTTATCTTAAATAATTTCCTTACTGATCATAACTATTAATACATAAGAAATAATATAATATAATAAATACTATGGAGATACCTAACTCTTACGATTAAAAAATAAGGCAATATATATATACGTTAAAAACATGTCACTGTCGGAACACCCTCTAATTTATAGGTTTATTTTTAATTATTATAGCGACCGTGGCAACACTTCTTCTGAACACATTTTAAGAGTCTACCTATTACCCTTTAATTTTTTCTATTTGTTATAAAGGTCATATTAATACATCTTCTGTAAAAATTTCAAGAGTCTATTTGTTATAGTTCAAAAATTAGGCCATCTACATGAGAATCACGTCACTGTCGGAATACTCTTTAATTTCTACTATTTGTTATAAATGCCAGTTAATATACCATCTGTGAAATTTTCAAGAGTCTATCTATTATGGTTCAAACATTTGACCATAATCATGAAAATCCCGTCACTGTTGGAACACCCTTTAGTTTTCAATATATATAGTTATAGTAGCGATAGTAATGCATCTGTTGTAAAAATTTCAAGAGTTTACCTATAAAATTAGACCATATACATGCAAATCACGTCACTATCGGAACTCCCTTAAATTTTTAGGTTTAATTTTTTATACTTGTTAATATAGCGAACATAGTTTTAATTACCGAATGCAATTTCTATATCAAATAGGGTTACTTTTTAGCCTTAGAGTACGGAACCCGAACAACTAGAAAGATTATGTTGAAAAATTTACATTCTAGTAGTATCTAAAATAAACTTTTCCTGATTTCTTTAAAAATGAATCACCTAAAAATTATTTTTTCAACTACATGGAAAAGTTATGAAATGTGCGGACTTGAGCTTAATCGAGAATTTAAATTTTTATAATTAATTTGTTAACAGTTAAAAACTCTCTTGGCCGAAAAACTATATTTTATCCAAAAAGTCAAGGAATTATGAAATTACCCTCGTATGTTTCGTACGAGTTGTCTAGACCTGAAATTAAATCTGTTAAATTTATACATAAAATTAATAAAGCATTTTAAAATACCTTTTTCTAATTTATGATGGAGGACCGTAGCCAATCACTTTTTGCCACTGTTCCATAGCAGTTTTGCTGCAACCAAACTGGGTTTTTTCTGTGGCCAATTGTGAAAATTGTTTCTTGCTGTTGGCCAATTTTGGAACTTCATGACAGCTGTGATCTTTACACTTAAAAAATAAATCCTTAATTAAAATAAAAATATTTAAAAAATCTGCGTACTTACCTTTTTTGATGAATGTTCATTTAATTATTATTTTATATTATACTAGCTATCCTCGGTGCGCTTCGATATATCCACAAAAAATACAATAAACACTTGGAATAAAAGTATGGCCAACCTTTAGTATGTTTATATACAAGGTACGACGCCCACTGTTACCATCCAATCTGTGTTTTGCTAGACTATACGTATTAACATGATAATAATTTTTTGCTTTTTATGAGAGGTGCCACTCTCACTATCCTAATCCAGTCAGTATTTTTCAAGATTCTATCTATTGTAATTCTCTAGGTAGACGATAATAATTTTTCACTTTGTATGGGAGGTACCACGCCCACTGTACCAATTCATTCTGTGTTTTGGTAGATTTTACACATGTGTACAGGGATTACTCGTGCAAAGCTTCAAGGCTCTATCTATTGTAGTTTGCCAGAAATACGATAATAATTTTTCACTTTGTATGGGAGGTACCACGACTACAGTTTCAATTCAGTCTGTGTTTAGCCGACTATGTATCTTAATATGGGGGTTACTGGTAATAATTTTTCACTTTGTATTGGAGGTAGCATGCTCACTGTCTAAATTAATTCAGTATTTTGATAGACTTTGCGCATTAGCATAGGAGTTACTCGTGCAAAGCTTCAAAGCTCTATCTATTGTATTTTACCAGTGTTTAGCTCGACTATGTATTTTATTATGGGGGTTTCTGATGCGAAATTCCAAGGTGCTACCTAATTCAGTTCTCTAGATACTTTTTCACTTTGTATGGCAGGTACCACGCCTACTATTCCAATCCAGTCTATCTTTCTCTAAACTATGTGTGTATATAGAGGTTACGGGTGCAAAATTTCAAGGCGCTAGCTATTGCTCTTTCCAAGCTACACGATGATAAATATTTACTTTGTATGGGAGGTGCCACGGCCACGTCGAATATATAAAAAAATAAGTACCCTATTTTACCAACGGTCTATCTAATAACAAACTGTGAAACTTTCAGAAAGATCGGTTCACTGGTGTAGGCAGCTATAGCTTTCCGACAAACAAACAAACACATTTTGTGCTGTACATATGTATATATGTAGATAGATATGTATACATATATGTAGATATATATGTATGTAGATAGATAATAACAAAGAATTCTGTCATCGCCCAGTATAATCTTCAGGAATTACAACTTAAGATCATGTGTGAAGTTTCAACGAAAACAAACTGCCCGTTTATAAACTACAGATTTATTTCTATTCACCCCGTCAAATGACCCACTGTTTGTCAGAACCTTCTTAAATAGAATTTGTCCGAGTTTGTACGTGAGATTTGTAAGCTGTTTTAAAATTAGTGTTTTAGAAAGTAAAATAAAGCCATAATCTGTTAAATGTTTTACAATCCAAAAAAAAATATTTTTTACACTATTGTTGACATTTTTTATTCTTTATTTTTTAATTAATAATTGTAAGTTGTCAAACCATGGAATTATTATTATATGTATGTATGTAAAAGATTTTCTCTTTAAATCTATAAAGTGCTATTCAAGGCATATTTATCAGGTAACCTCACTACGAAGGGGAAATATTAAGGCGAAAATTTTTAATATTAAAAATATTTATTATTTTCGCCTTAATATTTTTCCCCTCCGTTGTGAGGCTACCTGATTAATGTGCCTTGGTGCTATTCTACGTATGTTTTCTTATACAAAAAACAATTGAACTCACTTTTAATTTTTCATATGTACTGTTCTCTGGAATTCTCATAATTTTTCAAAATGATGATTTGTTGGTACGTGATTCTCGGAAGTTTTTCTGGAATGTTTTTATTTTTTTTTTTAATTTAAAATACCTACACATATTTTAGACTTTCAATTGAAAATTTGTTGATTTCTTTTTTTGAATTTTAGAAATAGATATAAAATGAACATATGTAAATACATACATATATTTTTAATAATCTGAAACTTTTTTCTGTTAAAAATAATGAAATAAATAGCCTCCTTTATTATCAAATTATAAAAACAGAATTTTTTAAATATAATTTTAAGGATTTCAATCTTACTTTTTGTGCAACTTGAAACAAACAATTGAAATTAAATTTAAACAAAAATACGTACATTTATTATTCACTCTAATGATCATTAGTAAAGTTCAAATTTGAAATTCAAACCCTTTTCAAAGATAGGCAATATTAAATTAAAAAAAAGCTTATTATTTCAAAAGTTTGTCTCAATGTTTTATTTAATAAACACTTTGTTATACCGGTTTAAAAATAGCCAGGTTATGCACTAGCCAGTTATAGGTATTTAGATTTTTGTTGGTCACTGAAATTATCAGGTAATCTAAGTCAACAGCTGATTAATTGTTATCTTCAAAATTTTGTTTCAAATGTCAACCGCCGCAACTTATTATGATAATTAATACTTTAGAAGTACATGCATAATTTTAAAGTACAACAACACCAATCGAGCCTTTTACGTCAATAAAATTTACGTAAAAAAAAGGAAATGAAATTACCCTTCTGATGTCGTTTAATATGTACTTAAAACCTATTTTTTGATTTATATCCAACAAAAATAGCATGTTATTTCTAATATTATCTTATCACTATTTAGCGGTATGTTATATAGATCTTTATATAGTTGGTGTCGAATAGAAAAGCCTTAAATCAAATAAATGAAACTTTACAGGTTAATATAAAATCATAACAGAAACTGTAATATTCACAATGTAATTTGCTTGTAAAATTTTAAATGTGACGAGGTGTATTTGAAATGTAAAAAAAAAACGAGTTAGAGCCTTTCTACTTGAGACATGGTACGAATCAAGGCAAATGCGCTAACAGGAAATATTGACAGCTCAGGTGACTATTTTTTGCTTTCAAGTGCTTTTCCTTCTTCCAGTGTCAAAATTTACTTACATTAAGTTGCGTGCGCCGTATTTGTAAGTCAAAATAAAAAGTTGAATCACGAATTTTTGTAAAACAAAATATTAAAGTGTGCTTTTGTACTTGGAACTTAAAATACAATATTTTGCTTTTTTTAAATCTTTTTGACAGCCGAAAATGATTTGCACAAAAACAAAATGTACCTATTTTTATTGCAGAGTTTACCTGTTTTGAATAGCCTTGTGTGTGCCTTGTAAAAAAATTGTTTTGAAAAATTTCCAAAACCATAAATAAATTCAATAAAAACTGCTTGCTGGTAACACTGATTTCGTTAAAATGTTGTTTTTTGTTTTAATCACTCACAACAAAAACAACAAAACATTTGCATAATACAAATGGTCAACGAAAAGAACTCTTAAATTATGCAATTTTTAATGGGCAAGACCAAATAATCTCGGAAACCAAATTCTTCACGTAAAACAACACTTACTCTGAACTCATTCTAAAGAATCCTTGACTTCGTTCCTCCTCCTTTTTTATCTTATATTATCTGGTTTCTAACAAATTTTTATTGCAACACGTTTGATAGATAAAAGCGACCGTACTGAAATGCAACTCGACGTCTGACAGTTGCTGACAACGCAATGCTGGTCAAAATCGTCTCGTGTATTGTAAATAAATGAACAAAATGCTCTGCATACGAACACGATATTCATACAGGTCTCTAAATTATTATATCGTTGCTAACCAATACACTGACTCATACGACTTAAAATTATTTTATTTATGTATGGATGTATGTACATATGTATAATAAAAGTGAAATTGTATGTAAATATGTATATATGTACATACATATATAGATATGCCTTGTATATGCCCCTACTTAGTAAGTAACTACTCATACCCTGCCAACATTATGGAAAGTATTTTTTTTTAGAGAAACGTCGCTTCTTCGTTATTTCTACAAACTAAAAAACAAATTTTACAGAAAATTTTATTTTCAAAATATACTCTTTTAGTAACCGCCTTTAGTCAATACCATATGGTTATGGTACTCGTTATAATAGAAAACACTATTAAACTTTGTTTTCTTAAAAGCAATATTTCTTAACTACCTGAAAAGTTAATATTTCTAAGTTTTACAAAACAAGTTTCATTAGTATCGAACATTTTTATATGTATGTCACATGAGTCCATTGGATAAGTATGTTCAATTTAAATAATACAATAATTTGAATAACCATAAAATTGAAATATAAATTATTATTTAATTAAATAAAAAAGTTGTTACAAATGTTCAAGTAAATACTTTATAACTGCTAAAAATGTCAAGTGAAAACGTATACATATGCAGATAAATTGTGCAAAAATGACAAATCAAGACATATGGTAAGTTAAAATTATAACAAATAGCAGTATAGTTATATTAAATTTCAGTTCAGGCTCAAGCTCATAAAGAGTTTTATTTATTTATAAATAAAGTTTACGCCATTGAGCCTGAAACAAAAATTAATGCCACACTTATACATTAAATGCTCTATTTAAATACTTCTAGATGGCGAAAAAATTCTCATTTGATGCATAACTGTAGTTTATACACGTTTATTTCATCCGGGGAACAATAATTAGACAACAATTCGATATCTTATTCGATTAATATCAACGTCATAGGGTAAAGATTAACTTCTTCGATAGGAAATTCTGGCAGGGTATGGTAGCTGTAGATATGCAACTTAACAAAAATTTGTGAAAGTAGTAGGGGCGTATCTAATTTAAAATAATAAGAACATATGTAGGTACATAAAACGAGAATTGTTTTTATGCATCAGCATAAAAACAATGTGGTTAACATTTGTATTATTTAGTCTATGAAACAGACTGCACGTTAAAATGATGCAACAATTTTTAATTAGTGTGAAGAGAGAAAAGAAGAATAGAAAGGGTACAAAATTTTTTACTGTAATTTTTTATTATATTTATACCTACATGAAAAATAAAACTTTAATTAAAGTTTATGCGTGCTAACGCAGAAGCAATTTTAAAAATAATAAAAACTCCAGCAAGAAAACTTGCATAATTTAAACCGAAACTTAGTAAATACGGATTCTCAGCGATTTCTGCGCGAAATCAAATATTTGTTACCCACTTAATACTCAATACAAACATAAGTACTTATTAAAACATGTACATATATGTATGTTTATTTTATCGTGTTTTTGCGATGTCAGAAACTTAGCAGCTGTTTTTTTTATTTTTTGACAAACAGACTTACAAAAGAAGAATTTCATTGTTGTACACTTAAGATACTATTACTAATGTGATGATCGTTTGTAACGCTTTTTTATTTTGAATGTCTGTAAAAAAACGTCTATTTTACCGGCGATTTATAATTTTTGTGTTTAAGCGTACTTGTGCAAAAACGCCTGATTTTAGCTTTATGTTCTTGTCGCTAAACTCAGTTTTGTTATGCCGAAAACACTTGATTCAGATTATTTGGCTAACTAAATAGAAGACGATGTAATTAAAATCATATCACTTTAGCAAGTCTGATTTTTGTGGAGGAGATAGGAGTGCCTGACTCACTTTATTTCACTCTTTTTTTCACCAAAAAAATTTGACTTGCGGTAAGGAAACTTTACATCTTGGTAATATTACTTTAAAAGTAAAGATTGCGTCTGGGTTGTGATGAAATCAGATATCCCACTCAGTAATATGCCTATCATTGAATGGTTGGAAATTATTTTCTAATTTCATCTTACAACTAGGAGACCTCGAATAAACTGTGTTACGTGCCTTAAAATTAAAACTCAATAGTTTTAAATGACTGGATAAAAGTATATTTATACGTGTTTATATACTACAGTGTGCTCTCGGATTACATTACTCAATAAATCAAATTGATCACTATTTGAAGATGAAAATGGATTGGTTTAAAAAAAAACAATACCGGTTTTAATTTTTTTAATTTTATAGTTTCTTCCCATTGAAGTATAAAATATATGTATGTATATACATACATATATCTGTGCGTATGAATGTTCATCATTATTTTCTAAAAAAAAACGAGAATAAAGGTCATAATAGCACTGGTTGACACTTGTTAAAAATACATACCATGTACATACATATGTATTTATGCTTATTAGCATTGAGAATAAT
Organism: Phasia obesa; assembly: GCA_949628195.1. Taxonomy (NCBI): domain Eukaryota; kingdom Metazoa; phylum Arthropoda; class Insecta; order Diptera; family Tachinidae; genus Phasia; species Phasia obesa. The sequence continues at coordinate 1,081,479 of OX451219.1, forward strand.
TAGCTGCTCAAATCGATCACGTGCATTTAACACTGTAGTGTGGGATGATAAAAGTTGTACCTTTTCAGTACAATTTGTACTGCTAAAGTACCATACTAATCGGTTTAATTATACGCTTCACGACAGGAGAAAAAGGGTATATATAAGTTTGTCATTTCATGTGTAATTTATACAATATTCATTTCCGACCCCATAAAGTATATATATTCTGAAATCAACTTTGCCGAGGCACCAGAAAAGATACAGAAAATTTAAGTCCACCGATCTGACAGGAATAGTTTCGAAAATTTCACTAGGGTTTTTCTGCTTTTATTTGTATTAAAGGCCTTTATAGAAAGCAATACACATAGAGGTAGCCAATAGACCCACAGGGTGCCCACTGGTAACCAGAGCAGTCAAAACACAAAACGGTGGGGTCAATATGATAAAGTTTTTTTTAAGGATTTTTTTGCTTTTATCTCAACAGGAAGGTCCAAAATTTTATAAAAAAATTATAATTTTTATTTTTAATTAAAAAATACTAAAAATTTAAAAAAAAATTTTTCCAAAAAATTTTTACAAAAAAATTTTAAAAAAATTACAAAAAATTTACAAACATTTTTACTAAAAATTTTTTAAATAATTTTCTAAATAATTTACAAAAAATTCCAACATTTTTTCAAAACATTTTCAATACAAGTTTTACAAAGATTTTCTATAAAATTTTATAAAATATTTTCAATAAAATTTTTACACAGTTTTCAAACATTTATAAAAATATTTTCTATAAAATTTTTATAAAAAAATTTCTATAAAATTAAAAAAAAAATTACAAAAAATGTTCAAAATGTTTACAGAAAAAATTTCTATAAAATTTTTACAAAAAAAATTTCTATAAAATTCTTAAAAAAATTTTATAAAATGTTTACTTAGTTAGGCATTTCAGGTGACGATATACGAAATATTTCCTCCTGAAGGAGGACCCTATATGTTGATGAATCCAAGCAATATAACCTATTAGTGTTAGTTATTTTGAAATCGAAAAAAAAGTTTGTGTTGCTGCAAATGTCAAACCCAGTCTGAAAAGGGTTGGTAAAAATGTTCATTTTGTTTTGCAAAAGCGAGATGTGTACTTTTATCTCAAAAGTTTGCTACAGCGCCCTATAGATCGTCAGATCATATCTTAAAAACTTGGAAACACTGTTCACTATTAACCAGGCATATGAGGGCCGACAGCTTAAGTTAAACGTGTTCAGGTCATTTTATGCCATTTAAGTTTAAAAAGACCAAAATGTACAAATTAGTACAAATTAAATGGTCCAATTTTAGAATCTGATTTATGTATAATTCCATTGGTGTTAATTTTTGTATACTGACAATTATTTTATTTATCAATCTGATGATAATAAGATTGCAAGTGCAAATACATGTGGATGTGTTTTACAGTTTTTACAGTAAAGCTTGCTTACAACAAATCGTTTGTAACAAACAACTTTTTTTATTTATTATGAAACTAGCTGTGCCCGCCACGTTGTAGGCATTGTTCGATATTGCATTGAAAGTAATATACAACAAATTTTAAGAATTTTAATTGTATAGTGCTTTAGTTATGGTTTATGAATTTTCTTTATATAGAGGTACCCATCCCTTATTAACTGAACCAGCAACAAAATGTTCAACAAATATTTCATGTACAGAAATGATCCTGTTACAGTTTAATTAAGTTAAGTTAAGTTTTAAAATTATCACTATAATTTAACAGATATACGATCATTATAATTCATTCGTTCTTTGGGAAGTGGCAAGCTCATAATAGATTCAACTATAAATGTTAAAAGCAGCCACTCACATAAAATTTAGAGTCTCAAGCTATTTTTTTCATATGAGAAAGGGTAGATAGGGTTAAAGTTAGAATAGGGTAGGAGAAATAAAAGAGCCTTGTGGTACCCCTGAATAAATCTTGCACTCGTTTGATAAAATCCCATCTATAACAACTCGAACATTGCAAATCCTGAGAAAACTCGATATAAAACGAGAGCGGCAATAATTTTTGACCTTATTTTTTCCGTATTGAGATAGGTATGGAGTGACACCGTTTTTCCGATAGGAAAGCTAGCAAGTGACCTGTAGAGCGCCCCCTACGCTACGTAAAGTGTTGAACTCCAGGTACCTTACAAGATGAAACTTAATCATCACTTTAATTCTCCAATTATACGAAAACTTATTAACAATAATACCCACACAAAATGTTTTAGAATAATTTAGGAAATTATACCGAAATGAAACTTTTTAGATCATTGCCGTGACCAAGAAAGCTCTGGAAAACAAATCCTTCTTCTCTAGAATCTGTAGCGCGAATAGTTTTGTAGGCCTGAAATATTTTAAACGGTTTGGGGTTTTCTTGGGCTTAAACGATACTTTGTATAGAATATATTTTATCACGTCCCTGTATCCTTTGAACGCAAATAAACAAGACTACCTTTAAAGTGTACCAAATTTTAAATTTTCTAGGTAACTGTGGGGCTTCAAAACATCCTAGTAAAATGGAAACACGTTTCGTGACGTCCCGCCGCTTTCTGATCAAAAACAAAAATCTGTCTTCATAAAGACATAAAGCGCAATTTATTTACTATAAGAGCTTTGGATCTGAAAGCTCTGGAAAACCGGAAAACATACTTAAAATGATTAGCATATTATTTGTTATGTGTTTTATATATGTATGTATGTACGTTTGCGTATTTATAAGTAAGGTGAAAAGAGAATCAAGACAATGATTCTAAATGATCGTTTAAATATGATTTAGCTGGAAAGAAACTTCTTAATTGAAAAGAAGCAAAAACTAAACTTTAAGTGTGTTGACAGATAAATTCAATTAAGGTAATTGAATTTTTTCTTTATTTTATAGACAAAGATTTAAATTTAAAATGAATGATACACTACACTGACTTAAAACAACAAAATTGATTTATCAAAATCTGTATCACAAAACGCAAGTGTGTGTTACTATGTCGGCAGCAAAATTCATTCCTATCGCACTGGTTCAACAGAAGTTCATTAACTCGAATTTGTATTATATTTCCTTTTTGCTAAAAACCAACATGTACCTACTATTCATCCTATTTTTCGGAGTTTACTTTCGTTAAAGAAAAGATACCTGCCAGCAAAATATTCCGACATTGTCTGAATCAGACAATTCTGACAAATTTCCGACTTTATTTTCAGATATTTCGTAGGGATTTCTGTCAGGCGTGTCTGGGAAATTTGATTAACGACATGTTTGATCGCTGTCTGATAGATTTCGTATAAATATATTTTTTTATTTTTGGTTTTTTAATGAAAATATCTTGACACATTTTATAAAAAATAACTGGTTGCGTTTTAGAAGACTGTGAGGAATACTCGATTTGCTTTCTTTAAAACCTCCTTCCAAGCTTTCCACGATAGAAAATAATGAAAAATTTGACCGGATAAAAAACAAGAAACTGTCGGATAGGAACATGTAAAAAAGCCTCAGCCTGGTAAGTTTTAGGTTCTATACATTTGTGTTTTAATTACTTTATTTATTACATTTTAGATAACAAGTTCTAATAAATAACTGCGGGACAACGACCTCAAATTTATAAAGGAGAAATTCATAAAGAAGAATTTCATCAGACATTCCGGAATATTTATACGAAATCTATCAGATAGCGATCAGACATGTCGAAAATAAAATTTCCCAAAAACGTCTGACAGAAATCCGTATGAAATATTTGAAAATAAAGTCAGAAATTTATTAGAATTGTCTGATTCAAACAACCTCGGAATATTTTGCTGGCTGGGCGGATTTAATGTAAATTCTTAAATTTTTTTTTCTATATTAAATGTTTTGAATTAATACATTATTGTTAAACAAGTGAGATACGTAAAAGTTATTTTTTTAGTAATAGAAAAGACCTCAATCTAATAATAATTAAATTAAAAATAACTTAAAAATTTCAAATAAACTACATACATATATTAAATATACTTCATAATATATCTATCATTTAGGTTTACCTCGATCCTGTTTTAAAATGCAACAAGTGCCACTATGAAATCGCTAGTGGTAGTGTTTTTTACTTATTACTCCTGGTAAAAGACGCCACTGAATTAGTTTTAATAATGTCGTCAGATTTGCAAGCATATAAAATCGACACAAAGGAACGAACCTTCATATAACAGATAATTTACACGAATGTATTTTTCCTCTCTTAAACAATTAACAGCAGTTTGTTTGCTTCAACTCAGATGATGTCACTCAAAGATTATAAAAAACAAAAAAAACTATGTATGAGAAAACGCGAATATTACTTAAGGCCCAACTATAATATGCATAAGCTGGCTTAAGCTAATGTCAAAAAATGAACGAAAAGTCTGTCAAATGCTTAAGCAACTTATTGAAGACTTTTAAGTGGCTACAATGTACTTAGATGAATCTAAAAACTACCATGACACAGTTGCACATTTGTTTTATTTGTACTTTTGAAAAATAATAATTTTTTTCTGAATAAATTCAATTTGTTTACAAAAAGGTGTTAAATAAACATATTTTATATAGCTAATACCATTCATATACAAATTAATAATTATTATTAATAGTTTTAAGAAAATTTCGAAAGAAAAATTTAACATTTTCGGCTGTTTGTATAATTTTGGCCAAAAGTACTAAAAAATACAGCGGTGTGCATCACTCAACTCATAAACAATAAAATGCTCTTTCTTTTTAATTTCGATTATTATACAACACCTCCCTTTTTTCTTATAGAAACTTCTTTTTTTTAACATTTTATATTAAATTTATATATAATTTGTTCACTTTTATTCTCCAATGCAATTTTTTACGAATATTCATTCATATGTAAAACACAAAGCACAAACAGCTGTTTCCGTACGGAATGTGCGATCGGTTTCGGACTTTGCTTAAGCAAATGACATTTGACGAAACTCAACGAAAAGTGTTGTTAAGTACATTATAGTTTGCCACATATGATTTATATGTAATTGCACAGTTGCTTAAGTTGGCTTAAGCTAGCTTATGCATATTATAGTTGGGCCTATACTCTCTGATGCGAAAGTAATAAAAATTAATTAACTAGATAGTGGCGTTAGTTCAGTAGTTTGACATGTTAAAAGTTGTTTACGCCATAGATAACACATAGATAGCCAACTCTCAAAATGTCAAAAACGTGGCTTCAAATGCCTTTTCACATACGGGTACGGTGTGAATTCAACACACTTAGGGGAGTAACATTTGTATTCACATTTAGGCACTATTACGCGATATTACATTGCACTTTCCAATTATTTAAATAATATTAAATTTTTGCACAGAAAATTATTTAACAATTTATTGTATTTTAAATTTTTTAATACAAAATAAATTTAATTTTGTTGACCTTTGTTTGGTGAAATTTATTTCTACACAGTATTGTATTTTTTTGTTTTTTAGGGGATGAAACTTTTCAAATCAATATAATAAATATTTAAAATTAGCATTTAATATAACGTTTTTTTTTTTTGCACATAAATATATTAGAAAAATACAAAATTCATATTTTTATTAAAAAGCAAAAGAATTATTTAATTTTAACATCAAAAATTGAATGTAAAAAAATATTATATTTTTACAAAATATTTTATACAACTATGTGCAGTTTAGGTGCTGTGGGGAATTTTTTTTAAAAACCAACACTTATACAATTTTGCCTACCAATACATTCTTACACTTAGGTTTTTTGACAAGAGACTTAGGTTTTTGACGTTTCAGTTGACTATCTATGTGTTATCTATGGTTTACGCTTTTCAAATAGTTTTGTTTTCAAAAGTGTTCTCAATTTTCTTCTAATTCAGAGAGCAATTTTTTGACATTTCAAATTACAAAGCATCGATAAAAAGCCATGTTGTTTTGTAACGTCAAATTTCCTTTACAATGTCTAAACGATTAGTACAAGACTAAACTAAACCTCCATCTACATTAGTCATTAACATGTCTTAACAAAAGTCAAACTTCATAAAAAAACAGTATCAAAAATAATGTTTTTTATATGAAGTTCGACTTTTGCTAAGACATGGTAATGTCTAACGGTGACGGTGGGTAAGGCGTATACAAATGTACATATCGTCAGCTAAAATGCAAAATGGCGTAACTAATAAAAATATAATTTTACAGGAGGAGCAAAAAACTTTGTAAAATGAAAGCTACTATACTATACGTCATTTTGTTTTAATACCCATCACCACAGGTGGAAGGGTATATATAAGTTTCCGTGTGTAATTTCTACAATTTTCATTTCCAACCATATAAAGTATATATATTCTGGATCCTTATACATAGAAAAGTTGATTAAGCGATGTCGGTCCGTCCGTCTATAGACATCCGGATAGACATCCGTCTGTCCGCGTTGACGTTGAAATGTCATTTGCCAAGGCACCAGACAAGGTAGAGTAAATTTAAGCCCTTCAATCTGCCAGGCATAATTTTGAAAATTTTAGGATTGAAACTCAGCAACATCAGACCATCCCATTGGAGGCTGCGGGCAAAAAACCACGCCCACCTATATTTTTTAAGTTATTTTAATTTTTTTCGGTTTTAATAATTCCTTTTTGGTTAATAAATACTAGACCGCGATAGATAGATGGCAAGGAGTGCATACAGACATCGGGGGATCTGTAACCCCCTGCAAGGGCCGCTTTTGTGTTTATTTTTAAGTTGGTAAAGTTCTTCTGCTTTGGTTTGTATTAAACGCTTTTATAGAATTAATACATATAAAGGTAGCCAATAGACCCACAGGGTGCCCACTTGTGACCAGGAGCAAGCAATAGGGCCATTGGGGGGTCAATAAGAAGAATTTGTTTGTTAGAATAGTCAGAACAATTTCAAAAAAAAAATTTGAAAATATTTTTATAAAAAATTTAAAAAATATAATTTTACAAAAAAATTTCCAAAAAAAATTTACTAAAAAGTATTGATAAAAAATTACAAAAAAAATTAACCAAAAATTATAAAAAATTAACAATAAATTTTTACAAAAAAATAAAAAAAGAAATATTCCAAAAAATAAAAAAATACATAAAAAGTTAAAAAAAATTATAAAAAGTTTTACAAGAATTTAAAAAAAATATAATTTTCATAAAAAAATTTTATTTTATAAAATTAAAAAATTATTTGTTAAAAATACATAAAAAGTTAAAAAAAATTATAAAAAGTTTTACAAGAATTTAAAAAAAATATATTATTTTCATAAAAAAATTTTATTTTATAAAATTAAAAAAATATTTGTTAAAAATTTTCAAGCAAAATAAGAGGTTAACATAATATTTAGTATTACTATAGTGAAGGGTTTAAAATATTCGACATCGCCGATTATAGCACTCTTGCTTGTTTGTTAATAAAAGCGTCATTTTTAATCACAGAAGCGTTAAATTTTGTCAGGACATGTAGTTTAATGGGATACATAATAATCAATCAAAACAAGATTTTGAATTTGTTGTTAGTTGTGCCTTTTTGCATTTTAGCTAACGATATACACATTCACCGGGTCTAGATTACCATTGAAGAGTTATTCCAGCGTTAAGCGACGTTCTAAATTAAACTGCGTTTTTGTTCCTCTAAAATAGACAGCTTTCAAACTTTTTACTTTTTTAAATTATTTATTTTATAACATTTGCTATTGGCAATACTTTTCATTCATTGTTTTTGTAGAAAATGACAACTGTAATGCACACGAAGTGGAAGAATATATTCAGCAATGTGACTAATCTCACCTTGTTAGTGCGCTATAGTTAAGAGATTTTAAAATTCTTTATTTCAAATCAGTCTTCAGTCGTCAGCCGAAATTCGTTGTGTTAAGTGGGTAGTGGCTTTATTCCACAAATTGTATATTCGATTAACAGCAAAGCGTTAATACCGTTAACAACTTTAAGTTTAAATTAATTAAAAGATATTTTTATTTAGTTTAATAATCGTTCAAAATGCCAATTGGTAAGTTTAATTAATTAAATTATAATTATATACTAAATTGAACTACTAACACCAAATACATAGTTAAAAGCAAAAGAAATTATTGATAGTATATAAAGAAAATATCTACGAACGTACATATGAATGTACATATGTTTGTATACATATTTATGTACAAACATATTAAATAAAAGTTTACCTATCACATTATTATATTTCAAATAAATGGAGATTTGGCAGAATTCCAAAATGTTAAAAAAACTTAAATTTATACATACATATATACATACATATGTATATACATACATACCAACATGCTTATGTATTATGTACATATTGTTACTTAAAATGCAAAAATTCATTTTAATAAAAAAGTGCTGTTATTGAAGTAGAAAGTTGCAAATGGGTATATGTATGTATGTATTTCTAAATTTAAGACTAATGAGTGATCCATTTCACATGTCGATTTTGAATATTATTAAAGTTATTCTAATATTATTAAAGAAGTTTTTCTATGAAAGTGAATGTAGGTGTGTACGTTCATTCTTCATGGTTTTATAACTTTATGGATGCATACATGCCCGCTCAGTTGAATCCATTATTTTTTTTTTTTTTTTAGAATCACATTTTGTAAAAAAAAAACAAAATTAAATTCGATTAAAACAACAAGCAAGAATGTATTAAATAAAACCAGTATACTTTGAAATTTAATGCAAATTTAATAAATTATCTGTGTGTACAGTGAGCAGCAAAAGTCATGGCAACACGGTGCCCAAACAAAAGAACTCCAAATAAGTAAAAGAAAATTATGTTACAATAAATGGTTCGTTTAATTGTATTTTATTCATTCACTCAAGTCTAATAAAATCACATTATTAAATTAAAAATAAAAGAAGTGAAGTCAAGTAACTTAAAATAAACACTTGGAAGTAAAATTATGGCCAAGCTTTAACTCGAAATTACATATTTTTCTCAGAGAATTCAATGTCAAATTAAAGAGTGCCACTATTGTATGGGGGTACCCGGCCCTCACGTCGTAATCACCAAGCTTTGGCTTGAAAACACAAGTTTTTCTCAGTTCTTTAGTTAGACGATAATAATTTTGCTTGGGCGGTACCATGTCCACAGTTCCACTCCAGTTTGTTTTTTGCTAGACTGTGTATACGAAATTTCAGAATTCTAGCTCTTGCACTTCCTCAGACACATGATATTAATTTTTCACTTTGTGTGGGAGGTACCACGTCCACTTTTCAAATCTAGTCTTTTTTTGCTAGACTATGCGTACTGTCCAAAATTTCAACATTTTAACTATTACAGTTCCTCAAGCACATGATAAAAACTTTCATTTTGTATGGGAGGTACCACGCCCACTGTTCCAATCCGGTTAATGTGCACTGCGCACATTAATAAGAAAGTCACTTACACAAAATCTCAAGATTATATCTATTACAGATCCCAAGTTACACGATGATAAATATTTACATTGTATGGGAAGTACCACGATAATTTGAAATGTTAAAAAAAAATATGTATGTACATATATACCCTATTTTATAACCGCATATCTGGTAACAGGGAAAATTCCAGATAGATCGGTTTAGTGGTGTAGGCAGCTGGCTTTAGCTTGCCGACAAACAAACAAACACATTTTGTGCTTTATTTACAAATTAAATTAATTAATATTGAAATAGCTTTTGTATTGTAAACTAGCCAATTAGGCCCTATAGGTATGCGACACCTGTTTTGGGAATATAAGAAATAAATAGGTGTACTATTAATTAAAGAAAAAATAAAAATTAGTAGAACAATTTTAAATCAGTTCAAAAAGGAACAAATAATTAAAAATAGCCACAAAGGGCTTCTTCTGAAAAGTGAGCAAGCTACACAGTTAAAAAAATCATTTAAGCATGTGTTCATAGAAAGAAGTTTCTTTTGATAGCGCATTCGTTATCGGTGAAACATAATAGGTGTGATCCCGTACTCAACATTGGGATCCCGCGGGATCCCAATTATACCGTAAACTGTTCCCGTACTGCAAGATTGGGTAAAAAAGAGTAATTTTGAGAGAAAGTATTCTTCTTCTTGCACGAAACAGCCCAAACTTTTTCTTCGTGTTGATTGTGTAAATGCAAAACAATCAGCTGTTTGAAAGTAAATAATAAAAATGTATGTTCTTATGATCACAAAACTGTTATTTAAAAGTTTTATCATAAAAGATTATTAAATTAAACTTCTAAAATATCATGGGAAATGCCAGTACATTTAAGATATTTGTGTTTTTAAGTTTTACTATTAACTAATGCATACCAAACACATTGACATAGTGTTTTGGGTTAAAAAGTTGGTTTTTTGTGTTCCCGTACTTTCGGGCATTTTTGACTCTAAGAGAGTTTATTTTTGTTTTCTCTCATTTTACCGAACTTTTCCCTAAAAGTACGGGATCGCACCTATTATTTTCAGATTAGATTGACGTGCAGATAATTTGAGGAGTCGATTAAGAGTTAATATATATAATAGTAATCGATCAGTTTGTAGTTTACTTGAAAGGATGTACATATTCGACATCAATAATAATCTATCAAAAATCCGAGGACCTTTATCTTCATTCAGCTTCATTTAAGCACTAATTACTACCGTGTACGTAGAGAGCTATAATAGGTAGAATCTTAAAATTATGTGCAAGTAACCCCGTCATTAATGTGAATCGGCTAGAAAAAGAATGGATTTATTGAAACAGTGAGCGTGGCACCTGCCATACAAAGTGAAATAATTATTGTGTACCTAAAGAACTACAATAGGTCGAGTCTTACAATGTTGCACAAGTAACCCTTATATTAATTTGCATAGTTTAGCAGTAAACAGAGAGAATTCGAACAATGTGTGTGGTAATTTATGATGTAATAAAACGTATAGTCTTGAAATCTACTGGATTGGAAGTCTAGATTTTGTAACTCCCATACTATAATAGGTAAGGTTTTGAAAATACATGCGTCTAATCACTGTCGAACGAAAAACTGGCTGGGTTGGAATAAAGGGCGTCGTACCTCGCATGAAAAGTCAAAAATTATTGTCATCAACCTATCGAACTATAATAGAATAGATAGTGTTGAAATTTTGTACTCCAAAAATAATGTTAAATTTCAAGAAAAATTTGGTGCTTGAGACGGGAAGGGTGGGTATACTCCATACAAGATAACTGCAATAATGACACTCTCTAAATCTCTTCTGGCTTCTCTAAACGTGCGCTTTCGCGTTTAAGCTTTGCCATACCCTTACTTGAAAGTGTTCATTTTATTTTTGAGGATGGGGGAAGCGATATTTATATTTTTAATATTTGTCAAATTATACTAAAATAAGTGAAATCATTAGTTTTTATTTAAAGCAGAGCAGCATACATTTAATTTGCATTAATTTACCGGGGTACCTTAACTTTTGCCGCCCACTGCATCTATGTATATAAATATGTATATGCTGTTCTAAAGTTTCACACAAACTTTACTGATGCCTTAATATCAATTTGCAATTCTTTGTAACATTTTATTATTGTTTAGGAGCACCTTAGGAAAATCATTGACTCAGAACAAGTATTGTCAATGCCAAGTATCTATGCTAATTAAAATATTTAATCAAAAATTGCTATAAAATGACGAAACAAATAAACAAGCAAATATGTATTTTGTATGAAAATATAGACAAATGACTTAGTACATTTTAATAAGTGTACGTACATACGTACATATGCACATATTGTAAATATACTAGAACCGCCTTTCGTACTGCCGCCGTTAACTGCTTTATTAAATCTTGCCGGAGATTTCGTTGTTGTTTGTTTGTCATGTTAAAATAATAGAAGATGATGTCATTTGTTTTGTATTGATTTAGTGCTCAGAGAATATGTATTACGCGAGTGTATGATCTAAGAGCCAAATAATATAAACTTTAAATGTATGTATGTACATACATAAATACAAAAATGCAAACATACAGACATACTCCTATAAACACCTATAAGTTCATCCAAATGTTTTAATTTTAAAGTTTGAGACTGATTTGTTAATTGAAAATTAACACAAAATCGTTAAAAATTGGGTGGCAAATTGTTACAAATTGAAAATAAAGTCTTGTGTTGTTACTAAACTGCAACTAAATAATAAATAAATAAATAAATAAATAAATAAATAAATAAATAAATAAATAAAAGATATACATACCGAGTTATAATAATACCTATATTTTTCATACAACAAAATTTAAATTAAAAAATGTATTTGATGACATTGTTTCAATTGCAGAAGTAAACACTCCCGATAAATTGGAATACCAATTTTACCCGGCTTCTGATGGTGTTTTCACCTTTAAGGTTCGTTGTGCCAGTGATGCTCATTTGGCTTTAACATCTCAACCAGCAGAGGTAGATCCTATGTATGAGGTATTTTTGGGTGGCTGGAGCAATAGCAAATCGGTGATTCGAAAAAATCGTCAAAAGCCTGATGTTGTTGAAGTGCCTACAGAGGGTATTGTAAATGCTGGAGAATTCCGCGGCTTTTGGATTCGCTGGTATGACAATGTTATAACAGTTGGCCGGGAAGGGGAAGCTGCTGCTTTTATGTCCCATGAAGATCCCAACTTATTCCCTATTAACTTTGTGGGCATCTGTACTGGTTGGGGTGCCACTGGTAGTTGGTTAATTGATGGTAATTTTTTCAATACAACAAAAATTTTATGGACATCGTAGTTTATATGGATTTTTTCTTATTTACAGAACCTGCTCCATCAGCACCTACATTGGGATTCGCTGCTCCCACTGGCAGTGGGCCCGGATGTTGGGTACCTGCTGCAAATGGCGAAGTTCCTCCCAGCTCTATGGAAGGTGGCTTCGATGGTAGTGAGCAGTTATATATTGCCCGTGCTAGACATGAGGGTGATCTGATCCCTGGCAAATTGCATCCCACACATGGTGTTTGCTATATAGCTTACGGAGGTGGCGAACATGGTCACAGTGAATATGAAGTTATGTGCTCCGGTGGTGGTATGTGGGTACCAGTTACTGATGGGAACATTCCACCAAATGCTGTACCCGGTGGCGAAACCGCTGAAGGTGAACCCTTATTTATTGGACGCGCCACACACGATGGCACTGTCACTGTGGGAAAAGTTCAACCATCACATGGCTGTTGTTACCTTCCATATGGTGGTGAGGAGTTGGCCTACAAAGAATTTGAAATTTATATTTCAAACTAAACAAATCCTCATGCATAGAAATTGGTTGCAGAGCGTTATCAAATAGTAGCTACAGCCACAACAGTTCGCACTGATTAAGCACATCGAATAATATATGTATTCCTCATTCGTAGATTAAATCTGAACTAAGATATTGCAATTGTTTTCTACACATGTATATTTATATAAAATATTTTTATTAAGTTTTTTTTTGTTTTGGAAATTGTTGTCCATTTTCATTTATAGAGAATCTCGAAAATTTTCAAAAATTATTGCTTCAATAAAGTTAAATGAAAATTGTTTATATTTTTTAAATTTAGTAAATGGTTTTTTCTATAAATAATTTTTTTTGTATCTTCAAATTATATGAACTAACAATAAGTGTTCAAATATTAGGACTAAAAGTAAAAGCTAAAGTAAATAAGTAAGAGCGCTATATTCGGCCACGTCGAATCTTATATACCCTTTACCATAGTAATGCTATATATTTTGTTACCCTCTTATGCTTTTTTTTTAATAGTTTGTGTAAATATTTTTTGTAATTTTTTTTTTTAATTTTTTGTATAAATTAGGAACTTCCTGCAATCTATATTGCGTTAGATTGGTCAGAATAAAGCAAAAAAATCCTTTTAAAAAATAAATTTTTTTGTAATTTTTTTCTAAATATTCTGTGTAAATATTTTTGTAAAGATTTTTTTTAAATTATTTTTTTTTATTTTTTTGTAAAAATTAGGAATTTCCTGCAATCTATTTTGCGTTAGAAAGGTCAGTCCTTAAAAAAATATTCCTCATATTGACCCCCTCCCCCTAATGGGTCTACTACCTGCTCCTGGTTACTAGTGGGCATCCTGTGGGTCTTTTGCTACCTTTTTAAGTATTGATTTTTATAAAGGCCTTTAATACAAATCAAAACAGAAAAACCTTGCCAACCTAAAAATAAACACAAAAGCGGACCTCGCATGGGGTTATTGATCACCTGGGTCTGTATGCACTCCTCGCGATTTACCTGTCGCGGTCTAATATTTACTTAATAAAAAAAGCAAAATAGAAATCTTATTTTGGCGCCTTTGAATTTTTTCTAAATTTGAAGCTCAGACAGTACCCCATAACTGAGAGCCATAACACCATATTGGTGATTGAATTATAAAGTAGAAGTTTGCAATCTAAACTCAGCGTTTAGTTTCTGCCAATGAACCAATTAATTTGCACTGCTTTTAGCTTCATTTGACCCAATGTGACTTTTCCAGGTTAAACGTCTATTGAGATGTATGCCGAGGTATTTGACCTCTGAGTTTTGAGATATCGTCTGGTTATTGACTTGTATAGGAGGGCATTAGTGCCTACGCAGTGTGAAAGTTATAAAAATGAAATAATTTATGATTTTCATACATATTTTTCAAGTTGGAACTAATTTCTATTAATATCTCCAATTTTTTACTGTTTTCTTTTACTTTTTATTTGTTCGTTTAAGAATAATTTCGAACTAGATGTGTGAAGTAAACATGCGGAGAAAAAATAATACATGTAACCCATTATTTGTTCATAAATCGAATGACTTTTTTCACAAACTTTTTTCATTCAGTTTATAAACATCGTAATAAAAAATATGAACATCTCTGCTACGTAATACAAATCTTCTTAGTAGTTTACCTTAAACTGTAAACTGCCCTGTGTCTAAGTATCAGTTAAAGCATGCTTCAGAATTTCTCTTACTACGAGGATTCCTTACACGGGCATGTATGTACAATTAATATTTGCACGGAGTGCCTCGATAGACGGATGGGTAGCGCGCTAGTCTATCAGTCAGGAGGTTGTGGAAATCAGTTCATATTATTTATGATCAAAATTTTTTTTGCGTATTGGAAGAAGAAATGAAAATAATTTTCTTAGTGAAATAAACAAATCAATGAAACATTTTTAAAAATCATTTACAAGTTGTCATTAACAAAATATGTACATACATATATTATTAATCAAGTTTTTTGGATGTCTTTTCTTATTGGATACAATATTTTTTTATTATATACACTAGGTCTGTTCCAGGTGCATAACAAAACAGTCCGAATTAGTCCAAACGCGTTCCAGATAACAATTTTTGTGTAATTTTGAGAGAAAATGAGAGAGTAAAATTGTTCATTTCCTGTACAAAGTTGTACGAACTTTTTCTTTGGGTAAGTTTGTTTTTGTTTACATTTAAAATTAAAAAAAAAAATTAAATAAGGAAAGTAAGTTTTTATATAAAACTTATTGAAAAGCAAAATGGAAAATTTTTAAATAAAGTTTCAGGAGAACTTGCAATAGTTACTTGGCTTTCCATTTTGCAAAAAAAAAATTAAAAATAATAACTGGCTTTTACTTTTTTCAGTTTATTTTCATTAAGCGTCTAAAATCACTAAAATAAAATTAATTTGAGAAAGTAAGCAGCATTAGTATTTTAAGATGTTCAATTTTGGTTTTTTGCTTTCCAGCAACTTTGGATAACTTTGTCACATTTAGAGAGTAATTTTGTTTTTACTCTCAATAGCCCGGACTGTTTTGTTATGCACCTGGAACAGACCTACTATTAAGTTATTCGAGTAATTTAAAGACCGGTTAAGATTAGTCGACGATAATTTAAATTGCAAAATCGACTAATTGTTTACTCGTATAAAATCAAAACGCGATAAAATGGACAGCAATAGAATTGTTAACGATATTAAAAAAAAATCTTCATAAGAATCACTACTAATTGAAAAATCAGATTTAAAACAAGTCCAGTCTAAATCACCTCTAGAGCCCCAAAATAACTTAAATAGGAAAGTTAATAAAATATTTATTGTATTGAAATCATCAAGAATAATTAATTCATTCGAGTATTAAAATTATCTTTAAAGCCATGAGAAACGTTTGCCCCAAATTTAAAATTAAATATAAATAATATAATGTAATTTGAATTTGATAGGGTTTCGATAAAAATTTAGTAGTTAAGTAGTGTATATTCATTCAACATAAAAATTTTCATTTTCGTTCACTAAATTTTTGCCCAGAAAACAAGAACCAAAAAAACTATTATAAAAAAGCATCAATCAAATTAAAATATTAAAACAAATTATTAATAAAAGGTGCGATCCCGTACTCAACATTGAGAGCCCTCGGGATCCCAATTATACCGAAAACTGTTCCCGTACTGCAATATTGGGTAAAAGATAGTAATTTTGAGAGATAGTATTCTTCTTCTTGCACGAAACAGCCCAAACTTTCTATTTGGGCTGATTGTGAAAATACAAAACAATCAATTATTTGAAAATTAACAAACAAAATTAAAAACAATAAATGTTTTTATGCTCACAAAAACTATTATTTAAAAGTTTTATTATAAAAGATTAGAAAAAAATGTCATGTATACAAAATATTTGTGTTTTGAATTTTTATTATGTGCGAATGCATTCAAAACACTTCGACATCACATTTTGGGATATTAAGTTGGTTTTTTAGTGTTCCAGTACTTTTGGGCATTTTTGTTTCTAAGAGAGTTTATTTTGGTGTCTCTCATTTTACCGAACTTTTACCAAAAAGTGCGGGATCGCACCTAATATTATTAATAATAATATTACAACAGAAATTATTAATTCTTAACTTACCGATTCAGTCATCATTGCTTCTGATTTCACTTAAATAAAATATTCAGCAATCTGATTAACAACATCGACATTTTAGCGGATATATTCTTTGTCCTCATTTTGACAATTTCTTTTATTTTTGAAAATAAATAATTTAATTATAAATTGCAATTTGTTATGCTTATTATTACATTTTATTTTTCTCCTAACAGGTATGCGATGGAAATCGATTTTAAAATGGAACGATTTAAAACCGAAAAACGTTTGTGATGTGCTTATTATTTCCATTTTGTATGGGTACAAATTTTTCAAAACTTTTAACATTAGTTTTTAAATTTTTTTTAGTTCGAATTTTATCTTATGATGTGCATTTTTAGTTAGAATATTTTCGAGATTATTTATAATTTCGAAATCGATCGATTTCCATAACATGCCATACAGCATACAAATTTATCATGTATTTTTTCATAACTTGTATATCAGATCGAATTACATAAAAGGTATTTTGTTGCCACTCTTTAAAAAATGCTTTCCATAATATTTTGCGTCTAGTGATGACAGTTGGAAAGCTTGACGGTATTTCTTTAATGGATATTTTGGAAAAACACTTTTATTAAAAACTCTCGCATTGGTCACCATTAAATGCGGTTTCGAAAAAACCTTTCAAATGGTATCACATGCTTTAAATGTGATGTGGGATGAAAATAATGCCCCTATTACGGTTTACAACTCAACTCAGTTGAGTTGTCTAAAAAACAACTTAAAGACAACTGCTACCGATGAGTTGTAATTTGAAACAACTGCTACTGATGAGTTGTAATTTTTTTTTTTTCAACTTTTGTTAACCGAACTAACACAGGGTAGTAAACGGTGAAGCTACAACAAAGTTATAACACAATTTAAAATCATCTTAAACATTTTTGACAAGTTGAGTTGTAATTGATAATCAATCACTAGACTCGAAAAAAAAATTTGGTAAATCTTAAAACAAATAAATTTAGATTGAATAAACCAACAAAAGCACTTTGTTTATTTTAATACAAAATGAGTCAGTCGGTCGACTTAATGTACATACATATGTTTTAAGTTCATTTTATTATTTTATTTTGTTTAACAGTGTCTTTAAATAATTAAGTACGTAAGTAATGTTATCTGTTATGTATCTATGTATGTGTGTTTGTTTCTTTGCATGTTTGCATGTATGTATTATTATTAATAATCGCCTACCAATTTAATGTAAACAAAAAATATATACACAAGTATAAACATGCTTATGAAATTCCATATTTACGATATTAAGTATATGAACACATACACACATACTTATTTATAAAAATTATTTTTCGTGTTTCTCGGAAGCGTTGTGAATTTGCAATTTTAAAAACAAACTTTAATGATGAATTACAACAATTTCATGTATGTTTTATTTTAAAGAGGGATAAAAGGGAGTTCAACTTTTAGATCATGACTCTTTTTATAAATATTTCTCTATTACATTTTTTTATATTTTTAATACAAATTTTGTCTAGTACATACATACATATATTTTTTTTTTTTTTTTGCAAAAATCCTATCATATACATTTGTATTTATATGTTTAAATAGAAGTAAATGTTCTTCTGGAAAACTCTTGTTTGACAAGATTAAGCATAGAGTTTTTAATAAATTAAAGAAAAAAATAAGTTTTACTTTTTTTCATCAAGTAATAAATAATTCCGATATACATATATACATAATGGGCACGTTCATAAGACGTAACTGTTGCGCAACGGTTGAGTATTTGTCTTAAAAACGGTTTGTTGACTAGTTACGCTCAATCAATACTTGGGTATATTTTGTATCATAAAATATTTTAGCTTAAATAGCTAATAGAAGAGAGTTATACCGTTTCTTATCCATAATTTTCAGCTAAAGTAATTAATTTAGTTAATTTAAATTATTTCTTTTGTTCCTCTTTAATTTTTTTTCATTTGTTTACATTTATCAGCTCTTCTTTTTGCAGTATATTTCTCAAGCCCTTTCTAAGACGTAACTGTTGAGCTCAACATTTGGCAACAGTTTCGTAGCAGTTGAGCTCAACAGTTACATCATATGAACGTCCCCAATATAGTTTTGCCTATCGAATTTTTAAAACTAATATATTTTTAAGATACTTATTTCATTAATTTATAAATAATAAAATATTTTTTTCTAAAAGGAATTAAATAAAATACGATATTAGCATTATAAATAGTTATTATGTTTTGTTTATATAATAGTGTTCTCAGTATCTACTTCATCAACTCAGTTAAATAGTATACGATTCTAAATGAATGCATATGTATGTATGTATGTATGTATGTATGTAAATGTAAATATTATTAAGTAAATTTGTATATGTTAATAATAATAAAATTGTATATTTAAGTATACATATGAACCAAGTTACCAAAAAATTTATAAAATTTTCAGTTTTTTTAATTTTAATTTATATATGTATGTATATATAAAAAACAGTAAACAAGGAATTAGTTATTTTGAGTATGTAAAGACCACTGGGCGAACTGTTCCTGCCATTGACTGCTGGATGGATTAGTCTGTAATACAAAAGAGCAATAACTAGTTATTTACGATTTGTACATTAAGTCATGCAATAAATAAACATTAACATTTACGGACAAATAAATAAAAATTAAATTCGTCCCAAACACTAATTGTGTTTTGCACTTGCAATATAATTGTGCAATCTTTCATATTGTAGTATGTCCTATTTGTTTATTGTCATATTATAAGGTAGCACAATATGCTGATAAAAATCAAGTCTTTCAATATTAATTGCACAACCTAGACAAGTAAAATATGTTTATTGTGTAATGTGTTGGCAACATTGTTCGTTGTTTACGCTTACTTTTTTATTGTGAAAAAGTTGAAACACATTTTCATTAGAAATTGTTGGGTCGCTTATTAAATGGTATAGGAAAAAACAGAAATAATACGTTGAAGCGTTTAACCAAAGCTAAGTAGAGAAAATGAATTTACTAGTGTATTTTCGTATTTTCACCTAACAAGTGCTTTTATGCTTCTAATTCCAAAAAGATCGTTAATATAAATATATTTAAATTTTCCAATATAATTAAAAAAAAAACCTCAAACTAAATAAATAAATATTTGTGAATGTTACAATCGTACTTGACTTGCTGTTTTAATCTGCAAGTACGTCTTAATTGCACAATAAATATTTTAACGAATTTAATGGCTTCAATGTTAAATAAATAAATAGATCTGAAAATAGACTGAGAGTTTCTTTCTAACATTTTTCACCACACCTGTCCAGTTATTGTCCGAATTGGGTTAATCATTTGTAGTTTTATTGAAAAATACACGATTCAGAAATCAGAAATCAAACCTACACCCAATTCTCTACTCTATGCTTACATTTTTTAGAGACAAATAATTTTCTTGGAATACTAGAATATGAAAAATTATTTGTTTGTCCATACAAGCATGTTTTAGTAACAAAAACTTTACCTTATCCGTCCAATCGATAGATTGTTGGTCATCAATATCTGTAAGATGCATTAAAAAGTTTCATGTAAAGCAAATAAATTTTGAAACAATAGATAGTAAAGGGGGGGAGTATTTATGATACGATTACGATAGAAATTACAGCGGTTAAACGTACACGCCGAACTTATCTAAGCATTTTATGACAAATACATGTAATAACAAATAAACAAAAAACTTTTCTATTTAACACAAAAGAAAATGTAAGAAATATTTTAATTTCCGATTGTCAATTATTTACAGAATTTAGAAAAAAATCAAGTTAAATTTCTTTTAAACGGCAGTTATTGTACTGGAGTACAGTAACATAAAAAGAAAATTGCAGCAAATCAACAAATTATGCAAGTACACACATATGTACATATGTAAGTATGTATGTATATGCATGTATGCATATGTATTTAAAATAAATATGTAGAAATTTTTGCAAATTTAAATTTGTTCGAAGGAACATTTTTGTACAAATAAAAAATAAAAATTAACGCTGCACGCAAGAACTTTCTAAAGGAATTTTTAATAGTTTGGCTAGGCTAGACTAGGCTAGGCAGGATTTCAGTTCGAAAGTATTTAAAATAGACGACAAAAACAAAACAAAAAAATTTAATTTCAAAGAATGGAATATTTGAGAAGCGCGTTTATGAAATATTTAACTTCTAGCTATCTAATGATTTAGCAATGTTGACGATACACCATTCCAATTTGAATCATCTGTTAGTAAACAATTTGTTTCAAGTGTATACACATACAAATACACACACATATACCATTACCTAAAACGCAAAAAGAACATGTTTACATGTTTACAAAATTACATTGTTCCTGCAGTAGCGAGCAAAAAATGCAACGCTGTATCATATGATATTAGGATGTATCTGTTTTCAAATAAATGTATCCAACATAATTCTTCTATTTGCAGTTAAATCTTTTATTTTAGTATATAACAAATTGTTGTAGTTTCTGTTGCAAGAAGTTTAATATTGACATCTAGTGTTCTATTTACGTACTTTATAATAATAATGATTTTGACAATGTTCTGGGCAGGGTTCAGAATTTTTATAATTTTTTCACGGTCATAAATGAACAACAAAAAGAATATCCGTATTATTCATACGTGATAAGTAATGATTTAGCTCATTCTTTTGCACAAATGTTTGGACATTTTTTTTCATTTATGAGTGTTCAAATATGAAATTTCTCATAAATGAGATTTGTTACTGCAAACGCCGGTAGTTGCACATTACAAAATGTGTGCATATATATACACACATACATACATTTATGCGAATGCTTAATGCAACTTTTTTCTACATCTTTTCATTTATGAAAAATTAACAAAATTATATATTCTTGTATATGAGCACTTGCGTGAAAAACAATATATTTTTTCATTTATTCACTTTTGAATAAATCATCTCACGCATAAATGAACAACCACAAAATTTGTTTAATCTCTCACGCATGTATGAAAAAATTCAGAAAAAAAAAACTAAAATGTACCCACTCACACATGATTGCGCAGTGAGTAAGTATTTCGGTACTCTGGGTAATTAAAGTTTTAGCTTCAATTAACCGTTTTATGAGTTCTAACACAATTTATGTCTCAGAAAATACTTTTGAATACATTAAGTTTATGAAACACAGATCAAAGATGCATTCACCCACCCAACAATCTTTCGATACTATAAAAAAGTTTTGGGAATCTACGAACTTTTTGCATTTTAGGTGACAATATTTATTAGAAATATTCAAAGATGTTATGGTGTATTGAAGGAAATAATTATGATAACAATAATTGTACCTGAGGGATTTGTTTCAAAAAAGTATTTCTAGGAGTAACAGTAACAGTAAAAACAACGACAATAATAACATTGACTTTTGTTATAAACTCAAACTATATTTCATAATGTGGGCGTGCATAATTAACTGCAATTCATCGATTGTCTCACCGATTTCATGCAGTAGAGGAAAACCAGCATCCGGGTCATCAATAAGAATTTCGGGATAGTTTTTATAACCCATTATACGATTAATGTTAGCCTGTTCTTCGGCAATATCAATATCAGAATCTAATTCAATGTCTGTATCATTTACAAGATGAAACTCAATTACATCGTCGTGATCGCGGTCGTGGTTGCCTTTGTCGTGCTGAGAATTTAAAAATCGTTCGTATTGTTGTTGAAGACTTAAAACACCACTATCATCAAGATTTAGACGACCAAAGCTGAAATCCATGTCGAAATTATCATACTCTTCATCTTCCTCCTCTGATTCGCCACCTTCTATATAACGTATGTCTATGTAGTGCATTAAATATTAATTTTACATGGGTACATAATACAAATATTGAGAATATGTAATTTATATTAATTGATAATTGTGTAACTTTGAATATTTGAATTCGAATTTGAATAGATGGTCAGAGCCATAAGACATAAAACTAACAATTACATTGTTTATGCTTCGAACTTCTATTTGGAAAGTAATCTAAAAATTATAAGCAAAGACAAAAACAAAAACAAAATATATAATTAACAATTCAATTTACATTTTCAGCATTCGTTTAAACCAATGAAGAGGTGTTACTCTCCTCATTATCCCTCATTATTGAGCAAAAAATATTGGTTAGAAGAAGACTTTACCCAGCAAAAACTTTTTAGTTTTTCCATTAGCTAGTCATCATTATTTTCTGCTGGGTTGGACACTGAATGCTCATTTCACCACTTTGCATTGCTTCCGAACATTCAGACCACAGACAAACTTAAAAGCCAATTGAATTGTTGGTAAATTCAACATTCGCTAGTAGTTCATTTATTCTTTACAACGTCAGTGAAGTTGTTGCTGGGTTGTTTAAAATGAATTGTTAATGGCAGGCTGTCAGATACACTTACCTAAAGGCAAAATAAAACGGGCCTGTGAAGCTTTAATCGCTTGCTCTGCAAAGACATACATACACATATGTAGATTTAACAACACATAAAAACACCTACACAAATGTAGCTGACCGTACAATTTTAAGGATTTGTTTTTATTTTTGATGTAATTTTTAATTGTTTTGAAGCCTACAATAGATCAAAGCGTTGCGTAGTTAAACTTGTGTGCATCTGTCTGTGCAGATGCACTTTAAGATAGCAGATAGCAGTCTCTCTAATACTTAGCATAGAGCAAATACATATTTATACATACTATTTATTATACATACACTATGATATTAAAGCAATTTTAAACCAAATTTATCTCAATGAAACAGAACAATGACACCGAAAACATACAACTGCAGAATAGAAGAAAATTATTAAATCAAGATTTACCTGTATTTAAGTCATTAAGAAGAGTCGATAAAGAATGGGAACCAGAATCAAAAATCTCTTCGCTAAGTTCATAATTTGAATTTGGAAAACAGTCTGCTGATTTGGCTGATTTCAAATAATAATTATTTGTTAAGTTTGCATTTTAAATAGACCAAATATTCCATTTAAAACATTGTCTAAATTTCGATATGTAATAATCGGGCATGCCGATTATTCCGTACCCACTACCAAACTACATACTATGTACGTAATATTTTTATTTCAAAAACTTATAACTCCTATAAATTTCAAAAACCATTTTTCAGAGAAGGGTCGTACCGTACCGTACCACCGCAATCTTATTTATTTATTTTAAATAACCTATCCTCTTGGCCATAATCGGTTTTAGTATGTAATCAAATTTTTAAAATTCCTTTTTTATTTGCATTATTTCTTATTATTGCGGTCATAGTAACACATCTGTGAATATTTCAAGTAGTCTACCTATTACGGGTTAATCGGCATGTGACTGACGGAGAGAAATCTGCGCGATCTTAAGGACCATATGACATGTTTTTTTTTAAATATGACTTTTAACTGTGTGAGTCATATTTAATTCCCCACATGACATATACATATGTACGTGTTTTGCAGGGGGAAATCTGAGATGTCATATGTAAAAAACAACTCGTGTATATGTGGCATTAATTGGGTAACGTTTTTACTCTTTGGGTACGGCAGCACCCCATATAATTATTTTTGGTGTTGGGTATTAAACAAGATGCTTCATTGATACAGAGTTGTTTATATTAAACGCATATAAATTGTGTTCCGAAATTACGCTAGATTATATTTTGACGCTAGATAATAATTTGTTGGGTAATGTGTCGTTAGTATTACACGAGAGAACGTGTTTTCATTGTTAATATTGTTAATATAACTAGATCTGCCCGCCACGTCAAAGAGGCCCTGACAATATTTTATTCGATTTTGCTTTGAAAATAATCCACACCAAATTTTGAGACTCTTACTAAAAATTTATATGAAATTCTAAAATTATTATGGTAAATAGTAAAACCACTTTTATAGGAAAATAGTATTATGAAAATAAAAGTATAGTACAAATTTATAAAATTCTGGGTAGGGCAACAGCAAGTCTGAAGGGAGAGTTGCCTTCCTACGCCAATGATGCGAACACAGACAGACAGACAACAATTTTAAAAAATTGCTGTTTATATTCCATTTTGATTACTATCTGCAAAAGCAAAAAATTTAAAAAAAATATTTCATGCACAGAAATGGTCCTGTTACAGTTTTATCATATGTATATATGAAAGCTGGGCAGCCTCTTTTTTTAAGCCAAATATCCATTTAAAACTTAGAATCACATTTTCATCCGGATAACCTTGTTAATCGTACAAGTTTCCGCAATTGTGGTTTAAAGAACCCACAAGTGATTGTCGAAAAACAAATGTGTCCATAACGTGTTACTTATTAGTGCGGATTAAATCATACACTTCTTTGAAAATGACACAAGCAAGCAGTGCTTTTTACTGAATATAAATACCGCCGATACATAATAAAGAAGTAATTTCTGTTTTAATTGGGCGAAGATTTAATTTTAGGCCAAGCAAACGAATTCAAAAGAAAACGTGATCAAACATTTTTAGAGCCTTATTTACACACGATTTACGGACAATTAAAAAAATGCCTGCTATTTTCGGACACACTAAGTATATACATACATACATAATTCTCAGATAAACAGCTCTGCTTCAGTAACAACTTGAACTTGACAGCTATAGATAAAATGATTTATTTTAACTGTAAAAATTATAATACTCACTACCAGTTCCATTAGTGCTAAAAGGACCGCGAACATCACCAATTTGTGGACTAATATGATCCATTTGATTTGGATTAAATGACCCTTGATTTATCGAAGAATTTTGTTGAACACGCAACACATTTCCAGTGCCCATTAATGAGTGTGAAGACGATTGGGTATGAATGGATCCAATTGGAGAAGTACCCAAAGTGTTTATGCAACCACTTCCTCCACTGCCCACGCCTGAATGACTGCCGCCTGGCATGGGAGGCGATTTACCAGAACGAGGGCTAGAATTTGGCGTTGATCTTGGCGAAGAAGTTTGCTGACTCTTTAACATTCGCATAAGACCCTCCAGCTGTTCCATTAACTGACGCCGTGAGTCCTGCAACGCCCCCAAATGTCCTTCGAGTTCGCCTTTGCGCTGACGCAATGCACGCAATTCACTAATAAGAGCTGGATTTTCAGGTGTCATCTGTTCTGCTTCCTGCTGTCGCCTTAGTCTCGCAATTTCCCGCATAATTTCTTTATTTTTTGACTCCAACTGCGTTATAAGCTCCCGCTGAGCGCGAGAGTTATCTGAACTAATGGGGTGTTGATTGTCGGTATTGGTTGCACTGCTACTAGGCTGCAGAGAAGAATGACATACATGTTAAAAATGGATAATTATATAATATGTTAAGACAACTTCTTACTGCGCGATTTTCTTGAGCAAGTCTCGCTGCATAACGGGCTATCAAACGATGTTCTTCGTCGTTTGCTGATGCTGCTGCAACCCGCGATGAAGAAATACCATTTGCACTGTCGATACTGCGCCCAGTGGCCCGCGAATCGATTGTACTAGATCGATCAAACATAAGGCCACTGGGTAGACCACCGGCCCCACCTCCTGGTATGGCACCACCTAAGCCATGGAGCATTGTCGGATCAGCGAAACCATTATGAGAAGGCAGTGGGGAAGGTGGAACAATATGTGACAGATTCAGAGTCTTCTCTGGCTGTTCAGGAAATCGTGGCAACACTTGAGTCGTCTTTTCGGGCACACATCGGAAACTTTTGCGCAACGAATGGCCAATCTGTTTACTGGGCGATTTATAACTTGAGTATTCCTTGACTTCGTGATCGTTTTGATGGTTCAGTGATGTCTTGCCATGCCAAAAGCATTCCTGGCACAGTTGGTAGGCGTGACACCGCTGACAACGGTAACGAAAGCCAGTGAAGTTTTCCTTATGACAGACAGAGCAGATTGTCGGATGAACAATCGTTTCAACTGTAGCCAATCGATGCAGCAAAGGTAACCATACTAGACACGATGGGCCAGGTTCAGACATAAGTGTTGCCATGAAATCATTAACAGTGACCTTATTTTCGGAAGAGAAAATCTCTTCTTCCAATCCCTCTTTATAATGAAATGTAGGAGACTCGTACACTGCCGCTGGCAAAGCAAGTACCTCCCTTAAAAATTCACCCAATTTCCAGCTAACCAACTGGCCTGCACCATCCGAGATCTGTGAAAACATATCTAAAACACAACCATAAACAGCATTACTGTCAAACGCTCCTTTGCACATTCATATATACGAACACGAGTATATCAACTAAATTTTAAACTCACATCTTAACTTATCCACCAACTTGCCGGAGCACATCGTAGCCAAAGCAACTTTTATAGAGAACACCCGTATTTTTCCAGAGTTGTCACTATCAAATGTTACTTCAATTTAACAAATGATTGGAAAGATACCAATAAAATGTAAACATTTACCTGGTATAAGCTGCTAGCAACCAATTCAATAACAATCCAGCCTTCGAATCAACTGGAACTTGCTGCGCTGTGGGTAAACGCTTATTCAGATTATGATACAGCGATGAAACTAATGTCTCCAAGCGGGCCACACTAACATCACTTTGTGGTTCCAAAGTGTTTAGACCATTTTCACGAAAAGCTTCAATAACATTCCATATGTCCACTAAATGCAAATTTGTCGACTTTTGAATGTAACGCAATTTGGAAGCTGTACGATATGAGGCAAAACGTATCGAATCGAACGTTTGTAAACGTAAATCTTGCAACAAGGCAACTCTTGGTTCCAGTTCCATCATAATGACTAATTTGTAATCTGAAATAATAATATTGTTTAAAATTAAATTAGTTATACCTTGTAAGAGACATAGAATTTTTTAAATTAACTTCCAATTCCATCGATATAATTTTTAATCCGGTTTCCTTAAAATAACTAACATTTAAAAATCTAACTATTTCACAGTTTTTTCTGGAACCTTCGCAACATCCTGAGATTGTAGTTAATTTTTATATGCAGATGTACCCTTTTAATGGAATGAACAGCAAAAAAAGATGAGTTTGTTATCGATATTTTGGGCAAGAAATAAAGACTGAACAAATTTACTCAATTTACAAGTACCAACGCATCGACTTTACCATTCCTGGTGCTATTAGAAAAATTTTATATAGAAAAAATCAACACTATTTTTTAAACTATTGTAGAATCCAAAAACTTAGTTGTGAATTGAACAAATATTTTTATTAAACAAATAATTCAATCAATGAATTATTTAACTAAATTTTAATCTGAAATCAATTAAAAACTTTAATTGGTGAAAATATTTTTTTCAGTGAATAGATATTAAAAATAAATTTTTTTTATATGAAGTTTGACTTTTATCAATACATATCGATGGCTCGTGAAGACGGGGTATTAATGTAGGGAAAATATCGAAGCAAACGATTCCCTTCCGTCATCAATAATTATAGGCAACCGATTTGTAACTTTACTCTTGACTTTAGTGATTTCAGACGGTCGACTGGTAACTGTCGGCTTACTTTCTCATCAAGTAGTCTCTAGTTATTGCTAGCATTTGTCCGAGGTTCTGGTCCCTCTGTTGTTGAAACATTTCAATGTCTGCATCATTTTTTATGACTTTTTACAAATTTTTTATGTATATATGTATGTATGTAGTTTGACACCATTCCACAAGAAAAACTGAAACGAAAATTTTTATGCCTAGCCTATAATTTCTAGAAAAATTTCTTTGAGTTTATTCACGAAAATCACAGACTTTTATTTTTTGTTTTAACCACAAACTAGTGGTTTTAACTTTAAAGAATTTGCGAAAAATATTTATTACTTTTATTTAAAATTTACACTTTCTGAGTTATCCTTAATCTTCCTCTCAAACTGCATAACAAGTTCAGTCAATATTTTTTTAACAACGTGATTATTATTGTCTAATTCACAATTGAAATTGTTATTCTTTGCACTGTTAAACTATGAACAATTTCCATTTCACTATTGTTATTTCAAAATGTTAACATTTCTGTTTAATCTTTGTTTCGGTATTAAAAAAGTATTAATTTAGGGGATTTAAGAAATACTCGTACATAAATATTTTTGTTCTTTCGTTTAAGTACCATTTATGCCTTTGTACACCACTTGATAAACACGAAAAATACTCGTAATACCACAGCTTGTATGGAAAAAAAATATAAAATGATAAAAATATTTATAATCCAATTATATTTGCATGCATATGTACATATGTATGTATGTTCTGGGACACATCCCTGCCAGCATTTTCTATCGAAGAAGTTACTAATCTTTGTCATATGGCATAGAAAATTGAACGACGTCATTAAAACTCTTATTAACAGTGGGTTTCTATTGCGTAAATAATAGTATTGAGTAATAATGAGTACCCAATTGATAAATATTGAGTAATTAAAAGTAGCAGAAATTGCCAGCACTACTTTTTAGCGCCTTCTACAAGTATTAAAATAGAGTAATCTAAAAGTATCGATAACGCTTCTTTCTGTATGTAATAAACTGTTGCATGAGCAAGCTCATTAACTCATGAGCAAGTGGTCTTACTCGAACATAAACTACCTTACTGCACACGTGGCTACTCATTCCGTATTATAAGTGACCTAACCTCTGATCGTATCATAAACGCAATGAGCTGACCGTGTAAAACTAACTTTCTATACTAGTGAGCTTCGTGTTTACTCGTCCCATGTACGAAACACTCAGTTAGTTTTGTTTATTAGTCGTGTAGAGCTTTTAGATAAGGCTTAGTTAGTGTCAGAGATTTTGTTTTTTGTATTTCTAAAAAAATTAAGACCTTATAGACTAACCTATATAAGCGCGCAAGGCGTAGCGCTAGTTTTAAGCAAACCTAAATAAGATCGTTACGCTCTGTAATGAACATTAATGTTAACTTTTTTTGTTTAATAAAATCTTTAACTTTTTTTGTTTAATAAAATCTAACAAATTTAAACGTAAAATAGAGATAAAATCGCTAGATTAAGCAGAAAGTAGCTAAAATGCCATCACTTTTACACAAAAACTAAACAATAGGTCTGTTCCAGGTGCATAACAAAACAGTCCGGACTATTGAGAGTAACAACAAAATTACTCTCTAAATGTGACAAAGACATATGTTTATTGCAGAGTTTTACTATTTCTCGCTGCGAGTTTACATTATATGAAAGTAGTACCTTAAACTCGTCCAAGTTCATTATTATTATTCAAACTTGCTTATGGAAACTCTGCTAACTGATCGCATTTAGCTCGCTGGTCTTCGGTGTTTATTATTGACCACCCGTTGTTGCACGTGTGCCATAAACAGACATGAATTTAATGTAAATTATAATGAGCGTCTTACGAGCTTCGTTTTTTGTGCTCATGTGGTGATTTAGAATGTAACGAAATATTGTTTTTTTTTTAGAGTCGAAAAAAATGTTTTTGATAGTCTTTCAAACAACTTTAAACAGCTTATGTACTTATGTATATATTTCAAACAGGGACGAAAAAGAATAATCTATACATATAATACAACTGTACATGAAATATTTTATGAAAATTTTGGAGCAGTTAGTGATCAAAATGGAATACAAAACAACCTGTCGCATCCCGTAAAAACTACTGGATGAATATAATAAAATTCTGTGAAGAGGGACCTTAGTATATTGGTTCAAATATAGCAGAAAAATTAGTAAAAGTACTCAATTTTAGCGATTTGAAATTTTATTAGTCGAACTATTTACATATGACTATTTACATAAGACTAAGTTCGTTTTTTTCCTTCTAAGAATAATTTGAATTATATTAAATATTAAAGAATAATTGGGAAAGATTGTCTAGAAAATGTGCATACCGCTCTGCTGACTTAAAATTAAATTTTCCCAATTTTTCTTTAATATTATCACCTAATTTGCAATTTAAATTATTCTTTCTTAGAGAGAATAAAACGAACTTAAGCTTGAATACAAATTTTCATATTATATATAATTTTAGAATTTAAAAAAAAAAACTAAATCTTGAGTGATTACACAGGGATAGGTACCTCTATATAAAGTAAATACATAAACCATATTTGAAGTACTATAGAAGTAAGAGTCTTAAAAATTGGTGTAGATTATTTTCAATGCAAAATCGAACAAAATTTGGTAAAAGGGAACTTTCAAAATAGTTGTATTTGTAATATATTAATAATAGCAACAATTATAATAAGTTTATCTTACCATATCTCTTCTTAAAGGCAATATAGTAATATCTCTCTGCTGTTGAAGTTTTCAAAATGTATGCTTCAGCGTTATGGTACGATTGGATAAAAATATTTCTGTATAACTTCGGTATAAATTGAGTTATAATTATAAAATTTATAAAGAAGGTACAAATAGACAAACACTTGTGCCCTTATACAAAAGAAATGAAGTCTATTTGAAGTGTACTTTAAGACAAAATTTTTATATAAAATTGGAAACAAAGTAGATTTAGATGTAGACTTAATTTTTTTGATAAGAGAATTATTCATAGATTACACAGCATTTCAAAGTATAGATTTTTTGATACATGACTATGTGGCATTAGAGGAGCGATATGTCCTGATCGATGTGTTTTTAGTAGTACCACATGCACATTTTTTTTTAATTTTTTAAATAACCACCTTTTTGAAAAGACACTTTTACGGATAATTTTGTTATTATTTTCAATTTTATTACTTTAATTTATATTTTTGTAACTTAAATCCCTTGTTTAAAAAATTTAGTTTTTGATCTATAGAAGTAACGAAGAAGTGAGTCTTTTTCTCTAAAAAGGATCTCCATAATGCTGGCAGGGTTTATACACTTGTATTATAATTATAATATACATACAAACTAACGTATGTAGACAGTACGTAACATATCTAAGTTTTTAAATTCTTTGGAAAGGATTAAGAATTGCTCATGTCTTATGCAGTTTTAATTTTTACCAATTAATCACCAGAAAACGTTAAGAAATAGTACACAGTTTTAATATATTGGAAACATCTTTAGAAATATTAGCACGTGCCCGTATAAACAGCTTGAGCGCCAAAAACTTTGTACGATGTCAGATTTTATGTTTGAATGCCGAAACGCGTGAGCCACTTGCAATACGTTGTAAAGGCCGAATTTTACTACGGCTTCTTCTTCTTAAGGAGGTTTCATAAAATAAATTTGTATTCTTTATCGGTCAAAGAAGAAAACATAATTAAGAACTGTTGCATAAATACAATTATAAGTAAGTTAAATAAATATGGTATTTCAAGTATTTATACGAAATCTATATATAGAAAATAAGGGTTGTTTGCTTGTTTGTTTGTTTGTTTGTTTGTTTCAAAGCTACATAATTATAACAACCGATAATTCTGACAATGTTATTTTAGCTTACTAACTATCTGAAATAAGCGAAATGGTTTGTTTTTTAATATTTTAGTAGGCGTGAGTGACACTTCCAATAGAAGAATTTATGGTCATGTGGAGTCTTAAAATTTTATGGAAGTCAAATTTTCATCAACTCGCTGCAGCCCGATAAGCTTGGCTACCACCATTGTTACTAAATAAACAAATTATATATTGAATATTTAAAATTTTATCAGTCGAACTATTTATTCTGTCTACGTTCGCATCACATAAAACCCACTTGATTGGATTTTAACAAAATTTTGTGAGGAGGTAACCTAGTATCCTAGCCTAGTATCTACGCCGATTTTTTTAACCGAATTAAAGGTACTGCATACTTTAAGGCATCTATTATTTTGAAAGTGGGATATTTTAAACACGGTTGTGCAACAGATAGCGCTGTTTTTAAAAAATGACAAAATATGAATTGAAAGCGGGATATTTTAAACACTGTTTCGCAACAGATAGCGCTGTTTTAAAATAATGACAAAATATGAATTATTTACTGCCAAATAGCGAATTGAATAAAATTTGTATTTATTTATTTATTGCAAATTCAGTAGTAGAATAAGTCGTATAGGCCAATAAAACTATATTACAAAGAAAATCCTAAATAATACTTAAACTAATAATAAAAGTTCACACATATAAAAATATATAAAACTCCAACAATTGGCGCCCCAGCCGAAATAAAAATTATAATAAATATAGTAAAATATATCTGGAGTAGCATACACTCAACTTTACCATACCCAATGGAAACAGACATTTTTATGGATATATTACATGATGAATATAAGTTCACAGTATATTCGAATCGAAAAGTAAGCTAACCCAATTTTTCCCAAAAATTTTCTATAAAATTTTTCCCAAAAATTTTTCCCAAAAATTTTCTATAAAATTTTTCCCAAAAATTTTCTATAAAATTTTTCCCAAAAATTTTCTATAAAATTTTTCCCAAAAATTTTCTATAAAATTTTTCCCAAAAATTTTCTATAAAATTTTTCCCAAAAATTTTCTATAAAATTTTTCCCAAAAATTTTCTATAAAATTTTTCCCAAAAATTTTCTATAAAATTTTTCCCAAAAATTTTCTATAAAATTTTTCCCAAAAATTTTCTATAAAATTTTTCCCAAAAATTTTCTATAAAATTTTTCCCAAAAATTTTCTATAAAATTTTTCCCAAAAATTTTCTATAAAATTTTTCCCAAAAATTTTCTATAAAATTTTTCCCAAAAATTTTCTATAAAATTTTTCCCAAAAATTTTCTATAAAATTTTTCCCAAAAATTTTCTATAAAATTTTTGCAAAAAATTTTCTATAAAATTTTTGCAAAAAATTTTCTATAAAATTTTTGCAAAAAATTTTCTATAAAATTTTTGCAAAAAATTTTCTATAAAATTTTTGCAAAAAATTTTCTATAAAATTTTTGCAAAAAATTTTCTATAAAATTTTTGCAAAAAATTTTCTATAAAATTTTTGCAAAAAATTTTCTATAAAATTTTTGCAAAAAATTTTCTATAAAATTTTTGCAAAAAATTTTCTATAAAATTTTTGCAAAAAATTTTCTATAAAATTTTTGCAAAAAATTTTCTATAAAATTTTTGCAAAAAATTTTCTATAAAATTTTTGCAAAAAATTTTCTATAAAATTTTTGCAAAAAATTTTCTATAAAATTTTTGCAAAAAATTTTCTATAAAATTTTTGCAAAAAATTTTCTATAAAATTTTTGCAAAAAATTTTCTATAAAATTTTTGCAAAAAATTTTCTATAAAATTTTTGCAAAAAATTTTCTATAAAATTTTTGCAAAAAATTTTCTATAAAATTTTTGCAAAAAATTTTCTATAAAATTTTTGCAAAAAATTTTCTATAAAATTTTTGCAAAAAATTTTCTATAAAATTTTTGCAAAAAATTTTCTATAAAATTTTTGCAAAAAATTTTCTATAAAATTTTTGCAAAAAATTTTCTATAAAATTTTTGCAAAAAATTTTCTATAAAATTTTTGCAAAAAATTTTCTATAAAATTTTTCCCAAAAATTTTCTATAAAATTTTTCCCAAAAATTTTCTATAAAATTTTTCCCAAAAATTTTCTATAAAATTTTTCCCAAAAATTTTCTATAAAATTTTTCCCAAACATTTTCTATAAAATTTTTGCAAAAAATTTTCTATAAAATTTTTGCAAAAAATTTTCTATAAAATTTTTGCAAAAAATTTTCTATAAAATTTTTGCAAAAAATTTTCTATAAAATTTTTGCAAAAAATTTTCTATAAAATTTTTGCAAAAAATTTTCTATAAAATTTTTGCAAAAAATTTTCTATAAAATTTTTGCAAAAAATTTTCTATAAAATTTTTGCAAAAAATTTTCTATAAAATTTTTCCCAAAAATTTTCTATAAAATTTTTCCCAAAAATTTTCTATAAAATTTTTGCAAAAAATTTTCTATAAAATTTTTGAAAAAAATAATCTATAAAATTTTTGCAAAAAATTTTCTATAAAATTTTTCCCAAAAATTTTCTATAAAATTTTTCCCAAAAATTTTCTATAAAATTTTTCCCAAAAATTTTCTATAAAATTTTTCCCAAAAATTTTCTATAAAATTTTTCCCAAAAATTTTCTATAAAATTTTTCCCAAAAACTTTCTATAAAATTTTTCCCAAAAACTTTCTATAAAATTTTTCCCAAAAACTTTCTATAAAATTTTTCCCAAAAACTTTCTATAAAATTTTTCCCAAAAACTTTCTATAAAATTTTTCCCAAAAACTTTCTATAAAATTTTTCCCAAAAACTTTCTATAAAATTTTTCCCAAAAACTTTCTATAAAATTTTTCCCAAAAACTTTCTATAAAATTTTTCCCAAAAACTTTCTATAAAATTTTTCCCAAAAACTTTCTATAAAATTTTTCCCAAAAACTTTCTATAAAATTTTTCCCAAAAATTTTCTATTTTATGTTATTGCTAAATATATTTAAGATTTGCATTTGGATATTGCATGTAAGCATGCAATAATAGGTATCCATTTTAGCTGAAATATATGCATATACATGTGTATATAGTTTTTGGAAAAATTTTCCATAATTTAAAAAAAATATAAAATCTTTAGAAAAACTTTTATAGAAAATTTTTACATAGTTAGGCATTTAAGGTGAAGATATATACCGTATACGAAATATTGCTGATTAGTGGAAAAAAAGCGGAGTTAGTTTTTTTAATGCGTTTGTCTCTTAAATTAAATCAATTTATTACCTATGTCTGTCAAATAAAACCACCATGGTGAAGAGTATAGAAAATTCGGCATGCCGAATATAGCACTCTTACTTGTTTAATAAAAAAATTTTTGGAAAAATTTTAGTTTTATAGAAAATTTTTTGGACAAATTTTATAGAAAATTTTTTGGAAAAGTATTATAGAAAATTTTTTGGAATAGCATTACAAAATTTTTTTTGGAAAAATTTTATAGAAATTTTTTGGATAAATGTTATAGACAATTTTTTGGAAAAATTTTATAAACAATTTTTTGGTAAAGTTTAATAGAAAATTTTTTGGTAAATTTTAATAGAAATTTTTTTGGAATAGTTTTATAAATTTTTTTTGGGAAATATTTTTTTATAATTTTTTTTTTTTTTGGAAATATTTTATAGAAATTTTTTGGAAAAATTTTATGGAATTTTTTTTTTAAATATTTCTATGAAAATATTTTTTTTTAACTTTTTTTTTTATTTATTTTTTTAATATTATAGAAAATTTGTTTGTAAAAATTTTATATAAATTATTTTTGTAAAAGTTTTATTCAAAATTTTGAAAAATTTTATAGAAAATCTCCGTAAAAATTTTATTGAAAATTTTTTGTAAAAATTTGATAGAAAATATTTTGGATTTTTTTTTAATATTTTTACTTTTTTTACAAAAATTTCCTTTAATACAAATCAAAGCAGAAAACCCATACCTAAAACAACCAAAAATCGCCCGTCGCAGAGGGTTATTGATCTTCCGAGATCTATATGCACTACATGCGATCTACTGGTCGTGGTCTAAAATTTATTTAACAAAAAAAAGCAAAAGAGAGTCATTACAACGAAGAAATAAAAATTTTAATTATTTAATATTATGCTAATTACATAACATTTATAAAAAAATGCAATTTATTTGTTTTAGGAAAGCTAGTACTTATGCGCATTTCACTAGGTTGCTAAGGCCAGATCTTCAGGAAACCTTTTTCAGAATTGCTATGGACAGATTTCAAAGACTGGATAAATTTTTTTACATCATCTTGATTACAAAGCAACCCAAAACAAATCAGTGACTCTTTTTTTATCCATATATATGTGCATATTTATGAGTGCATATTTATTATTATTTAATCTGCCACCTTTATTTAAATGGTTTAGAGCTAAATGCGACAGTCTAATCTGACTGTGTTCGCATCACGTACAATCTACTGGATGAATTTAAAAAAAATTGTATGAGGAGGTACATTATTATCTCGGTACAAATATAGGATAAAAGTTATAAAAGTACTAAAAATTTCCAATTCAGTGGTACTGCAAACTTGACAGCAACTTTTGTTTTTGCCAGCGGAAAATTTAAACACCTTTTATAGAACTTTACAATAGTTCTAGAATTTTGTATAAAGTCTATGTTCCTGAGTAATTACCTAGAGATGGGCACTTCTATATAAAGCATATACATAAACAATATCTGAAGCACTTTAAAAGTAAGTCTTAACAATATATTGTCAGGACGCACACGACGTGGATGGTTCTGCTAGTTTTATTTAAAACTAAGTGACGGATTTTCGTAACCGTCGTATTTAAAAACTTGTAATTTTTTAAAAGCCTACTTTGTTTTAAATGCGCTCGTGTTATTTGTTTAAAAATGTTTATATCAATCTCTTATTATACAATTATAAATAATATGCTTGTATGTACGTATGGTATGTGTATGTATGTATATGCGCTTTGTATTTATTATTAAAAAATAATAATATGCAAGTATAGTGTATAAACATCATCACATTTTTAATATTTTGTTTTTAATTTTTTTGACTAAACACAAGGAAAACAAATCAAAATAGACGGTGACATCATTTATAGTAATCGCCAATTTTAGAATCAAATAAAATGAGTCTAAATATTAAAAGCTATACGCGAAAAGATCAATATCTATCAGCATAGCAGTTGTAAAAAAAATAATTGAAGTATCAAGTTGGATAAATAAACAGTTGACAGTTCTGTTTGCAACAATATTGCAGCCAAATCCCGTAATCGAGCAAATAATAAATAACTTAAAAAGAAAGTTTTTGTAATTCTATACCTTCACCACAATGGAATAAATAGTTTGTATGTCAAGTTTGTCATTTCGTGTGTAATTTCTACAATTTTCGACCCCATATATGTATATATATATATATATATATATATATATATATATATATATATATATATATATATATATATATATATATATATATATATATATATATATATATATATATATATATATATATATATATATATATATATATATATATATATATATATATATATATATATATATATATATATATATATATATATATATATATATATATATATATATATATATATATATATATATATATATATATATATATATATATATATATATATATATACACTTTAGTGTCTACATAATTGAAAATTTTTGAAGCATTCTTAATAACTCCTGATCAGTTCGCGATATCGGAGTTAAATTTTTCCATTATATACTTCGTACTGTTCCTACTATATATAAACAAAAAAATAAATGGTTTTGTTTTAATTACATACAAAATATATATGTAGTGTTTTGAGAGCACATTTATCCAGTTATGTCCACTCTTTCTTTTCTTTGATTACTTATTCGTAGTCCCGTTAGATTAATTTTTTTTTTCTGGAATTGAGTGTTTTATGGAAAATATATTGAAAGTACAGCGTTTCTGTTTCATTAGAAGGTAATATAGAAAGGCGAGCACGTAATAACGCAAAATTTTTTAGAGCGCAAAAAAAATGAAAAAAATATCAAAAAACCTTGAAGACGAAATTATGAAACTTAGTGAGAATGGTGAATCATGCCGTAGTATTGCAAAAAAGCTAAATGTGTGCCATGGAACTGTCAGTCTTATCAGAAAACGCCGAAATGTGGTGGTAGCTAACAACAAAGGAGGAAGACCAAGATTGCTGTCTGACGCAGATGCCCGTTTAGTAGCACGCAATATGGCAAGTAGAAACGCCAGAACACCAAAAATGGCTGCCGAAGGTTTGGGTAAGTCGGTATGTGACCGTACAATAAGAAGAGCCTTGCACAGAATAGGATTAGTCTCTGCTGTGAAAAAAAAGAAACCTGCACTATCGGACAGGAATGTTAAGGCTCGAATTAAGTTTTGCAAAACTTATAAAAACTGGACAACTGATGACTGGAAACGAGTAATATGGTCGGATGAGACAAAAATTAATCGTTTCCAGTCTGACGGAATACAATATTATTGGAAGAGGCCCGGTGAAACCATTTAACGACACCACGTCAAACAAACGGTAAAACACGGTGGAGGAAGTGTAATGGTGTGGGGGTGTTTTACTTGGTGGGGAATTGGTCCCCTAGTAAGAATAGAAGGTATTATGAAGAAGGAACAATATCTGAGTATTTTGGAAAACAATTTGCCCGTTTTTATTGAAAAGTGCGCTTACCCTACAAAAGAACTAACTTTTCAGCAAGATGGGGATCCAAAGCACACTGCCAAAATTGTCCAAAAATGGCTTGCTGAGCAGGAATTTCAGACAATGAAGTGGCCAGCGCAAAGCCCAGATTTGAACCCCATAGAAAATTTGTGGTCAATTGTCAAAAGAAGACTCTCGCAATACGAACGGGCACCAACGAACTTAGATGATCTTTGGTCAAGAATTTTGGCAGAATGGGCTAGTATTCCACCACAAACTTTTAAAAATCTCGCGGAAAGTATGCCAAATCTCATAAAATGTGTTTTGAACAATAAAGGACTTTGGACAAAATATTAAAAGAAGGAAGATCTAAACATTTTATACATGGACAAAACTGGCTAAATGAGGTCGCAATTTTAAGTTTATTTTTTTATTTAGTACTTAATGAAATTCTGTACTATATATAAGTTTTTAATAAAAGGAAATGTTTAAGTTTTATACCTTAAAAAAATCTTTCAATTTTCTATAATAATAAAAAAGTTATAATATATTTGAAAAATCTTCATATTTATGTAGACACTTTAGTCCACTAGGCAAGTTGGGCCATTGCCCCATTCTAACGCAATATAGATTGCAAGAAGGTCCTAGCTTTTACAATTTTTAATCAAATTTTTATAAAAAATTTTCGACAAAATTTATTTCTCAAAAAAGTATTTCTAAATCTTTATATTATATTTGTAATAATGAAGATGAAAATCATAAAAGGAAAACTGAATGTAATTATGTATTGTGAAATTGTTTTATTATGTTACTAATGTTACTAATATTTACCAAATAAAATTGGTACATTTGCGGATTATGCCCAAAAAGACAAATTAAGCAAAAAAAAAAGGTTAAGATTTTCAAAACTTTTTTAAACCGGCAAAATTCCTTTGCACATCCACGTCATATACTCGAAATGTATATATGTACATATGAACGCAAATAAGTACGTCGTCCACAACCACATCACGAAGAAAAATGGCACCTAGTAGCAGCTTCATGTGCTTATTTTAGATTGGCTATAGCACTCTCCTGATCTTAACCCCATAGAAAACCTGTAAGTCTTATGTTATTTTGGAAATTCTAATATTTTAGTTCGAAAGAGTATCCCTTGGAGCAACGTCCACAAGTGTTTTTTTAATGGAACCTTATCCGATTACAAGTTGTAGCCTCCAGAATAATCTAATTATTGATTACAGTGAATGTTATTCGCATAACAGTGCTCTATTGACTGCAAAATGAGCTCTGTTAAAAAATTTGGTTTTTGTCTCTGCTAGTTAAATTTGAATTTATCTTCACACACATTGTAACTATAATGTGCTTCATGTTAATAAAAATCCTGGCTTTCATTACACATTTTCCCAACATTTCGTAAATCGTATGTCCATTTTATGAAAAGTTGGTCGTACTAAATTCTTTTTATATCTATTATACATTTATAGGTACATTGTACAAAAAAATGCAAGGATTTTTATGTTTTCTGCCTTATTTTCTATAAACAAATAACCAACATACTTATAACAAAATAACCAACTTTACTCAGCTTGCCATATTGCTTTGTAAAGTATGTAGGTATTCATTAATTCCTATTCTAGGTCGAAGCTACAACAGAGTTCGCGCATCATTACTTCGCCGAATCAGAGAGTTGTGCTGAGTTGGGAGTGACTTTTAGGTGGTCTATTTTTATGATTTAATATATGTACATATTTATAGGTATGTAGTCGGTTAAATTTCAAACAATTAGTTATCTAAAATTCAACATAATTCAAATAAACCTATAACAACGTAATAAGTGTGTACATACGCACATACATACATATGTATATAACTTTTATAAGCATTTTACCTAACCTGTTATCAATTTTTATTTAGAGTAAATAGAAAATACAAGTACATAAGTAAATACATATGTACGTATGTGTTTTACTTTTATTATTTGTATTACCTGTTTAAAAAAACGACAACGTCGCAGTTGCAGCACAGCACGACTTTATATATTTTTACCACTTAACACAAACATACGTACATAACAACTTTTTAATACTTTTCACTTGTAATTATCATATTTTGTTAAGTTTAGACTAATAACTTTCTGCAAACAATATTTAATTAAAAAATATTTTCTTTTCTGATTTTCACTTCACAAAAAATTTCCCGTACACCTTTCAACAACGTCTTTCTTCTTGTCGCATTGCTCACTTACTAAGAGAAATAAGTAAAATATACATCCATATCACGGACGGGACGTTCACCACTATTGAAATATTTTAGTAATATAAAACAGCTGGTACTAAGGTATATTCAAGGCGAATTCATAACAGGTAAACTCGAGAGCTCAGCTGACTATTTGGTGTCTCCATCTTCCAGTGTCAAAATGTACTAACATTTTTTATTTTGACAGCCAAAAATGATTTACACAAAAACAAAATGTACGTATTTTTGTTACAGAGTTGTACTCTTTTTTCGCCGCGAGTCTACCTTGTTTATTGTGCCATGGGTATATTTATCTTACTAGCAAGGCGAATTCATACTAGGTGTGAACAGTAGAGCAACAAATACAACAAAACAACAACTTTGACATTAGATTAGCAGATATGAAACAATGTAATTTTGACAAGACATTAGCAAAAAAATGAGAGCAAAAACAATCAGCTGGGCTATCAACTCCACCTGGTATGAATTCGCCTTGCTTACTAGGTAGTGTCGTCCGCCCAGCTGATTTAGTAGTTCGACATGTCAAAAGTTGTATGTGTTCAGAAATTTTATAGTGTAGAAGTGAGAGGGCAATAAAACACATACACGCCTTCTCAATTTTCTTCTATGTTTTTTGACATTTCGAACTACAAAGCAACAATAAAATGCCATGTTATTCTTGTATTGTTGTATTTGTTGTAGGGACGCCACTACCTAGTAAAATAAATATACCTTGGCTGGTACAAAACCTTCTTTATAAAAAAATCCTTTGTACTTGCCACCACTTTTTTTCAACTTGTGTAAGCTCTTTAGGCTTAAATCTAGTTTACAGACACATCATAAAAATTAAAAAAAAAGTAGCCTATTGTGTGTAAAATATAATTTAAGCAAAAATGTAAAATGAAAATATTGGGGGCGACCCTTAGTTTCGGAGTTACGGACCCTTAAAGTTTCTATGTAAAGTATGGTATATCTCCAGTATTTTATGACGAAATGAGGCAATATGGGTACCATTGGATAAACGTACTATCCAACTAAAGTGAAATTAACAAAAAAAAAAATGAAAAAAAAAAAAATTAAATAAGTACAAGAAAAATTTTTTTTTTATTCGTCGACCGGCTATACAGAAAATCTTTAGTTGGCGAAACCGGTGTTGGTTATACCATAGAGCAGAAAATCCTTGCGCCCGGCCGGTGTTGGTTATACCATAGAGGAGAAAATCCTTCCCGGCCGAAGGACGGCTATGCAGAAAATCTTTAGTTAGCGAAACCGGTGTTGGTTATACCATAGAGAAGAAAATCCTTGCGCCCGGCTGAACGCCGGCTATGCAGAAAATCTTTACGTTAGCGAACCCGGTGTTAGTTATACCATAGAGAAAAAAATCCTTGCGTCCGGCATCATTCCGTCATAAAATGGTCGAGATATATCATATTTTACATAAAAACATAAAATGTGTCCGTAAACTAGATTTGTTTCCAATGCGAATTGATACCAGGTGAGAGCACTACGGCACTAGTGGAATATTGAAATAAACAAATGAAAAAAAGGGAGCAACAAATTAATAATCAACTGGGTTATCGCCTCCACCTGGTATGAATTCGTCTTAATGTGTGCTAAAAAAAAGTATGATAGTGTAGATTAGACTTTTTGACAGCCTGTACGATTTGATAATCTTTTGAAAAAATTCTTAAAATATTATTTTTCCATGCGATCAGAATTGCAAAATCTTTTTTATATGAAAGTGTGGCATCTACAACGCCATTTTGAAACAAGCTTTCGATCAGGACAGAATTCTGTCAGATTTTTTTTGTGATTGAATCGTACGATTACATAGGATAGTGATTCTTGGTCTTAAATGATGATTAATAAATTCACCTTTGCCAGCACAAGGAAAATTGATTCGCCTTAATTTTTAAATTCAAATGCCAAACACTATATAAAAAAAGTATAATTTTTTGTGTAGGGAGTATAACACATGCAAAGAAAGAGAAAATTACTGAATTCGAACCTGCAATCACTTTATATTAATTATATTTAACACTTGCCCAAACACAGTCAAAGGGACCTCATAGTGAATAATAATTAATATGTAAAGAAATTTGTTTAAATTTAATTTTTTATATATCTACGAGGTAGTTTCAATTGTAACAAGTTTTCTATATGTACAAACTATACAAAGAAATAGGATATGAGAATTTTCAATTTTTCATTATATTTTATAAGTAAAAGAGATTTTTGGAATTTTTATCATGTGCTTGTATGTTCTTTTGTCATGTACTTGTATGTTCTTATGTGACGCTTCTTGAAAAAGATGAAAACAGATTATTTAAAATTTATTAAGTAATCAAAATGACTTTCTTTGGGCAATATAAATATAGCACACATACATATATACTGAAAATGAAGGAGGGGAGGTAACTACAATTATTAATAAACGCATTTATATGTTCTATAAGAAAGTCCGAAAATTCTAAGAAATTCTGTCATTATATACAATGTAATTGTATTTCTAATTGAAATTAAAAAGCAGTCCTTGGGCAATCTAGTGTTAAATTATATCTTATTAACTTTTCATACACAGACGGCTTACAGCCGCCGACTTCGATTATGAAAACTATCGGCGCTGGCATATGCTGGTTGAAACAAGAGACAAATTTTTTTGAAAGCGGAAAGGATTTTTAATTTGGGATACTTGCAGTAAAAGGTAAATATTTGTCTTGTCAATATATTTTTTAACAATCCTAATTTTGTTTGCATTGTACCCTTTGACGATATACATATA
Source organism: Phasia obesa (assembly GCA_949628195.1). Lineage (NCBI taxonomy): Eukaryota > Metazoa > Arthropoda > Insecta > Diptera > Tachinidae > Phasia > Phasia obesa. The sequence goes on from OX451219.1 coordinate 1,125,329, forward strand.
TGTATGTACATAAGGCTGACACACATCTACCTTAAATACATATAGCTTTCTTTCAGAAGTTTTCAATATCTAATTGTCATGGTGAGTAATATTATAATAATTTGTTTAAGATGTTGTTCATTTATATTTTTTGTTTAGTCTCAAGAAGTTGAAGAAATTCTAAAACGCATACAATCCCATAAGGGTGTTGTAGGCACTATAGTGGTCAATAACGAAGGTAAGACATTTTCTTTCAACTTGACATACATAGTACATACTTAGAAGGGATTTGGTAATAATCTAGTTAAGCTAAATTCCCCAAAAATATTTAAAAAAGTATTTTAAAATTTAAGAGTTTATTACTTAAAAACTTAAAATAGTTTTTCGCAAGACCGACCTTGTGCCTATCGCAAGAATACCTGGTACAGGTATTTGGATCCTCAGCTTAGTACAGATTTTTTGGACTTCTAAAGTTAAATTATTTTAAGATAACCCGAAATAATAGTTTTATCAATATTATTAAAATTTTATATCGTTTGAAAAGTAATTTATTACACATAATTCTAAATAATACAAATATCGAATTATTCAGATTTTCTGCTGATTTATTACTTCACTTTTTTCTTATAAATATTTAAGTTTCTACAACATAATACTTTTTTATTTCTTGGGGTGTTTTGCCAAAACAGATTGAGGACTCAAATTTTGTATATGTACCTAGCTTTTAACTTGAATTTTTTATATGATTAAAATTTTTTAAGGCATTCCAGTCAAGTCAACCCTTGACAACACTACTACAGTACAGTATGCTGGTTTAATGAGTCAACTGGCTGATAAAGCAAGAAGTGTTGTTCGGGATTTAGATCCATCAAATGATTTAACGTTTTTAAGGGTTCGTTCCAAGAAGCATGAAATAATGGTTGCTCCTGATAAAGATTTCATTTTAATAGTAATTCAAAATCCAACTGACTAAGCGTCTTCATTCTTATTGATTGATAATTTTTATTATGTATTATATGCATGTATATTAATTATAGAAATAGGGTTTGTAAAATACGAAATTCTCGTCTAAAAAATGTCGCCACCTATCTTTTAATAAAACTAAATTTTAGCACAAAGGAATCATCTTTAAATGATTTTTTTTATATGAAAAAAATATTTTCTTTTATAACAACTTTAAACTCATACACTGTTGCTATCAATATTTTTATAAAAAATGTTCTTCAAATACTTTTTGATGTATTATTAATAGAAAAATTTTTTAGGCGAAAATTTCGTTCGCTTTTCGAAAACCACACGATTTTTCTTTTATTTCTTTCTAAAAACTTGTAATTTATTAATAATTATTTACATCAATAAACAAAAAAAATTCTTTTATTTCTTCCTAAAAACTTATAATTTATTAATAATTATTTATATCAATAAACAAACCAAAAATACTTAAAAACAAGGATTTTTAGCCTGACATCTAAAAATGCTAAATTCCAAACTGCAAACATATGTATGTATTTTTAGCAAACAGCATTAGTTAAATGTGTTAAAACATTTAGACATTGTAAATTTATTATGAGTGGCATAAGTAAAATCTGCCTATAGCGAACCGCTACCTGTTTTAAAATACAATAGTTATTTGGTTATGGTCATAGACTTGGTGTCAACCATATTTATTTTATATAAATAAATATTTATTTTACCATGGTGTCAACAAAGACTAAATAATTGTTATTACTTCTTTTGTTATGCTAATGTTTTGTCAAAAATGTATTATTTTATATTTGCTATTAAAATGTCAACGTTGTTGGTGTAGTGCTCTCATCTTTTAAATTTAATTCGCCTTAGTGCGGGTGTCAATAAACAAATCAAACTGCTTTGCTGACAACACTTTTTATACCTCTAGCGGAGGTTTTCTAAAATGCTACTGGAGTTTTCAAATTTTTCTAAAAAAGCTCAACTTTCAACTTAAAATACAATCCAATATTGATCTGCATTATTGCATACCTTAAGGCTTTATAAATTATCAAACATAAACCCCCGTCTCGATTAGACTGTAATAAAAAGGTTTTTTATATAAAGTTTGACTTTTGTTAAGACATGTTAATGACTAATGTAGACAGGGGTATACAAATTCAATAACAAAAGTTAACTATGTAAAACACGGTTTTTTAATTTTATACTCCTATCAAAGTATATCTATATAAAGTACATGCAAGTCCACAGCTGTGAATATTTATTATTGTTCTGAAATGTCAAAATTTGTTTTCATTTTTAAAGCGCCATTGTGTTTGTTTTTATTTCAATTTATATACATACCAGTTACAATACATTTAATATACACATTTTTTTATGTTTTAGTAAGCTGTTTTTGACTTTTAAGAACGAATTTTACACAAAAAAAATTCCTGTGGTTTTTGTAATATTGTATTTGTTGTAGAACTGCATGTACTTTAATGGGTGATTTTTTTGAGGTTAGGATTTTCATGCATTAGTATTTGACAGATCACGTGAGATTTCAGACATGGTGCCAAAGAGAAAGATGCTCAGTATGCTTTGACATTTCATCATGAATAGACTTACTAACGAGCAACGCTTGCAAATCATTGAATTTTATTACCAAAATCAGTGTTCGGTTCGAAATGTTCAAATGTGACAAATTTTGTTCAGCGATGAGGCTCATTTCTGGTTGAATGGCTACGTAAATAAGCAAAATTGCCGCATTTGGAGTGAAGAGCAACCAGAAGCCGTTCAAGAACTGCCCATGCATCCCGAAAAATGCACTGTTTGGTGTGGTTTGTACGCTGGTGGAATCATTGGACCGTATTTTTTCAAAGATGCTGTTGGACGCAACGTTACGGTGAATGGCGATCGCTATCGTTCGATGCTAACAAACTTTTTGTTGCCAAAAATGGAACAACTGAACTTGGTTGACATGTGGTTTCAACAAGATGGCGCTACATGCCACACAGCTCGCGATTCTATGGCCATTTTGAGGGAAAACTTCGGAGAACAATTCATCTCAAGAAATGGACCGGTAAGTTGGCCACCAAGATCATGCGATTTGACGCCTTTAGACTATTTTTTGTGGGGCTACGTCAAGTCTAAAGTCTACAGAAATAAGCCAGCAACTATTCCAGCTTTGGAAGACAACATTTCCGAAGAAATTCGGGCTATTCCGGCCGAAATGCTCGAAAAAGTTGCCAAAATTTGGACTTTCCGAATGGACCACCTAAGACGCAGCCGCGGTCAACATTTAAATGAAATTATCTTCAAAAAGTAAATGTCATGGACCAATCTAACGTTTCAAATAAAGAACAGATGAGATTTTGCAAATTTTATGCGTTTTTTTTAAAAAAAAAGTTCTCAAGCTCTTAAAAAATCACTCGTTATATAGATATGCTTTGACTCCTATGTTCTGCCAATTAAATCCAACAACACAGAAAGTAATAGTTACTTATATTCAATGAAGTTTTTTATCAATAATATAAGTCAAACATGACTTCGTTTTTCTCAATATTTTTCGTATTCAGTTCATGAACATCGTTATAAATAATGTGAACTACACATAACGTGTGATCTTAAAATATCCTAAAAAATTTATGACCATCTGAATAAAAATTATGCAAATATTCGTAGGTATGTATGTAGGAAAGAACTTCCGACAACAGCAAAACTGTTAAAACAACAAAGTTTTGGTTCTTGGTTCTCTTTGGTTCAGATAATTGAAAAAGTGTGCATTTATTAGTGGAAAAGTGTGTATATATTGTTATTGTCTTAACAGCATTGTCAAATATAAACGCAGTGTCAATCGAAATTACCGGGAGTCTATCTGTACATGAGCTCTGATGATATAATTATGTACAGATAATTATATTATGGTGTAAAACATCATTTCAATTGTATTTTTTACACTGACGTTTATTTTTTTATTGCAAAAAAGGGGAGAAGCGAAAAAGATAATTATAAATTTCTTTCACTAATTTTTTAAATAAAAAGCAACTAATATTGTGTGGCAAGCATAAAGAAGTAAATTTTTAGTTTCATTTACTAATTTAGAACATATATTGAAGGTTAACTTCATGTCTTAACCTCGCGGCTAAAAATTTAAAATGTTTCATCATAATATAAATATTATTACAACTTGTGATGAAAATTCATTACGTGTGGACATCGGGTTAAAAAAAGGACCAACCTGGCATTTACATTTGAATGGAATAATAACATAAATAAATATAAATTAGCTATAAAAAATATTATTAATTGGCTCTGGCAACACTATTAATGTACAACTCTATTTCTCTCAGGGATAATAATTTTCAGTGAATGTTCATTTTAAAAAGACCCTGCATAAACGAAAAGTTTTGTTGGCTCGCCCTGTTTTTTCCGTGTCGTTCGTAATTTTTTTTTTAATAAATTTTCTTAGAAACTTACAATTAATATATCCATTTAGGCTATAATATAATTAAAAAAACTACATTATATAGTCAATTCCAAAAAATTGAAACGAAATAAAAGCTCGGAACAAATAAAATAAAAATTAAAAAACACGTTTCACGAACACGACTTTCAACTCAAAATGGCGTAATCGGTGTAACAATTTGTTATAACAAAAGATTAAATTTCACTTAAAGTCATAATCTAAATATCTTCGTAACTAAAATAAAGTAAATAAAAAATTGCTTTACAATTAACTGCAAGAAATAAAATCTAAACTATTTATATCATTCTGAATCAGCTTTAGGAAAAATTAAATGCATGTGTGTATGAGAGATCACTTTTCTTCACTTCACGGCTGGCATCAAAATTGACTAAAAATAATATACAGTGGGACAGCTTTATATTGTAAGTAAAATATGTGTTTAATCATGATTATCATTTATTTTTAAAAGGACACGTTATTATTTAGCCCGTAATTTCTTAGAAATATTATTTTAGCCCTGTTTTTGTTACAAAGGAAATAAAACAATCTTAGTTTATTTTTGTATAAATAGTAGGTATACATAATTGAATTAAATTTTATAGGGTACGAACGCAAGTGCAGACAAAAAAATTGTATCTTATAAATGCAGTATAATGTACATATATATACACACGCATAACTACATGCAAACATATGTACATAAATACTTTATATAAATGCCTAAATATCAAGGTATATGTATAAAAGTAAATATCTACATATGTATGCACATTATATACAAGCATTTTCACATAAATGTAAATACGTTGTGTTGGGGTCCTTAAATGATGTGTTTGCATTGTAATTTACAGTCATCTTTATAAAATAGGATCGTAAAAAATATTTGTATACCTATATTCTTAAAAATGGATTTAAATTGATTTAATAATTTATTTATTAGGTATTCTGGTTATTAACTAATTTGGTTTGAAATAAGATTTTACATTCATTTCTATATATAAAATATTGCTTTTATTAAAATAAAAAGCAAAGTTTTGATAATGTAAAATCATTTAAAAACTTGAAAAAATGTAGTTATAGGTATGTATCGATTTTGATATAAAAATGAACATCTGTTTGTTGGGAAAACATTCGAACAAAGCAAAAATAATTCATGAGTGGCTACACGTACACATATGTAAATACATACATACATATGTATGTACCTATATTCATAATGTTTTATTTGTGTAATGACAATATCAAATTAACATACACTTGCGATAACGTGAATTAATTAAAACCGACAATGTCGCGTTTTCAAATCTTCACCATTACGAATATTAAGAATTATAATAGGTACAAAAAGTAATTCCTCCATTCTTTAAATTAAGATTTATCTTTTACAAGACCAAAATGTAGAAACAGTATATACAGAAAAGTAGTAGAATAATACATCTATATATATATATAAAAAGAAGTGTACACTTTGATGGCACCACTAACTGCGGGTCGACCGATTTTAGCCCAGTGGTTCCGGAGATATGGCATTTACATTTTCCTATATATTCTCATACAAATATCAACAAAAAGTTACCAAACTATTTATCGTAATGTCTTATGCATATAATGAGACATAATATTTATAATTGGATTGTTGAGCTGAATACTTTCAGTCGTTGCTTCGATCGTCATTTTATTTGTGCGCTGATCGTACGATTGTTTCTCCTCTGTTGAGAGTGAATCTACAAGGTGGACAAAACCGAAAAAGGTTAATCATTTCGCAAGCACTTAGAAGGGCTCTAAGGGTGGACCCAGGCAACGCCGGGTCAAATACACGATTTGGGAAGTACATTTTTATTTTTGATGTTCTGCAAAAGTAGTTTGGTTTTACATTTTTCATTTGAAATGAACCTCGAAAAAAATTGTAAACAGATGATACATACATACATACATACATACATACATGCATATATATGTACACACAAACTAAATAAAAATAATATTTAGCTTTACATTTTATAAAATTACTAATTAGCGATATTCATTGTTTGATGCAAATGAACATAGGAAAGTGCAAATGCGTTGTATCTTAACTCAACACTAACTGCGTTATTGTTAATGAAAGATGTGCCTCAGTCTTTCGTCTCTCTGATGTTCATTCAAGTCTATTAAAAAGTTGTCAATCACTAAAAATTTTTCATTTTATCATTTCGAAGATAGGCTCCTTCCATAACTCTAATATATGATCTTCTTTGGCACAAAGCGCAACAATATTGCATACTGCGTGGTGTTATATTTTCCCCTACAAGTACATATGTACATACATTTTCCGTTTCAAGGAAAATATTTTAATTTAATTAATTATGCTTACATATTTCTGTGAAAGCCTTCCATTTCACAATGAAATTTAAAAGTAGAACATGGCAATTCACTACGAATTACTGTTCGAAAACAAAACAGAAATGAAACGTGATTTCGGCCGAAATCATGGCACAATAAACAAGGTAGACTCGCAGCGAAAAAAGAGTACAACTCTGTATTAAAAATACGTGCATTTTCTTTTTGTATAAATCATTTTAGCTGTCAAAACAAAAAATGTTAGTACATTTTGGCACTGGAAGATGGAGACAAAATATAATCTGCTGAGCTCTCGAGTTTACCTGTTATGAAATCGCCTTGGGCCGAAATCAACTTGAAATTACGTAATTTCGCATAAATTTTACCATTGCCCAAATTAACTTATTCTACTTATATCGTCGAAATTAACTTCAAATTACGATAGACAACGCTGGTTTTGTAGAAAAAGCCATTTTTTTGCAACCATGAACATATTTACAACCATGAAAGTGTGCTTTTGTAATAGCCTTTTTACACTGATTAACATCTACCATTAATTTGCGAAGATGTTGACATCTTTTCAAAAGAATTACACAGGGCTTACCCGATGTCCACACACATCAAAATGTGACATCCAGCATGCCAGAAATCCAAAATTTTTTATCCAACATCGTCTAACAAATACTACTACAATGCTGATTATTTTGGCCGTGTCTAAGCCACTTAAGATCTCTAATGGATACTCTAGTATGTAATATGAGTGTGAATTTTCTGCCGCACGATTCATTCATTTTGAATAATTTTAGCGGACAAACAAAGCTGTCATATGAAATATATAAGTAAACAAGTCATATTAATTTTACAACGTAGATACAAAGCAACAAATGATTAATTTAAAATTTTGTTTATTAAAACATGTTAAAATATACCTATTTTTTTTATTTATTTTAATGCCACAATGATGTGGCAACTCAATTCAGCTTTTTCTCAAACCCCCGACTTCATTCATCAACATGTCTTAACAGAAGTCAGACTTCATAAAAAAACATTTTTAATACTTTTTTTATATGAACTTTTGTTAAGCCATGCTAATGGCTAATGTAGACGGGGGGTAAAGAATTATATTAGCTGGCAACTCAGTTATATTTTGTCCAGACAAAAATTAAAAATTAACTAATTAAATTGCTATGAAATCAAATAAATAAATTCATTGAATTGTCACTCACTGTAACAAATTTTCTGTTTGTAGATAGGTGTTATTAGTTTTTCGAAAGTTATTAAGGAGATTTCTTAGAAAGTTGTTAGCATTACAGAATAGTAAATACATATAAAATAATATGTGTTTACTGCAAGTGAGAGTTTTCTAAATACAGTGCAGTACACCTAGATCATCTTATGAAGATAAGACGAATGTAAGTTTAACCGACTTTACCTTTTAATAATTTCAATTTAAAATCTAAACAAGCAGGCAGTATACATAAATTTAGAGCTTTATATTAATAAATATTTGACATATAATAGGTAATTCTTAAAATATTTGCCGTTTAAAGAAGAATGCATGTGTATTGATTTTCGATCTTTTTATTTTAAAATCATTTCAGGTATCAAGAAAATCTTAAAGAGGAAATATTTTTTGTCTTCATACCTACTATAAATAAACTCCAGCATTGTCAGGGCAAAAATCTGCGCAAGATATATTGGCTTTCGTCGACATAGTTGACAACGATTAAAACAACATCGAGTGTAGTCAAGGCAAACAAAAAAAGAAAAAAGCATTAATCTCTCGCAACGCTCAACAGACATCTGCTTCAATGAAAACATTATTATAATCCTTAATTAACCGTACATAACCAAAATTCTTTTTACGTCACACTTGCTTCTATCTTATTTTGTACATAAGGTACTTTTGTTTTGTAATATAAAGGAAGAAACAAAAAGAAAGAAGAGTGTATTAAATAAAATGTATGTGAAAACGAACGTGCACACTACCAACCTAAGTCATTTAGCCAACCAGTAAACATACCATTAACTATCAATCGAGTTAACTTATCTAACAGAGTGTTAGTTATTCACCAAAACTGTGGTTGGGTACGCATATTGCGATATTTGCTCTTGTCTGTTGTTGCAGTTTTTGCACTTCCAAAAAAAAGCGAAAACTAGAAATATAATAAAGCTTGTGAAACGTAATCGTTCAATATTGCGGAAAAGGTGTGTGAGCGTGAGCACAAAAAACAATCAAAATTGTAAATTACAGATCTCGAATTGTATGTTTCTGTTACGAACAGAACTTATATAGAACTTTACAAAAAAAGACAGAAATCTTTATTACTGTTTTCGTTCAATCGTAACGTTGTTAAAAAGGCTTCAAATATTGAAGAACACGAAACAAGCTATAAGAAATCTGATTATTAACAAGGAATCGGAACTATTCATAAATTGTGCCAAATTAATTAAAAATAAATCTAAAATATTATTCAAACAGCAACTATTAAATCACTTGTTTAGTCAAACGAGTTCCTTAATTCCTCGATTTTTTTTTTTCAAACTCACTGAAGTCTAAAAGGCCAAATAATAATACTGATTATTTGGAAAAGAAAATTAAATATTTCAACTCGCGCCATCAAAGTTCCAAATGAAAACATTACTTTTAAATTCAGACGATATTCAAAACTTTAGGAAACTTATTTACGATCCCAAGGTGGCGAAATTTGGCACCTCCACAACGGAGGACGCGAGTTTGATGGCGTTACAGTACTATCTTAAACATCCGGGAAATTACACAAGCTCAGCTTCATCTGCTGCAGCAATAACATCCCAAGTTCAATTACATCGATCATCGTCCCAGCATCCGCAGCCTACATATCCCACTGTAGTTACGACAAGCCATAGTGTCGTAACAGCTCAACAGCAAAACGTTATTGTAGTCAGCAATAGTAACAACGCAAATAGTATTAACGTTAATGCTCATGCTCACCATCATTTACTAGTTCAATCCCAAACACAACTTAAACAGTTGCAGTTAAAACAACCAACAATACATCAACACCATCAACATACGGCAAACTTCCATCATCCATATTATCAACAGCATACGTCAAATCCCGCACATACTACAACAACTCATGCCACTCATGGCCACAGTTCACACAGCACTGCCCACAGCCATAGCTATAGCCACTCGGTGCCTGTTCACGCTCTTAATCAGAACTCAAACTTTTCTGCAGCCAGCAGTAGCACCGGAGGAGGGACAGCATCTAGTCACGCTCTCACTCAGCAGTCCAATACCACAGGTTCTAGCTTATCCCCTCCTGGAACTACAGTCAGTGCTCGCACCACGCCCGCTAGTGGATCCAGCAGCTCCGGCGTATCCGTTAGCAGTAGTGGCGGAACTAATAGTAGGGCCAGCACTACAAGCGGAGCGAAGAAACTAAAAACAGAGCCTGTTTTGTCCCAATTCCATCAAACAGAACGCTTGACATTCGCCAATTCACAGGTTAGCTGGACTGAAGATCACTGGAGACGTGTCGTCTTCCAGGACGAGAGAAAATTTAACTTGGATGGTCCTGACGGGTTTTCTTATTATTTCCACGATTTACGAAACTACGAACGTACTCTGTCGCAAAGACCGCGCGGCAATTCGGTGTATATATATTTAGTGATAACGGCAGGAGGCCCTATTCATTTAGAAGTTTCGACTGCAAAATTAAAAACGGAAACGTGTGTAGAGACCATTCTTAGGGAACGAGCCAACATAGTTACCAAAATAGGTGGAAACTCTGAATTTTTTCTTCAAGACCTCAACTGGACCACAAACGCTCTTTCCTCTGTTCAGGAGTGGCTTAATGCAGAGAGTATTAAAACTCAAAAGTGGCCAACCGTGGCGCATGATTTGAATATAATGGAGAGCATATGGGGCTGGCTTATACGAGAGGTGTTCGACGGAGGTCGAAAATTTTCGCGCAAAGACGATTTGATATTTCGAATACGCGAAGCTTGGTCTAGACTGCCAATGGAATTGATAAGTAATTTGTATACAACGCTGCCGGAAAGAATGACACAGCTTTACTACACCCGCGGTGCATACACAAACTGTTGACGGTCGCTGGTGTTTAGAAGGTTTATCGATATCATCGCCATCATCTTATGTATGCTAGGCTTGAATAAACTAAAGCGTGGTCTTGTAAATAATAAATAAAAATAAATTCTTGTAATAAAAAATTACATTAATTAGGGCGGGCCATAAAAATATTTATAACAAAATATATTTAAATTAACTTATAAATACATAAATAATCTATAAGAAATTGTAAAATAGCAAAAATAAGAATACAATTTAAAATTTTGTTTTCGATAATTTGTGACAAAATACAACGCGCTTTGAAATACTTGTGGGTGTTTTACCAAAATGTACGCACTCACACACCTACATGCTGCATATTTTGATCATCTTGAACTTCGTTGCATACAAACTCGAATGTATTTACATACAAACGTACATACTATACTAGCTCTTTAACTTAGTTTTACTTACCGAATGAATAGCTTTAAGGTATGCAGCAAAAGATACATTTTAATTTTCTGGTACCAACAATATGATCCAATTAGGTAATGAAATAACTTTAACTCATAATGAATGTTGTAAACAAATTCCTCCCAACACATTAAATATTATAGTCTCTTATTCAGTTTAACACATCGGCTTTTTTTCATATAATCTTAATTTCGCTACTAATTTCAAATGAATTTTAACAAAAATTAGTATTTTAATAGTTTAATTTTAATTTATTATTTAAGTAGGAAACTATCCTTTATCAAACATTGTGTGCAAACCTTTGGTTTGTCCGCCCCTGTATGATTTTTTTTATTCTTAAATTTAATTGCTATTAACTATTTAAAAGTTTATATAATTTATTTTTGTTTTTTAATTGTTTTTGATTGCCCTACAACCTACTACTACTACTACTACTAAACGAACAAAATAATCAATTCTAAACATACAGAAATATGAAAGAAAAAAAAAATGAAGTAACTAAAGTATTAAAAATATATACTTATAACAAGAAATTTATCCATAAAAAAAGCATTGTGTAGTTAAGAAAACACTGAGCTAGAGAAAGTAATAAAAATTAAATTATAATTATTTAAAATTAAAAACTGCTGCTTTTCTTATATTGATCTAACTATTACACAATAAAACTACAAAAAAAAAAAAAAAAACTTAAGAAACGACCTAAAAATATTCTAATTCTAACCTAAATTCGTTTAGAACGAACAGCAAACCAAGCAACTGGAAAAATCTTAAACTTTACTTACACCTTTAAACTCAACTGTGTGTTTGTTCATTTTCTTACGTAGCAAGCAAAAAATTATAATTACTAGCAATATCAGGTCGAAACAAACAATAGATTACAAATATAATAAATAATAGATTACACATATACATACATACTATAAGAATACATTATTAAAGTAACAGATCTGTCTCCAAAATACTAAATATTTTTTAAGGCATAGATACAATTACTCGTATTTTAAGTTTTGGTAAAATGTGATTATGTTGGTTTAAGAAATTATGAGAAAGATAGTTTAACAAATTTTCCAAAAAAAAATTAATAAATAAAAAACATTTGCGATGAATTAAAGCACCATGAAATACGTAATCAAACAAATCTTAATTGTCTTTTAATCAACGTACAAACTTTGTATCTGTAACTCGGTTGGAAAATGTGAAGAATTTAGCTAAAAGTAGCATGTCATTTAAAATATTTTTATACCCTTCACCACAAGGGGAAAGTTTGTCATTCCGTGTGTAATTTCTACAATATTCATTTCCGACCCCATAAAGTATATATTTTGAATCCTTATACATAGAGAAGTTGATTAAGCGACGTCCGTCTGTGTTCTGGTTGAAATCAAGTTTGCCAAGGCACTAGAAGATATACGGAAAATTTAAGCCCACCGATCTGCCAGGCATAGTTTCGAAAATTACACTAATGGAATTCAGCAACATCAGACCCTTCCATTCGAGGCTGTGGCCAAAAAACCACACCTGCCTATATTTTTTCACGTTTTTATTTTTTCGGTTGTAATGATTCTCCTTTGCTTTTTTATGTTAAATAAATATTAAACCACGGCCAGTAGATTGCATGGAGTGCATATAGATCTCGGGGGATCAATAACCCCTTGCGAGGGGCGATTTTTGTTGTTTTTAGGTTGGTAGGGCTTTTCTGCTTTGATTTGTATTAAAGGTCTTTATAGAAAGTAATACAGAGGTATACAATAGACCCACAGGGTGCCCACTGGTAACCAGGAGCAGTCAACAGACACATTAGATTGGAGGGTCAATAAGATGAAATTTTTTTTAAAGGATTTTTCTGCTTTTGTCTGAACATTCTAACGCACATTCAACGCAATAAGAATACCTAATAAAAATCCTAAGTTTTCTTCTTGATTTTTTCAAAAAGGGTTTCCTTATTAAAATAATAAGAATTGCAGGAAAGTCCTGATTTGTACAAAAACATTTTTACAAAAAATAAAAAAAAAAAAAATATTTTACATTTTTACTAAAAATTTAAAAAAAATTGTTCTAAATATTTTTCAAAAAAAGTTTAAAAAATATATTTACTAAAAAAATCCAAAATATTTTGTATACAATTTTTAGAAAAAAAGTTCAATAAAATTTTTCAAAAGATTTTCAAAAAAATTTTGTTCTAAAAATTTTTAGAAAATAATGCCCCTATTACGGTTTACAACTCAACTCTACTTCAGTTGAAATTTTGCAATTTGGTATTATCAATTACAACTCAACTTGTCAAAAAATTTTAAGTTTAATTTAAATTGTGTTACAACTCTGTTGTAGTTTCACCGTTTATAACCCTGTGTTAGTTCAGTTAACAAAAGTTTAAAAAAATTACAACTCATCAGTAGCAGTTGTTTCAAATTACAACTCATCAGTAGCAGTTGTCTTTTAGACAAGTCAACTAAGTTGAGTTGTAAACCGTAATAGCGGCATAAATTTCTATAAAATTTGTAAAAAAATATTTTCATAAAATTAAAAAAAAAAAATTGAAATTGAAAAAATTTTACAAAAATAATTTCTATAAAATTTTTTAGAAAAAAAATTTCTATAAAATTAAAAAAAAAACTTTTGCTAAAAATTTCTACAAAATTTTTACATAGTTAGGCATTTCAGGTGACGATATTACAGTATACGAAGTATTGCTGATTATTGGAAGAAAGCGCATTCTTTTTTTAAGTCGTTTGTCTCTTAAAAAAAATCAATTTTGTACCTGTAAAAATAGAATCACCATGGTGAAGGGTATAGAAGATTTTATTTACTGAAAATATTGAATATTTACTGAAAATTCTGTCACCAGCGAATAATTTGGCTGGTGACATTCCATTAAGGACCGGACCGTCTTACTACAACCGGTTGCGATTAATTGTAGGGGCATAATTGAGAAGAGTGATACCGATTGGCTATTTGTATCATTGTATCTTTTGTCGTGCGCTTAGAGGTGCCATCGAACCCTCATTTTGTTATATCATTATGTGATATCACTGGGATATGTAAACAAGAAGTAAAGAACACATGACCTTGTAGCTGATAGCTGGAGTGTAAGGCCATGATTATAGCCAAATATAGGTACATTTTTTGCACCTACATTTTCGATGTGTGTACTAAATGAGAAGAAGGTGGTACAATCATCTGCTAACCATCATGAATCTTGAGGAGGCGCAGGAAGCTTGACAAGATCAGTTTTGAAATGTATAAATTTTAATCCTCGTAACTATTTGGTTACCCAGCTTTTGAAATTGTTGGGTGGTGATAAGCCGTGTTAATGCTAATGGATAAATCCAAGGGAGCAGGGATAATCTTTCGATTTTTGTAATAAAAGGTCATCGGGAAAAAAGGGTGATAAACTAGCATTCATAATAAAATAAATAAAATGTTTGTACATTAGTGTATTAAAATAAACATTTTTTATTCACCTGTATCAATAATATTTTGTTTAAGTTGGAAAGTCTTTCTTACCAAGCCAAGAAATATTTTTCGTAAATTTAATTTTTTTTATCAATATATAGTGACACAGCTTATTTGAGGCAAGATCCATAAGAAACTAAAAAGATTTCGTATCATTTAAAAGATCTTGAGCTCTGGTTTAACAAATTTTTTAATTAATTTTGAAAATAGTATATAGTATGAATTGCACATTACGACTGGTAATTACTGGATTTAAAATTTGGTGTGATAATCGCAGTTTGTATTGTAGATGATTAAATAAATTCCTTTATATGAGCTTGGTTGGTTAAACAGATTATGCATACAAATTAACACCAGCTAAAGTAGGTAGATTCGAAGAATGTTGAAGATGGATGTAGCGATCTAAAATGTGCATTACATTCTGCTAGTGTCTGAGATAAAATTAATCACTTAATTTTTAATAAAAAAAAATCCTTCAATTTGAAGAGAATAACACGAACTTAATCCTGACTTCAAAATTATACCTGCATGCATTTATGTATATATGTACATATATAAATAAATATTAAATATTAAAAAACTTTTACTGAAACTAAATAACTGGATTAACTCACATTAAAAATTGGTAACCTTTTATTTTGAATCCTTTTATTTAACTTTATTTTAATCAATAAACTCAATTTTGTAATCAATTATTTATAGATGTTTTATATTCTATAAAATTCTTCAACTACATACAGTGGATCAATAAAGTCTAGGCACAACATGATTTTTAAAAGTGTTTCGCCAGTAACTTTGCATCTGCATAACTTGATAAAATTATTTTCATGCTATTTTCAAGATTGATAGGTTTATTGACCATTTAACACGAAAAATAATTCATATCTTATTATTTCTAATATACAATGGCTTTTAAACTAAAAAATAAGGTAAGTCTATGTAAAAAAAGTTTAGGCACACATGTGAAAATTTTCGGTATATTCGGGGTTTTTGCATGTCTAGTATTTGGTTGAACCTCCTTTAGCTTGGATAATTGCTTCTAAACGTCTACTCATACTTCTTACTAGGTTAGATGTTTCATCAGGAGTAATTTTTTCCCATTCTAAGCGAAGTGCCGCTTTAAGTGATTCTTAGGATGTAATGTGATGTTTCCGTATTTTTTTTTCTCTAGTAAGTGCCAAATATACTCTATAGGATTCGTGTCTGGCGATTGCGGAGGGGTTTTTAACTATTTGCAGTGGTATATAAGCCATTCCTTCACAAGATATGAAGAATGTTTTGGGTCATTATCTTGTTGGAACAAGAATTTCCCATTTAAGCCCAGCTTCGCAACACTTGGAGATAAGTTTTCTTTTAAAATATTTAAATAAGAGTGCTTGTCCATTTTGTCGTCTATAAAGACAAGATTTCCCACTCCAGATGACGCCATACACCCCCAAACCATAACATTGCCACCACCGTGCTTCACAGTCTTAATAATATTATTTTCTTGAAGCTCTTTGTTTGCTTTTCGCCAAATTTTTTGTAGACCATCTGAACCAAAAATGTTAAACTTTGATTCATCACTAAATATCACACTGTTCCAGAAGGCTTCAGGGTGTTTAATGTGGAGTTTTGCGAACTCTAACCGCTTTTTCTTGTTTATGTCTGAAAGACAAGGTTTGCGACGGGGAACTCTTCGATGATATCCAGCTCTGTGCAGCGTATTTCTTAATGTTTGTGGATTCAGCAAAACTCTTCTTCATTTCCCGACACAATTCTACAGCTGAAATCTTTGGATTTTGAGCCACTGCAGCAACAATGATACGCTCCTGACGAGATGTAAATTTTTTTGGACGTCCTCTTCTCCTCTCACGCTCTAATTTGTTGGTTTTTTCATAATGTTTTATGATGTTTCTTACACTGGTATAGGGCCTCTGTACATCACACCAATTTCGCGATAGGATTTTCCCTGTGCATGAAGATTTATTATAAATTTACGGACATCTACGGAAATTTCTGAACGATTGCTCATTTTGCTGTTTTCGTCACGAACTAAATACCAAGAATATTTTTTACATTTAAAACTCTCGCCTACTGAGGATTTAACATGTGCATAAACATGAGTTGAAATAAAAAAGTGAAAATTTACCGTTATACAAGGGATTAAAGGGCATTAAATGCAGTACGTGCCTAAACTTTTTTTAGATAGACATAGCTTGTTTTTTAGTTTTTAAAGCGTTGTATATTAGAAACAATAAGATATAAATTATTTTTTGTTCTAAATGGTCAATATAACTCTCAATCTTTAAAACGATATCAAAATTATGTTATTAAGTGAACCAGATGCAAAGTTATTAACAGAACACTCTTGAAAATCATGATGTGCCTAAACTTTATTGATCCACTGTATATGTAGTTTGTTCGGGTTTCAGAAAAACAGAAATCAAAAAAGCGTATTACATCACAGACTAACTCAAACATAAAATATTTTTGGTTTAAAAATAATTTTTGTTTGTTGTGTGTTTAAAGTGAAATCAGAAAAAAAAATCTTTATTAAAAATGTTTATAGTTTTCATTTTGTAGTTTTTTGCATCTCCCTTTTGTATTTTAGCTAACGTTATATGACAAATGTTGACTTTCCGAACTAATATTTGAATTACAGGCCCAAACTATGACACTGCCACCACAATGCTTTACTGTTGCCTATCAATTTTTTGGGTTGAGCTCAGTATTCAGTTTCCGCCACACACAGACCATACCAGCATACGATAGCAGCATTTTAGGAATTTTATTAAAGTCAGGTTTCGCAATTTAAAAAAAAAATGCCTTTTCATACTATTAAGGCTTTAAGCATGCCATTTTAATGAATGAAACGATTATTTAAACTTCTATTAGATTCGCTGTTACCCACTGTATGTGTCTACATACTTATTATATATATTTTAAACATTATGTAACTGAACATTAAATTATAAAAAGGATGATCAAGTTTATTCAAATATCTATCTACGGTTTTGATTTAGATTAGGCTCATTTAATAATTGATTTGATTGGAATGATCTGTCAATATGCGCTAAGTAGCTATTTAATTAACAAATAAAGTAAAATATGTTAAATAAAGATTTTTTCACCTGCTGTAATTTAGTTCCTAAGATGATCATGCAAGTACTTAAAATCTGGAGTGGCTTACACTCAACTTTACCATACCTCATAGATACAGATGTTTTTATGGTTATCTATATATGTATATACATACATATATAAAGCACAAACTAGTGTTTGTTTGTCGGAAAGCTATAGATAGATGCCTACGCCAGTGAACCGATCTTTCTAAAATTTTCTGTTTGTTACTAGATATACGGTTGATAAAATAGGGTACTTATTTTGTTCATATTTGACATGGACGTGGTACCTCTCATACAAAGTAAATATTTATCATCGTGTTGCTTGGTAATAGTAATAGGTAGCGCCAAGAAATTTTGCACCAGTAACTACTATAATTACAAACATAGTTTAGAGAAACACAAACTGGATTGGAATAGTACGCGTGGTACCTCCCATACAAAGTGAAAATTATTATCGAGTTCCTGGCGAACTGCAATAGATAGAGCCTTGAAACTTTGCACGGGTAGCCGCTGTGCTAATGTGCATAGTGTACCAAAATACAGAATGAATTGGGACAGTGGGAGTGGTACTTCCCGTACAAACTGAAAAGATATTATTGTATACATTGTGTAAAGAAACTCAGACTAGATTGGAATGGAGGGCGTGGTACCTGCTATAGAAAGCGAAAAATTATTATGGTGTACCTAGAAAACTGCAATTGAAACGTTGCACGAGTAACCCTTACATTAATATTCAGTCTAGCAAAATACAAACTGGATTGGGACAATGGGCGTGGTACCTCCCATATAAAGTGAAAAATATAATTGTCTCCCATACAAATCGAAAAATTATTATCGTGTAGCTAGGGAACTACAATGGGTAGAGTCTTGAAACTTTGCACAAGTAACCCTCATAATAATGTGTATAGTCTAGCAAAATACTGACTGGTTTAGGGTAGTGGGAGTGGTACCTCCCATAAAAAGTAAAAAATTATCGTGTTAATGCGTATAGTCTAGCAAAATACAGATTGGATGGGAACATTGGGCGTCGTACCTTGCATATAAACTAAAACATTTTTGACGTGAGAATTGCGTGCGCTTTCGAGTTAAACGTTGGTCATACTTTTTTCCAGTTGTTTATTGTATTTTTTTGTGGATAGCGGAGATAGCTGATATTACATTCTGCAAAAGATATAAAGTCTACTTTATAACAAATTTTATATGAAAATTTTGTCTTCTTTTTTTGCATATGGGCACAAAAGTTCAATCTATATTGAGATCGAAAAACTAATTATTTTCGGTTTGGGGTGTAAGTAAACTACCCCTTTTCCCTTTCCGATTATGCCCAAAAACTATACAGCTTTTCACCTCCATATACCAAAGGCCCAAATTAAATTTCATTCTGATGTGTCAAACGGTATGACCTGTAGAGACTCCACAAAAATAGTGGCATACATACCCACCCATCCACAAACGTCATCGCGGAAATAGGTTAAATCGATTCAGGAGACCTCAAAACGTATAAATCCGTTGAAATCTCGACATCGACTTTTTCACGATTACTATACTTATACTACCTATGGTGAATTTAAAATGTGTTCGGAGGACCAGAAAAAGTACAGGTTATAAGTTCAACCTAGAAAAAAAATCTTTTTGATTAAATATATGTATGTATGTGCATATGTATAAACATAACTATATACATATATACATACTATACTACATACACACAAAAATATGTATGTATATCTATTCTTTTTCACAATTTTTTAACAAAACACGAAAATCTTGTAAAATGATTAATGAAAGTACTTATTCTACAACTATTATTATTGGTGCTGCCCATGTCTGAAATAACATGAAACAACTTTCTTAATCCCTACTTTTTTCATTTGTTACAGCTGCGAACACAGGCTGGACTGCAAAATGGCATGTTTTGTTTAACACAAAAACGGCCTCCAATTAAAGACTTTCCACAACCTTTGCCTGCACATGTAAAGCAGGAATCATGCCAGTGTATATCTGTCCAAGCAACACCCTGGTCTGACGGTCCAATTGTATGAGAACAACGTTGACAGGCAACGGCAAAATACTGATCATAGCACCTTAGACATACAGGCATGTTTGATTTTTCATCCGGAATATATTGTTTACCGGCTAAAGGTAAATCGCAGTGGAAGCAGCAAAAGTGTTTTATATGAAATGTAGCTCCTTCGGCGGCGGTGTATTCTTTAGTAAATATTAGTTCGTCACAAGCCTTGCAACGAGGGATTTTAAGTTTTAAAGCCAGATCACGTCCACAAAATACTTGACCCCCATGAAAGAAATACACTAAATCGGCTAACAGCTCCCGACACGTATAGCATTTAAAGCACTCTGGATGCCAAGCTATTTCTTTTCCGGCACGTTCAGCCTTAACTGCAACTTCGCCAAAGTTAATAGTTTTGGAACAGTCCCTACATTTTAACATCGTTACTGGCTGCTGTTGTCGAGAAGGATGTTGTTCTGTCAGCGTTACGTTTTTCATTTCTTTTAAGACGTCAACTGTAGGGTGCATATTTCTATCTTCTAATCCAGTTGTAGAAATAACATTACTGCCTAATGCATTCATGTCTTCAAGACATAATTTTGGAGTCGTTCCTTGGATAGGAGTCGAAGGTTTTGAATCAAACCCGGAATCAGTGCTTTTCGAGACACTTAACGCTTGTTGCAAGCCCATGTTGACTGGGATATAAGCAACATCCAAACTATTCGGTAATGATGTAACATACTCACGCACCTCTTCGTACAAAGCGCGATTTCTACGTAACTCTTGACCCAATAGCTCAAATGGTTTCAGTAGCTTACATTGGTCGTAATCAATATTCTTCTCTTGAAGATCAGCAAAAAGTCTTTCATAGAAGGGGGTGTTTAAAACTGCACTTTGTAACATGTCTTTCGATTCTATTCCAATAGCTTGAAGTTTTTCCTTAACATGCTTGCTTAAACCAGTTTCAGCGATGCTGCAAGACGATCCGTCTATTGAAGTAGACAATAAAACCGATTGAGGTTGTTTCGTACTCTTGGCAGTTTGTACTGCCCGCCTAAGGAGTTCTGATCGAATAATTTTTACAAAAATAGGATCGCGTTCGTAATCCACATTAGATGGCAAATTGCAATCGAATATAACAGTGGACGTGCTGCCAAACTGAACTTTTCGTATGGGAGTATCCTGAAGCATTTGCGATCCGGACTTTAAATTGGTTGCTGTTTTCAAGGGCAACGGGGAATTGAATGTCAAATCATTTATGATTTTTGGTGTTTTCAGGGGAGAATTGTACGATGCCTGTTTACTCATTTGGTTTCCAAACGCCTTGTCTATTTCTTTTTTAGAAAACGTGTTCGACAAATATTCCTTACGAAGGTCATATAAAGGTCCCAAACGAGGATCTCGAGATATGTCAAAATTTTTTTTCTAATTGAAAAAATGTTACATCAGGACTACAAATAAAAGGTAAAAAGCACTTACTTGTAAAACTCCAAATATTTTATCATATACAGGTCCATAATGTATTAAACTGTGTACTGCAGCTTCATCAAGTCCTCTGAGCTTTTGTACAATTGCAGGGCTCAACTTCGCTTCTACCTGTGCGCTTAGCGGTACATCGGAAATTGCTTCAGAAAACGCAACAAAAATTTTAGGATATTCACAAGGCATATTTTCTGTAATAGCCTTGGCAAGTTTCTCATTTGTTAAAATCATTTCCAAAGTGTGGTCGAAGACAGGAGTTTCTTCCAAAGCAAGCATTATATCGGCATATTTGAGTTCGTCTTTATTTAGAGAATTAATAGTACCCAACACTGCATTCGCATAGTTTCCTACACGAACTACATTACCCTGACCAACACAATTGTCACGTATCTTTTGGACATATTGCTGCAGTTGATCAGCCTCAGATTCAGTAAGATTGTCGCAGAAACCGGCATCCAAATCATGTGGTGGTACCTGAAATTCTAACTGTTGTTTACGCCTTGCTGCTGCTTCGCTGCCAGTGATTGGAACATTTGCTGTTCCCAATTTTTTCCATATAATCCTCTGCCAAATCAGGTGCAACATTAGCGGAATCCACTCTACTTTAACTGGTTGACTTGCCAAGGTTTTAATTTTAATAACTGACGCAAAAAAGAACACCTCATCATATTTACATATATCCACAGAGTTAGGAGAGGTTTTAAAATTACTTACAAGCTGGCTTGGAACGAATTTGTCCAAGTATTTCAAATTGCGCCCAGCCACTTACTTCATCGTCCTGGCACATGTGCTGATCTTTACGACACTTGCAATTTCGACAAACCTTGCGCCAAAAATGCAAATCCAGCCCGGGGCATTTAAGGCCACACTCGTTGCATGGAGCTCCGGCTCCTGCTTCATGTCCCAATTTTGTTCTTTTTAATTTTTCTCGACGATCTTCTAACTTAGACAACCAATCAGGAGCAGCCGGGGTTTCCACACACGAATTACTGTTATTGCTACTCATATTTACTTAAATTTTTTTCCCACAAGGTATACTTATTCTCATCACTGATGATCATTTACTATTGTTACTATTGACTCTTTTACAAAGCCTGATTTGTTTTTAATTAAAAGTGTTGCCAACTCTAACTTCCTGTATTTTATTACTGCAATGAATATACGTACACACCAAGCCATATTTAAATAAGGTAAACTCTCTAAGAGGCGATTTTGTTAATGGACAATTGAAAAAATATTGTTACCAAATAATAAATTAAAAAAATTTTCCATATAATACTATGAGTCATTTCTATATTATCAACCCTATGAACCAAATGCCATGAAATTTTTCTATTTCAAAGTGAATTCGCACTTGTACAAATATGTATGTATTATTTATTTCGCTAAAAACAAAATAAGCTTTATCGCTATCATCACCTATTATGGATTCGTCAGGTTCTCTATTGTCTAATGAACGAAAAACATACTTAAATAAATAAATTTTAATAGCGCGTGCCGCTTTATCTGTGTCACTACAAAAACTTAATTTGATTTTTGCTGAAAACAAAAATGAAACATATTTAGGCGAATATTGACTTTTATTGGACAAATATTTTTTATATAACATTTAGATATTTGTTGTATATTTATTGCAGTTTATTTTTAAATTTTTGCTTTATTTATGTCTGTTGATATAAATATATATTTATTTGTATCGAATTTCTTTTATATATTTATATTTGTTAAGTAATAATTGTTTTTGTTTTAAAGTAATTATATTTGTGGGATTTCGATTCATTATTGTAGCATATTTTTTATTTTCTTATTTTGTTCTTTTTACTTTAGCGAGTTTTATCTTTTTATTTAAATTTATAAATTATTAGAGTGAAAACTTCACAAGTACATTGATTAATAACATTTCATAATGTGTGCCCTTTATCTGATAATACAGGATTAATAACTCTTTCAAATTTTTTTAATTTCGTCATAAACATACATATTTACATATGTCTATAGTTTGCTTTGTTACAACAAATATTTGTTTATTGCGTTTAAATTTATTTAATTTTCTTAAAATTTAATTTTATGTAATATTTTTAAATTTCAGCTTATACGTAGTTGGTT